>SCLH01000418.1:604996-671311 GCA_004367855.1 Oikopleura vanhoeffeni | reverse complement strand
TTATACAAGCACACTTTAAAATTTCCGATTATTTTGCGCTATTTGAAAGATTTTTCAAAAAAATCTGAAACTTCTGAATAGAGAATCGATTTTGTACCCAGCTTTCTATAAATAACAAATTCCAAATCAGAAAATGCATTTCTTAGAAAAAGCTCAAAATTGAGTTTGTTTGGACGTAAGGCAATAAAAAAAATCATTTGCATGCGGAGAGATCGAAACACAAAGTTAATTAGGTTTCAAAGGTAGACGACATAAAAAAACTATTGAGCGTTCAAAGTAAAACGATATCAATATGTGCTAATGTCTTTACCCATATATATATTTATTTAGTGAACTGTAATTATTAAATATAAAATATTGAAGAAATACAGAAATTTGAGTACAAAGGCTACAATTCGGCATTTTGCACCAGCAAATCAACGGCGAGTCAAGTATTCGGTCCCAGTACGGCGGCGAACTTATTATGGCCAAATTCATCTTCAAAGCATGCCAAAATTATGTTATCTACTCGGATAGTATCAAAAAATCTGAAAATAATTTTTAAAATATTGAATTCGAAATTCAATGGAAATATTTAATCAACAAATTTTAGATTTCGCAAAAATAATTGACTTCAAATGTGTCAGTGTAAGGAAAAGCTAATTATTGACGCTTTTGTCCATGTGAAAACGTGTCCTTTTCTCTATACGAAAAACAGTTTGCGAAAAATACTTGACAATTTATTTGCGTTTTTTATGCAATTTCAAATTTAAAAAAATGCAAATTTCATTAATATAGCATTAAATTAAAAATATTAATAACCGCTACATTATTATTATAATTAAAATATTAATAAACGCAACATTATTATTATGGTTTTTGGACATAAAAATTGTATTTGAAAATCTTAGAATTGCCGTTTTGTCCATATACAAATGTAGATAAAAAGTCCTTATAGACACAAATGACACTAATAATTTATTGAAATTGTTTGGTGACTTATTCTGTATACCGGGGTTTTAAAGCATGTAAATACTATTTGCATATGTTTTTCGCGAACTTGTAGCCAGAAAATCCTATATATAAATTTTTATGACTCATGTTTAGGGTCATACCCGAGGGCTATATCGAAGATTCTGCCTAGTGTAATTTTTATCTTGAGCGTCATCACTTTGAGCCAGTGTCCAATCATAATACCCGATTGTCGACTCAATTCAAGAATCCCGCGATTTGATTGGCCACTTTATCAAATGATGACGCTCGAAAAAAATTACACTAGGCAGGATCTTCGATATCGGCTAAACTAAAAATTTCGAAAATTCTTTTTTTTTCAACCTGGTTTTCAAAAAAATATTAATAATTTACCTCTATAAGTTTGCCACACACCGGGGCAGGTATCAGCCTTTCTAATTTCCTTTTCTCTGTCTTTCATATTCAAATTTTAAAATAAGGTGTTTATGATAATTCGATAAATTCGCCATAATTTCTTTGTTTTTAACTCATCTCGCTTCATTAATAGTTTAGCATTGTTCTGACGGTCACCAGTCGTGATTGGCGGTTCTACTTTTGGTTTATAAGACTAAAGCCCGTGGTATTAAATACATCTGCGACTAGGTTTCCTTTAATGTCTTGATCTAGCTTTGAGTTTGAATGAAGTGAAGGCGAAACATTTACTTCTATGAGAATAACTTTTCCGTTGGAATCAATCATTAAATCGAATCCAAATAGTTCGGCAGTTGCGTTGATGAGCACAGTTTTTATGGATTTGAGTTACTATGTGAGGTTCTGAGGCGATAAGGGTTTTCAGCACTACATCTTTAAAAATAATTATTTTTGGGCCATATAACAAATTTGATTTTTAATTCATACTTAGTTGTAGGGTCATATTTCATTTTTACAAGTTAAATTTTCTCCTATTATAAAACACCGAATTTTGGAGTCATATAACAAATTTGATTTTTTATTTGGTTTTTAGTTTCTATTTAAATTTAACCTTTTAACAATAGCGGCGCAATTTGCCCAGTTATTTTATTTGACTCGCATAGAATTAATCTAAATTTTGGAGTCATATTAAAATTTGATTTTAAATACATATTTGTTTTTAAGGAAATTATCTTATTGAGTTAAATTTTACCTTGTATAAAATATCAGTCCAAATTTTGAAATCATATTCAATTTTATTTTAAATTCATATTTGTTAGTTAGGGTCATATTTAATTTTTTTAAAGTTACATTTTAACCTTTTATGTCACTCCAAAAATTTTTAAGTCATATTAAAAAAAATATATGATTTTTTTTCAAGTTAAATTTTTACCTTTGATATCACTCCAAAGTTTGTCTCTACAAAATCCTAATTTTTCAAGTTCTGCCCATAGGACTTTTAAGCTCCATTTATGCCCAGAAGCCTCATTTGTGTCATGATTTTGTTCGAATTTTGCAGATTTTTTATTCACAGAATAGTTTGTTAGATGTACAAATCGTTTCTTTAAAGAGTTTGAAAATAAGGCAGTCACTTGTGGTCATATTAATCACAAAAATTAGAACATAAGTGAAATTTTATAATATGACACCAAGAATTTTACATTTGACTTTCAAAACGTTTAGGAGTCATATTTTAAGATAAATTCGATTGATTATTGAAATTTTTTTTTATAATTTAAACTCTGAACTTTGTGTTTATCGCAAATCGAACAAGTCCATCTTCACAAATATAACTGAAAATAATGTTGGATATAATTAAACTAAACCCTTGGACCCTAAAGCACTTGAGTGCCTTGAAATTTTTCAGCATTAAAAAGTTAAGTCTACGGACTTTTGTTTGGAATTAAACAGAGTTAGGGCCGTAGAATTGAAAAAAAAATGGTATAGAACAACCCGTTCAAAAGTTATTTTTTCCGGATTATGACATATAAAAAACAAAACTGTTTCCTTTGTTCAACATATTTGTTTAATAAACGGTTATGTCTTGTTTCACGCGTTATTTGCTCAAGAAATTGATTTAAAAAAATAAGACAAAAATTCTACGTATAGTAGAGGAATATTGTTCATATCAATGAATTACCATCGGAATTTCCCAGAAAGTCATATCCTCACACTTCTGTTATTATAGACTCTTATTAATTGATAATAATTTTAGATAATTATGAGAGAAATCCGCAAAAAAGTAAGATGATATAACTTTGGAACAAAAAAATTCATGTTTTGCAAACTTTTTTCTTGTTCAAAATTTCCAACACCCCAATTTTAACCAAAATTTGGGGAAACTTCGCCAGCTCAATTTTTTGATATCAATCAGTTATTTTTTTATGATATCAAATTTTCGGCCTGAAAATGTTCGCGGCAATGAAAAATAATTTATCTGTAATTTGAAAATCTCATTTGTCATGCTTTTCAACCCAGGCAAGACATTGGTTAATTTTCCATGTTTATTTTAATTCTCCCGTGTACCACCCTAGTTATAGCCTAAGATAGTTATAGCCTAAGATAGTTATAGCCTAAGATATAGGCGTTTAAAGTCAAGGCACTCAAGTATTTTGCGGGTGTCCATTTGATAATTCATTTGCTGGGGTCCAAGGGTTAAACAGAATAATTCATTAACTTACGCTACTAGGGGCGAAAATGAGGACACGAAAACATATATTCTGAGATCCCACTTTAGTTTATTGATTAATAACGGATTTTTTATATATTTTTGAACTAGTAATCCAGCCGTTTTCTTCGGCAATTGGTCGTATTTAGTTAACATTTTAATTCCAATGCCTCTAGCAGATGCGACAGGTTTCATGATAAAAGTCCCATGTTCCATCCAGTTTTCTTTTAATAGTCTTTTGTCACGAGGTAATATATAAGTTGTAGGAATGAAACCGTATTCATTATGGCCAAATTTTGCTATAAATCTGTATAGA
The DNA here is from genome assembly GCA_004367855.1 of Oikopleura vanhoeffeni. Lineage (NCBI taxonomy): Eukaryota > Metazoa > Chordata > Appendicularia > Copelata > Oikopleuridae > Oikopleura > Oikopleura vanhoeffeni. The sequence goes on along the minus strand of SCLH01000418.1, from coordinate 667,427 downwards.
GGATACAATTTTGTATTCATATCCATCATGATGCCCGAGTAACTTAAATATCTCATTTGCCTTTTAAAAGAATTGGGAATAAGAGATTTAAGTTACTCGAGCATCATGATCGATATGATGGCAAGTTTTATTTATTTAAACAATCAAGAACATGTTCAATTTTGCGGTTTTGTTCATACCGATAATATTACCGTTGGAAATTCCCGTTTTGGCCTCATAAAGGATTTTTTTCAAAATTAAAAAAATGCGTAGGTCAACTTTCAAACGAAACTGATTATTTTTTTTAATAATATAGGTCATATTTTTTCAAAAAAAAAACGATTCGTCTTGTTTGAAAACACGGGTCATATTTCATTTTTATTCGAATAAACCTGCTTCAAAAATAATTTAAATTCGATATTTCCTCAAAATTAGAAGGCACGATAAGATTTTATAGATATTAATAAGAATATTGAAACAGATTTTTTTAATTTGGGGTCATTTTTTAATTGATTTTTTTGATATCTTTGCTATCATTTGATATATGGTGTCATATAACACAATTTGACACCCTAATTTATTTTTATCAAACCCTTGACTCTAAATTATTTTGGAAATTTCATAATAGGTTAAGGCATCTTTAAAAAAGGTGTAATTGAACCACTGAATTGGGCTGCTGTAGAACCATATTGTATCCTTTCCTAGATATAGTTCGCCATAAACGGTCTTTCCTGCCGACGACAAAACACCCAGGAAAGTGGTTAACTTTTTGCCCACCACGCAGTTTTTTATAATTATTTCCTTTTATATGTTTTCCAAACATTCCGATCCAAGATTTTCCACTTTCGACAACTTCGAAGTGAGAATGGCGAACGATTGATTTTACCACACGAGGGGTTAATGGGGTATTTTTCCATATAAGTTTTGGCAAGCGTGATGGCGCAGTTACAATGGCTTATTAAATATTGATTTAAAAATTTGAAAAAAAAAGAACATGAATTTTTATCCTTAATCAATTAAACATTCTGTATTTTCTATAAATAAGTGTCATTTTTCATTTAAATTATTTTGGGGTCATTTTAAAACCTGTTTTTGATTAATCATACGGAGTCATTATACAAACCGACTTATTTTTCGAAATTTGAGGGTCATTTTACAAAATGTTTTTAAAAATATTACGAGATTATTTTGGAGTCATTTTACAAACCAACTTATTTTTGAAAATTTGAGGGTCATTTTACAAAATGATTTTAAAAATTTTACGAAATTATCTTGGAGACATTTAACAACCTGTTTTTGATTTATTTTTCAGAGTTATTTTTTCCAATTTGATGGTTATTTTACAAATTGTACGAAATACTACAGGTTCTCAAAAATTATTCAATTTTCTTACTTGTATCAGGATAGACGAATCTAATTGTTGTATTGAAATCCGGAAATGGGGCCTTTCTTAATAAGGGGATTTGCGTATCATTTGGATCGATGGCAGAATCACAAACCGCTTCCAGGGATATACTGGAGACTTGTGAAACTATAGCAGATACTGTGCTTTCTGTTTCACAGTCGGATATATCAGTTCCACTGTCATCATAATCATCATTGTCATCAGGTACTTTATTAAAGGGTAAAAAGAGGCGTCATATTTAGGGTTCGGACCGGGAGAATCAGGCGCCAAAGTAAAATCGATAGTTATATGAAAAAAAGCTCCTAAAATAAATTTCCACGTAACACAAAAATTGTTTGAGCCACCAGGCCGTCAGAAAGTAAGATTCAAAATGAGAGTTTTCGGCCTTTATTTCTACTTTTTGGATAAGTTTTAAGCGAGTGATATTAAAGGTTAAAAGGATATTAGTAATATCATATTACTCACAGTAACATTTGCTACATAAAAACAAAATTTTGAAAGAAAAGTTGTTCAAAAATTTAAAATATCCAGTAAATCCGGAAATCGAAAAAAAGTTGACACCTGAATGTCCCAGTTCCGAGCTATCTCATCGAGATATAAGACTGTTCTACATCTGTATGAAAATGAACCTATATCTTAAAGATACCAATATACTACCCTTTCAATATATAAATTATAATATTATACAAAATATAACGTTTGAAAATCAGGTCTCATTTTATAATTAATTATAGGCAGCTTTTTTTAATGCAACCCACCTTTGTCAGCATAATTACTCGAAGATTATAAGATATATCGACAAATGGCTTTTTGTATCATGTACCAAAGTAAATTTTTGACATGGAAAACTTTTTGTTATTTCCAAGTCAACCGGTTCACCTTTGATATTACCGGTTTTCTGAGGAAAAGAAGGGAGGTTTAAAAAAAAAATTTCATAAATGAATCAATCGAATTTTTTTTATTTCAACTGTCAATCCATTACCACAGAGAGACCGATTTTTTCCAAGAAGACAGAAATTTCGATTAAAATAAGCGAAAAAAAATGTGCCTATTGAGATTCGAACTCCTTTCGAACTTTTGGTTTAAGGAGGTACCCGTCGGCATGAAGGGTCTTTTCAAATCATCTTTTACAAGAGTAAAACTACCATTAGGTGTATCGCGATATATCGGAATCTTTTCGGATTGACCTACGATTTTTTTTGGAAATATGAACCTCGTTTCTTTGAAAGTAAATCTATTTAGATCATTTTTTATCCTATAACTGGTGATTCACTTTCCAATTTTACATTTCTTATTTGTTGAGCATATTTCCACTTCATGGAGTTAATTTCACCTCTTCTACTTGTATTTAGTGCTGGTAGATAATAACTTGTTGATGTCATAGATCTTTCCGTATGAGAGCTCACAGTTCTCTACAAAATTTTATTTTAATTATGTGAATAGTAATCAAAAAATATTTTTCTTTTATTTTTCTCCATTTCAAGGCGTCCAAGTCGACAAATTCGGTTTTTAACTTCAAATACAGTGTGTTTTTTTTACTTGCCAAATGAAAATTGCTGTTTATGAAATTTCCGACAATAAAAAATGGTAACTAGGCGGATTATATTATTAAACCCTCGCCACCGGCGATAGCTTGACTTTCAAATTAAAATCGACCTAGTCACAATTTTTTATTGGCTGGAATTGCCTTAACAGCAAATTTTCATTTCGCAAGTAAAAAAACATATACTGTGAGTTCATGGAGTAATATTTTTGTGTAAAAACTTATACTTGGGCCATATTTCTTAAAAAAAAATTGGGTCATATTTCTTAAAAATAATTTTATTTAATTCGCAAAAAATTGGGGTCTTATTTACAGGATGCGGACTCAATGACACGGGCCTACTTTTCGAAATTTCGTCAAGAGAAAAAAAACACATTTCAGATTATTCCTTCAAACAAACCGATAAGAAACCTCCATTATACAAAATTCCCGCTGATTATCATTTTTATACCAAAAGATAATTAAGATAAACGAAAAACCCGACAAAGTTTAAAAAAAAATAACGTGCAAAAAAGGTTTGATTCAAAAAAATGGTCAAGAAAAAGGGATCATATCTAAGATTATACTTACGTGTCCCGTTGAACTTTGACGTCAGAGATAAACAAGAATACACAAGAATCAATGTGTATTGACCAATGAAATCACACGATTCTTTAGGTGTCTGACGTCAAAGTTCTAGGACACACGTAAGAATAACCTCAGATATAGTATTTTTCATACTTTTTCGATTCGAAACCAATTGAGTCTTCCCCTGTATTTTTGAAATAAAACTTACTTGAGATCTCTAAGGACGTCCATATTTTAAAAATTTTCCAGCAAAAACAACTTAGATTATCATTTATTCTAATATTTTTACTGAACGATAGCGTCTTTAGAGGACAAAGAGTAAAGGTGTTTCTATTAGCTTTATCAATAAAGGAGGCCAAATAAAGTCCAAAAATTGTCAATGGTGTTATAATGAAAATTGGTGCTATTGTTTTTTTTTCGAAAACGGGGCTATTGTCATCAAGTAGAGTTCAGTTCAGCAAATCCGAAGATTTCCTAATGAAGGGCATCTGGGTTTTTTGAAGAGCGTTATTAAAAATATTGTTTTTTGTTTTCGAGGTATATTTAATGCATTTTAATAGGCTTTAACTACATTTTTATTTTTTAAAAAAGCTTTCGATTTTATCAAATCATCTTCAGTTTTGTTCTGAGGGAATAAAACAGAGTTTTTTTGAGTAAAATTTTTCGCAGGTGACAACAGAATAATTAGGCAATAGCGTGCGCCTCGAATGTATTGCCTAATGAAAGGCACACGGTACAAGAGAAGTATAATCCTCAATTTTGGTCACACAAGTACAAATTAAGTNGCACACTTTAAAATTTCCGATTATTTTGCGCTATTTGAAAGATTTTTCAAAAAATCTGAAACTTCTGAAAGAGAATCGATTTTGTACCCAGCTTTCTATTGAATAACAAATTCCAAATCAGAAAATGCACATTTCTTAGAAAAAGCTCAAAATTGAGTTTGTTTGGACGTAAGGCAATAAAAAAAATTCATTTGCATGCGAGAGATCGAAACACAAAGTTAATTAGGTTTCTAAAGGTAGACGACATAAAAAAACTATTGAGCGTTCAAAGTAAAAACGATATCAATATGTGCTAATGTCTTTACCCATATATATATTTATTTAGTGAACTGTAAATTATTAAATATAAAATATTGAAGAAATACAGAAATTTGAGTACAAAGGCTACAATTCGGCATTTTGCACCAGCAAATCAACGGCGAGTCAAGTATTCGGTCCCAGTAACGGCGGCGAAACTTCATTATGGCCAAATTCATCTTCAAAAGCATGCCAAATTATGTTATCTACTCGGATAGTATCAAAAAATCTGAAAATAAATTTTTAAATATTGAATTCGAATTCAATGGAAATATTTAATCAACAAATTTTAGATTTCGCAAAAATAATTGACTTCAAATGTGTCAGTGTAAGGAAAAGCTAATTATTGACGCTTTTGTCCATGTGAAAACGTGTCCTTTTCTCTAACGAAAAAACAGTTTGCGAAAAATACTTGACAATTTATTTGCGTTTTTTTATGCAATTTCAATTTTAAAAAATGCAATTTCATTAATATACATTAAATTAAAATATTAATAACCGCTACATTATTATTATTAATTAAAATATTAATAAACGCAACATTATATTATGGTTTTGGACATAAAAATTGTATTTGAAAAATCTTAGAATTGCCGTTTTGTCCATATACAAATGTAGATAAAAAGTCCTTATAGACACAAATGACACTAATAATTTATTGAAATTGTTTGTGACTTATTCTGTATACCGGGGTTTTAAAGCATGTAAATACTATTTTTGCATATATTCGCGAACTTGTAGCCAGAAAATCCTATATATAAATTTTTATGACTCATGTTTAGGTCATTACCCGAGGGCTATATCGAAGATTCTGCCTAGTGTAAATTTTTATCTTGAGCGTCATCACTTTGAGCCAGTGTCCAATCATAATACCCGATTGTCGACTCAATTCAAGAATCCGCGATTTGATTGGCCACTTTATCAAATTGATGACGCTCAAGAAAAAAATTACACTAGGCAGGATCTTCGATATCGGCTAAACTAAAAATTTCGAAAATTCTTTTTTTTTCAACCTGGTTTTCAAAAAAATATTATAAATTTACCTCTATAAGTTTGCCACACACCGGGGGCAGGTATCAGCCTTTCTAATTTTCCTTTTCTCTGTCTTTCATAATTCAAATTTTAAAATAAGGTGTTTATGATAATTCGATAAATTCGCCATAATTTCTTTGTTTTTAACATCATCTCGCTTCATTAATAGTTTAGCATTGTTACTGACGGTCACCAGTCGTGATTGGCGGTTCTACTTTTGGTTTATAAGGACTAAAGCCCGTGGTATTAATACATCTGCGACTAGGTTTCCTTTAATGTCTTGATCTAGCTTTGATGTTGAATGAAGTGAAGGCGAAACATTTTACTTCTATGAGAATACTTTTCCGTTGGAATCAATCATTAAATCGAATCCAAATAGTTCGTAGCAGTTGCGTTGATGAGCACAGTTTTTATGGATTTGAGTTACTATGTGAGGTTCTGAGGCGATAAGGGTTTTCAGCACTACTCTTTAAAAATAAAATATTTTGGGCCATATAACAAATTGATTTTTAATTCATACTTAGTGTAGGGTCATATTTCATTTTTACAAGTTAAATTTTCTCTATTATAAAACACCGAATTTTGGAGTCATATAACAATTGATTTTTTATTTGGTTTTTAGTTTCTATTTAAATTTAACCTTTTAACAATAGCGGCGCAAAAATTTGCCCAGTTAATTTTATTTGACTCGCATGAATTAATCTAAATTTTGGAGTCATATTAAAATTTGATTTTAAATACATATTTGTTTTTAGAGGAATTATCTTATTTGAGTTAAAATTTTTACCTTGTATAATATCAGTCCAAATTTTGAAATCATATTACAATTTTATAATTCATATTTGTTAGTTAGGGTCATATTTAATTTTTTTAAAGTTACATTTTAACCTTTTATGTCACTCCAAATTTTTAAGTCATATTAAAAAAAATATATTGATTTTTTCAAGTTAAATTTTTACCTTTGATATCACTCCAAAGTTTGTCTCTACAAAATCCTAATTTTTCAAGTTTCTGCCCATAGGACTTTTAAGCTCATTTATGCCCAGAAGCCTCATTTGTGTCATGATTTTGTTCGAATTTTGCAGATTTTTTATTCACAGAATAGTTTGTTAGATGTACAATCGTTTCCTTTAAAGAGTTGAAAATAAGGCAGTCACTTGTGGTCATATTAATCACAAAAATTATAACATAAGTGAAATTTTATAATATGACACCAAAAATTTTACATTTGACTTTCAAAACGTTTAGGAGTCATATTGTTAAAATAAATTCGATTGATTATTGATTTTTTTTTTAATATTTAACTCTGAACTTTGTGTTTAACGTAAAGTTATCAGTCGCAAATCGAACAAGTCCATCTTCACAAAATATAACTGAAAATAATGTTGGGAATATAATTAAACTAAACCCTTGGACCCTCAAGCCACTGAGTGGCCTTGAAATTTTTCAGCATTAAAAAGTTAACTACGGACTTTTGTTTGGAATTAAACAGAGTTAGGGCCGTAGAATTGAAGAAAATTGTAATAGAACAACCCGTTCAAAAGTTATTTTTTTTCCGGATTATGATATAAAAAAAAAACGTTTTCCTTTGTTCAACATATTTGTTAATAAACGGTTATGTCTTGTTTCACGCGTTATTTGCTCAGAATTGATTTAAAAAAAATAAGACAAAAAAAAAATTCTACGTATAGTATTAGAGGAATAATTGTTCATATCAATGAATTACCATCGGAATTTCCCAGAAAGTCATATCCTCACACTTCTGTTATTATAGACTCTTATTAATTGATGATAATTTTAGATAATTATGAGAGAAATCGCGCAAAAAAATAAGATGAAATAACTTTGGAACAAAAAAAATTCATGTTTTGGCAAACTTTTTTCTTGTTCAAAATTTCCAACACCCCAATTTAACCAAAATTTGGGGAACTTCGCCAGCTCAATTTTTTTGACTTAGTTATTTTTTTTATGATATCAAATTTTCGGCCTGAAAATGTTCGCGGCAATGAAAAATAATTTATCTGTAATTGAAAATCTCATTTGTCATGCTTTTCAACCCAGGCAAGACCAATTGGTTTAATTTTCCATGTTTATTTTAATTCTCCCATGTATCACCCTAGTAATAGCCTATAAGATATAGGCGTTTAAAGTCAAGGCACTCAAGTATTTTGCGGGTGTCCATTTGATAATTCATTTGCTGGGGTCCAAGGGTTAAACGAGAATAATTCATTAACTTACGCTAACTAGGGGCGAAAATGAGGACACGAAAACATTATATTCTGAGATCCCACTTTAGTTTATTGATAATAACGGATTTTTTATATATTTTTGAACAAGTAATCCAGCCGTTTCTTCGGCAATTGGTCGTATTTAGTTAACATTTTAATTCCAATGCCTTCTAGCAGATGCGACAGGTTTCATGATAAAAGTCCCATGTTCCATCCAGTTTCTTTTAATAGTCTTTTGTCACGAGGTAATATATAAGTTGTAGGAATGAACCGTATTCATTTATGGCCAAATTTTGCTATAAATCTGTAGAAGAAGATAAATTTTGTATTCATATGATGGCAAGTTTCATTTTTTAAACAATCAAAAACATGTTCAAGATTTCGGTTTTGTTCCATACCGAAATATTACGTTGGAAATTCCCGTTTTGGAAATTCCCCTTCATAAAGGATTTTTTTTTCAAAATTAAAAAATTCGTAGGTTTTGGAAAAATCCGGCCGTTTTCGTCTTATAGACGTAGTCTCTATGGACAAAACACAGTGATTTATATTTGAGGCACGTTAATCCGCCTAAAAATAATCCTCCTAATTTTTTATTTTAAAAAAAAGTCATTTTTGACTAAACTTTCTAGAATTATGTTGTTTTCTGGCGTGCACGAAGAAAATTAATACCTTAACTGTCAAATTATATAAAAAAATTTAGTTCGCAGAACAATAAACCTCATAAATTTAAAGTACCAATTTTTCAAATATTAGGCGGATTATTTTTAGGCGGATTAACGTTCCCTCTTTATATTTTTTGTATAATGAGGGTCAACTTTCAACGAAACTGATTATTTTTTTTAATAATATGGGTCAATATTTCAAAAAAAAACGATTCGTCTGTTTGAAAACACGGGTCATATTTCATTTTTTTTGTCGAATAAACCTGCCTCAAAATAATTTAAATTCGATATTTCCTCAAAATTAGAAGTCACGATAAGATTTTATAGATATTAATAAGAATATTGAAACAGATTTTTTTTTTAATTTGGGGTCATTTTTTAATTGATTATTTTGATATCATTTGATATATGTGTAATATAACACAATTTGACATCCTAATTTATTTGTATCAACCCTTGATTCTAAATTATTTCGGAAATTCAATATAGCATCTTTAAAAAAAGGTGTAATTGAAACACTAAATTGGGCTGCTGTAGAACATATTGTATCCTTTCCTGGATATAGTTCGCCATAAACGGTCTTTCCTGCCGACGACAAACACCCAGGAAAGTGGTTAACTTTTGCCCACCACGCAGTTTTTTATAATTATTTCCTTTTATATGTTTTTCCAAACATTCCGATCCAAGATTTTCCACTTTCGACAACTTCGAAGTGAGAATGGCGAACGATTGATTTTACACACGAGGGGTTAATGGGGTATTTTCCATATAAGTTTTGGCAAGCGTGATGGCGCAGTTACAATAGCTTAAATATTGATTTATAAAATTTGAAAAAAAAAAATGATTTTTATCCCTTAATCAATTAAACAATCTGTATTTTTATAAATAAGTGTCATTTTTATTTAAATTATTTTGGAGTCATTTTAAAACCTGTTTTTGATTATCATACGGAGTCATTATACAAACCGACTTATTTTTCGAAATTTGAGGGTCATTTTACAAAAATGTTTTTAAAAATGTTACTAGATTATTTGGAGTCATTTTACAAACCAACTTATTTTGAAAAATTTGAGGGTCATTTTACAAAATGATTTTAGAAATTTACGAAATTATCTTGGAGACATTTAACAACCTGTTTTTGATTTATTTTTTAGAGTTATTCTTCCAATTTGATGGTTATTTTACAAATTTTACAAAAATACTACAGGTTCTCAAAAATTATTCAATTTTCTTACTTGTATCAGGATAGACGAATCTAATTGTTGTATTGAAATCCGGAAATGGGGCCTTTCTTAATAAGGGGATTTGCGTATCATTTGGATCGATGGCAGAATCACAAACCGCTTCCAGGGATATACTGGAGACTTGTGAAACTATAGCAGATACTGTGCTTTCTGTTTCACAGTCGGATATATCAGTTCCACTGTCATCATAATCATCATTGTCATCAGGTTACTTTATTAAAGGGTAAAAAGAGGCGTCATATTTAAGGGTTCGGACCGGGAGAATCAGGCGCCAAAGTAAAATCGATAGTTATATGGAAAAAAGCTCCTAAAATAAATTTCACACGAACACAAAAATTGTTTGGGCCACCAGGCGTCAGAACGTAGGATTCAAATGAGAGTTTTCGGCCTTTATTTCTATTTTTTGATAAGTTTTAAGCGAGTGATATTAAAGGTTAAAAGTATATTATAATATCATATTACCCACAGTAACATTTGCTACAAAAAAACAAAATTTTGAAAGAAAAGTTGTTCAAAAATTTAAAATACCAGTAAATCCGGAAATCGAAAAAAAGTTGACACCTGAATGTCCCAGTTCCGAGCTATCTCATCGAGATATAAGACTGTTCTACATCTTGTATGAAAATGAACCTATATCTTAAAGATACAATATACTACCCCTTCAATATACAAATTATAATATTATACAATATATGATTAGGTGTATCGGAATCTATTCGGATTGACCTACGATTTTTTTTTGGAAATATTGAACCTTCTTTGAAATTAGATTCTATTTAGATCATTTTTTATCCTATAACTGGTGATTCACTTTCCAATTTTACATTCTTATTTGTTGAGCATATTTCCACTCATGGAGTTAATTTCACCTCTTCTACTTGTATTTTAGTGTCTGGTAGATAATAACTTGTTGATGTCATAGATCTTTTCCGTATGAGAGCTCACAGTTCTCTACAAAATTTTATTTTAATTATGTGAATAGTAATCAAAAAATATTTCTCTTTTATTTTTTCCATTTCAAGGCGTCCAAGTCAACAAATTCGGTTTTTAAATTCAAAGTGTGTTTTTTTTACTTGCCAAATGAAAATTGCTGTTTATGAAATTTCGCAATAAAAAATGGTCACTAGGCGGAATATATTATTTAACCCTCGCCACCGGCGATAGCTTGACTTTCAAAATAAAATCGACCTAGTCACAATTTTTTATTGGCTGGAATTGCTTTACAGCAAATTTTCATTTCGCAAGTAAAAAAACATATACTGTGAGTTCATGGAGTAATATTTTTTTTGTAAAAACTTATACTTGGGTCATATTTCTTAAAACAATTTGGGTCATATTTCTTAAAATTTTTTTATTTAATTCGCCAAAATTGGGGTCTTATTTACAGGATGCGGACTCAATGACACGGGCCTACTTTTCGAAAACTTCGTCAAGAGAAAAAAAACACATTATCAGATTATTCCTTCAAACAAACGATAAGAAACCTCCATTATACAAAATTCCCGCTGATTATCATTTTTATACCAAAAGATAATTAAGATAAATAAAAACCCAACAACGTTTAAAAAAAATAACGTGCAAAAAGGTTTGATTCAAAAAAAGGTCAAGAAAAAGGGATCATATCTAAGATTATACTTACGTGTCCCGTATAACAAGAATCTGATATACAGAGAATACACAAGAATCATGTGTATTGACCAATGAAAATCACACGATTCTTTAGGTGTCTACGTCAAAGTTCTAGAAAACACGTGAGTATAACCTCAGATATAGTATTTTTCATACTTTTTCGATTCGAAACAAATTGAGTCTTCCCCTATATTTTGAAATAAAACTTACTTGAGATCTCTAAGGACGTCCATGTTTTTAAAATTTTCCAGCAAAAACAACTTAGATATCATTTATTCTAATATTTTTACTGAACGATAGCGTCTTTAGAGGACAAAAGAGTAAAGGTGTTTCTATTAGCTTTATCAATAAAGGAGGCCAAATAAAGTCCAAAAATTGTCAATGGTGTTATATGAAAATTGGTGCTATTGTTTTTTTTCGAAAACGGGGCTATTGTCATCAAGTAGAGTTAGTTCAGCAAATCCGAAGATTTCCTAATGAAGGCATCTGGGTTTTTTTGAAGAGCGTTATTAAAAGTAATCTGACCTCCGAATAATTGTGATTAACTTCTGATAACTTATCCACCGAATTTGTATTCATAGACAAGACCTCGGCAAGCCAGAGGTATTTGTCTGGCTTGGCTTGACCAGACGACAAAATTTCGTTGGCTTGACAGCACGAAAAAAAATTGTTGCTTGGCTTGACTTTTTAAGGACCAAAATTTAAAAAAACGATAAAAAAAATTGAGGCCATGTAAAAACTCAATCCAAGCCAGTGGATGCCGAGGTCTGCACTAGACAAGATAGGGACAAAAAAATTTTGCATCTCAAACTTTGGAATAAAATAAATATGGAATTTTTTCTATCTGGTTATTAACCCGGTTAAAACCGGTAATTTCGAATTTTGCTCAATTTTGATCTTATTGATTGGTAGAAAAATATGCCTATTAAATATGTATTATTATTCAAGTAATTACCTTGTTTCTTTTAATTCTTTTTGTGTCTGTTAATAATTGAGTGGGGCTATAAAATTGAGACGGTGAAGATTTGTGAACCACGTCGGAATTCGCAAGTTTGGGAGGAATAGTAGGAATAATAGGCAACGAGGACATACTGTAAGCCAAACATGACTTGGGAGGAAATGTCCAATCGTCTCTCATTTCTTTTTTATATTTTTGGAGAGGCTACCTGTGGGGCATTCTAAAAATTAAGAAAAAAAATTTAAATTTGAATATGAATTTTTTTCGGCAGTCAGAAAAAATAATTATTTACAGAGTGCGAGAAATAGAACAGTATTTGTAATCAGGGGACTGGAGGTGGTTGTGGAAAATCTGGCCGAGGTTGTCCAATAATTCTGATATCGGAAACAGGTGCATTACGGCGATTGTGTAGACTAACTCCAGGTCGACGACTTTAAAATTATATGTATTATAAATAACGTTATGGGGTTATAGACGTATACAGGTATGTTAGGTGGTGGGTACGCCGCGAGGCACGTTAATTCGCCAAAAAAAAATTTTTGAATCGGAATACATTCGGCATTTGAAAAGTGACTCATCTTATTTTAGTTTCTAGATAGCTCAAACTGAGCACAAATATCTAGTAAATAAGAACATCAAAAATAATGTGGTCCAGAATCGAATAATTTTTTCAATTTTTTTCTGAGATAATTGAATTATTTAATTATAATCAATAATTTCAGTTATCTCAGGAAAAATTAAGAAATATCGATTCGGACCTTTCTTTCAGTGTTATTATTCACTAGATATTTGTGCTCAGTTTTGAGCTATCTATAAACCAAATCAGATGAGTCATTTTCAAATGCCCGGGGGAAGTGACAAATAGAATTGGTCGAAATTGAAAACTCGAAATATCAGTGTCGCTTGTGTGTTTGGATTTGTTGTTCGAGTGACGGCCCTTAATTGAGACGACGGGTAAGTGTTAGAGGTTAGGGGTTTTGGGGAGATTGAAACGCCCCTTAAAAAACTATCAGGCGCCAGTGAGCGCGCTCTAAGAGTGTGTGTTGGGAAGGTGTTTGGGAAGCACAAACTGACATAAGGTATATACAGTTCTCGCTCTCAAAACTTTATTTGTTTAGGTTTAGGGAAGCTACACTGTAGAATTAAAATTGATATATTTTGAAGTTAAATTTGAATTTAAAAAGTAAAAGTTTGTGTATAACACAAATCAAATATACAAATATTTGATATTACATTATGTATTACGTTATGATATCACGTTTTGATTTAAGAAGTCACACAATAATAATCTAGAATTCAAACATGTAAAATCAAAAAAGTTTTGACCTTGTTTTCTTTTGTGATATTTCAAAAACTATAATTTCGAGGCAATCTATGAAACAAATAAAAATAGTTTGAGGCCTTCATACATTAAGCAGAAGTTCAAAACACTCCTCCAAATCTAGTCAAATAGTTTCTTCATGAACATAAATTTAATTTTTCAATTTTCTTGGCGATTCAATAATTATTTCCTTTCGGAATACACCGGCTAGTATTTTATGAAAAACCTCTATTTGGAAACCATGCTCTCTTATGAAACTAATGCCGACTAATGGAAAACAGTATAACCGACAACTATTAAAAATTTTAACCAATAAATTATCATTTGATCTTAGTTGATTTAAGTTCATTTTGATTTATTCTGCTTTATCACAGAATTTTTTATTTGTTAACAAATCATAAATGAAGATCTCTGAAAACATGAATTATTCACAAATATTATAACAAAATTGACTGCCTAAAAAACTGTATGATTATTATTTGAAAACACCATTTATATAGTCTGTTCCAGATAAAAAAATTTCATGAGGTATTTTTCTACAGTATGTAAGATTTTTGCTCCTATTTTTTTCAATTTGGATAACTTCTACCGTCAATAAGAACAATCAATTTTGGCAAATACCAACGTCTTTTCCAGATTGAACCAATCAAACGGTGGAAATCGGATTTGTCCACATTGGAAAAATAGGAGCAAAAATCTTACATACTGTAGATGATTTTTTATATTTGAAAAACATACCATTGGATTTTTGCTGGTTTTGGAGGCTAGTGCCTTGGAACGATTCACTAGCTGCTTCGCATAACCTTTTCCCCCAATTAATATTCAAATTTAATTCTGTCTGTTTTATGGTTATCGGAGCGATATGAGGTACCACTTGATCAGGGCCATCTTTTTTCATGCTCAAGATCGTCTTTTTCGTACATTCTCGCATTAAAGAGATTTGGAATCGACAAAGGAACTCGTCGCCCTCATTCGATGATCAATGTGCAATAATTTTCGAAGAAAGTTTAGAGCAGTTTTCAGAAATTCCTTTCGATAGGGAGAGAAAGTCGCCGGTGATAATTTTCGTGGGTTCTGAAAAATTTGAAAATATTTTTTCGAAAAAAATTTTTTTTAAATTTCTGTATTTTAGTAAAATCAAATACTTTTAATTTTTTTTTTCTAAGGAGAAAGATTATTTAATGATTGGAAATCTTTCAAAACCTTATATTTCAAGTTGAAGATATTTTTATTATGTTGCAATTATTTTCTAATTATTATTTCATGAAATATTTCGATTTTTTCTCTTGGAAGTTATCTCACATTTCTCGGCGAGATAGTTCAGAACTGCAAACGAATTTGAAATTTTAGGTAAATATATTATTTTTTAAACTAAGGGAGACTGCAGAGCCAGTTTTTTTCGATTTCCGGCTTTTAACAGACATTTAATAAGAAATTCGGTTTTAATATAAATTTTTGGAAGTTTATTTTGCATTTTTATACAATTTTAAAATAAAAAAATATCATGCTAGGTTAATTTTTTTAAAAGCCCCCCTTTCTAAAACCAAACAGTAAGAGATATGAGAAACGTTTTTTTTGTATCTGATAGCCAAGAAAATTTTAGCCGAAGAGAATTTTTTTCTATTTCTGACTCCGACGGTTGACCGTAATCAGCCAATACCGGTATTTTCAAATTAGGGTAAAAAAGGCATTTTACTGCACCAGATGGTGTCGGTGTCACAAATATTACCAAAAAGATTCCTCGTGCAAAGTTACCCCAACGCTTATAGAAAAAATTGTTCCGATATCTCTTACCGCTTGGTTTTAGGGGGGCTTTTAAAAAAAATTACCTAAAGATACGTCGCCTATTCGTTTAAATAATTTCTGATTTTTGTTCACTTTTACCTTTTATTTTCTGATTGAAGGGAAAGGTCGATATAATAAATGGTATAAAATAATGCCCATGGCCCAGCAATCAATAGCTTTCCAAGATAAGGTTTCTTGATCAGAATATCAGGGGCCAAAATCTACTCAGCATTGTTACCTCATTAACACAAGATTATCAGTTAGCAAATTATTTTCATTCGTGCATTTTTAGCAAGCCCAAATTTCGAAATTTTATGTTTCACTCGCGTGGGTCGAAAACGATGTTTTCAAGCTGAAAATATAAAAAATTAGAAATTAATGGAATTCTAGAATGAGCAGCATTGACAAAAATATTGACGTTATTGTTATTACTCTCGTCGACGACAACATTCTTTATCCGCATTTTTCACTCCAACATAGCCTAGGGGTTAACGCCGAGAAAAAAAGCAACGTCAGGAAAAAAAAATCAAGTGGGCATTTCGTTGCAATTTTTATGATGATTTCAAAAACGTAGATAAACAAGTTTTTTGTTTCCAAGTTGACCCCTAAAATCGCGAAAATCAAAAAGTTTAACAATTATTTTTTGTTAACTTTTAATTTTAAATACTTTTGGTTGTGGAGGAGGGTTTTAGTGTTTAGAGTGATCATCGTGAGTACAATTTTACTAAGTCGAAAATTTTAAAAAATACAAAATATTTTAAAACTATAGTTAAATATTTACTGCATGTGTTAAAAATACTTAATTATTAATAAGAATTCGGTATTCTTTCAAAAAATAATATTTCAAACCAGTTTTGTTTTTTGCAAGTGCAGTTGACGTCGTTTTTTAGTAACGCATAATTGTTGCATGAATAGATTGAAAATTAGACATAGGATGAATTTGTATGATAGGCTATCATTGATAGCTCATTTCGAAAGCTAGCCTGCGCTTCAACATCACTATGCAAACTAGAAGTCTGGGACCTTACCATTTAACCGGTTCACCGGATATAAACAGGAATTTTCATTTTTTGTACGGGTTCGATTCCGTTGAGCCCCACAATTTTTATCTGAAAAATTAGGCCAAGAAAGTTAAATTTTCATTCTTATATCATTGAGTGTCTATATCATTATTCGTCTACTCACCATTACTGCTCGAAACTAATATTTATTATGAAATTCCTGGAAGAAAAAAACAAGTTTATTTTTTTTTCAAAATTCCTACTACCACGCACAAATGCCTAATAATAATCTATCTACTTTATCCTATTTCTAGTATTCAATCTTTCAATGCAACAATTATGCATAATTAACAAAACCGAGCTATCACTGAAAGGCAGCACCGGTTATGGAGCTGTACAATTACGGGTTTTTGAGACAAAACATTATCAGGAAAATTCTTACCGCAAATTTCTATAAACAATATATTTTCTGTCTCTTCTGCATTTGCACCTTGTAAAAAGAGAGATTGGAATCTCCTTTCTCCTACCACCAAAGATTGTCGAGACATTTGCTGCTCTTCCACTTTCGCTACTGCTGTCTATTTTTGGGTTAATCATTTTTTTGACAATAGAAAATCAGAACCTGGGATTATTTGAACTTTCTTTTGACCCAGAAACTTTCGGGTTTCGATTTTGAAGGTTATTCTAAGAGCTTTTCTTATTAACTCCAATTTTGTAAAATAATTTTCTACAAATTTT
This sequence comes from Oikopleura vanhoeffeni, assembly GCA_004367855.1. Taxonomy (NCBI): domain Eukaryota; kingdom Metazoa; phylum Chordata; class Appendicularia; order Copelata; family Oikopleuridae; genus Oikopleura; species Oikopleura vanhoeffeni. The sequence goes on along the minus strand of SCLH01000418.1, from coordinate 650,253 downwards.
TTTAAGTCGTAACGATTTTTTCTGAGATTTTGACGCATTTCTCTGAGCAAAAATCGGTGCTATAATATTTAAATTTTCGATTGTTGTTTAAACCCGCCCTTTCTACTCGTAACTTGGACAAACTTATAATAAATTAACAAAATGCAATTCGGACGAATCACATAACGGAAGTCCATTAGTTTTTTCGCAAACCAGCCTAATTTCGAATCAATCTTTTATAATTTCTATTTTTTTCTGGAAACGGTGATCCTAAAAAACGGTTTTCAAAATGTTAAAACAATGAACTTTTCTCGATACGTTGAATTATTATCCCTGAGACTTTTCAAATATACTTTTTGCCATGTACCATACTCAAATGATGATTACAAAAATAGCTCCACAACTCAATCGATTTGATAAATCGTGAAAAATTTTTCAACGTTTTTCATAACCGCGCAGCGCGCGTACTTTATAAAAAAATTACTTTATTTTGAATATAATATTTACGAAAATTCAATACAAAAGTGTTATTTAAAAAAAATTACATTAATATATGCGTATTGGCAAATGACGGATTGATGGATAATTCATTTGCCTGTAATCTTTTATGAAAATTATTTTTTCTCGGAATTGAAAATCCGTAATCTGTCCTTAAATTGGTCCATAATCTTTCATTTCATTAAATAAAGACTTGCTTGCTTTGAGAAAGTAGTCCTCGCTGAATTCTGTTGGGCTATTTTTTCTTTAATTTTGGCGGCCTGCCTTCATAATATTTGATTTCGTCTTAATCTGGTGTTTTTAGATGGTATCGGATCAAATGCACGCCGATTTTATTTCTTGGTCCGATTGTATAACTTCCAACTTTCCTGACTTTTCACTCATTCTAAACATATACTCATTTTTTCTGGGTAAAGTTTAAATCAATAATGGAAACGTCACCTGGCGGCGACGCTCAGAAACAAAGATTTAAATGATCGGGGTGAAGTTTAACAGCAGTTCCCACGCAGCATTTATCGTAGATGTTTATGAAAATTTGCTGTTTAACTCCCGTAGTGGCCTGACAATCCTGCTAAGTAATCGTTTCGCGCCATCCGTGGTTTGCGTTTAAAACTCAAGCATATACACCAAAAATTTATTATCACATAAAATTTTTCAATGATCCATAATATTTTTCAAAAATTCTCTAACAGTCCCCAATAAAAAAACAATTTGTTAAAAGCTTTCATCTAAACACCCAAATGTTGAAAAGAAATTAAAAATTCTCTCATTTTCGCTGATTCTTCCAACATGTGCATAAATATCACAAATTTTAGATTAATTTGACATTTTAAAATTTAAAATATAAACCGTCGCCAATTGAATATTGCATTCTGCAATAAAAAAACATTAAATTTTTATCAATCATTCTCATGGTAAAATGAGTCTTTTAATTTTTTTTGAATAATTTAATTTCTCGTGAATCCTTCCTCATCATTTCTTTCGCCTACGCATTCATTCTGTACATGCATTCTTGCACTTCATCAAAAATGCTCTATTTAAACCGGAGGCGATACTTGTAATGCAATAAAAGACTTAAGAAATTCGTTTACGATTTTTGGGAAAAGAAACTCCCCAGAAAAACCTCCGCTCCGACCTTAATCCAGCCGCTTTGCGGTGAATTTGATGCACACAGATTTGATAAAATTGTCCTTATATATTTTCAAGGAGGCGTAGGCCTTTTGGCGTGAGGCTCCCAATACGCTTGTTTTGACGCACTAGGGGGCAGAAGCTTTTGAAATTTTCTTTCCGCCGGAGGTGCGCATTTTATATTTGGAATGTTGAATCGCCAAATAACAAGAAAAAGTGATGAGGAATGAATTATGAGGAGTAGACTTTTTAGTGCTTTTAGGGACGCCTACTAAAAATCATTATCTGAGCGTAGTTGGGTATCAGATGCTCTGAATAGTACTGGCACCTTCCTTAAGAGTTTGTACTAACGTAATTTGAAAAAAAAATAATTATTTCTGGAAGCCAGGTTTCTCGAAACTTCACTGAAATGTGTAAAAAGAAGCCCAATTATCGTCGCCCACATCCTTAAGGGTCTTCCACGTGATTCGATACTTTTGAAAAAAAACATAGTACAGTAATTTGAAAAAAGTCAACTTCATCGTTTTAAGACGTGAACGTTTTTGAAAAGTATTCATTATGTTCAAAACTCTAATTAGGGTTTGTTGCCTAAAAAATTTTTTCCGACGTAATTGACCATATTATGTTTACTTGAACCAAAACCTCATTTCCTAATTTGAACCGCGTCACGGTGATCGTTCTTGACTTCTGGTCGCTAACTCGCGAAAAACATCCTTAAAACTTCTAAAGAAACCATCTTCATTTTTTTCAAAAAATTGATTTAAGCAATTAAAAAACAAACAGTACTACTTTTACAACCTTATTCCTTAAATATACGGGCACGTGATCATTTTGGGGCTATGGTGTAAATGTAAATAAAGTCTAGACATTTTTTCTGATCCCGCTCAAAGGCTTTCTCTTTCGATATTTTAAATTTTTGCAAAAAAAATAAGTACTGTAATACAGTAAAAATTTTCGAAAGAAAAACGCACAAACGTCCATTATTCAAATAGTCCGATCGATCACTTTGTTAATTTTCTTCATACATGATTTAAGGGTCCTAAATTGCGATAAAGGCCTTCGAGCCACGGATGGATCGGAAAGACACTGCGGGAGTTAATTCTCCTAAATGCAATTTTTAGCAAATTATAAAACAAAGTTTTTTTATCTACATGAAGAAAAATTCCGAACAAAATGTCAACGGACAATGTCGTAACGACATCAAGTCTACTTCAGCTCGACGTTTCACAACCTTATTTGGTGTCAAAATTACTCTTTTTTTTTATATATTCAGTATAATTAAAGTTTATTCATGCTAAATTGCTTATTGACATTATTTTGATATATGACGGTTCGATGTTGGTGTCAAATTAGGGTCATTTCACAACATTAACGTATATTTTGTCAGTGAATAATTCTCAATTCGGCTTCACGACTTACGGGGAAATTGCGAAAACCCGTCAAATACACTTATGGTTAGACACAACTGGGTATTGACCCCAAAGAAAGTTTCACGTGTGAAATATAATATATTTCAAACAAAAAGAATTTTTAACAAGCTTCTTTTTAAGAAAGAACACTCAACCTAAACAAAATTTTTGAATTAAAATATGAGTTCACGAAACAGGCCTTTTTGCTCGATGACCTATAGAAACGTTGTTTTCGCAATGTGTAGCCAAATCAATTTCTTTTTTGCAAATTCTATCAAATTGCAAACAACGTTTGTGTTATGTATTTGGTCTGGTATTTTAAAAACTGACTGGAGGTAAGCTGTTGTTTCAGGGTTGTAAAAAGGATGATACCTGACCGGATTTCCTATCTTTTACTTAAACCTACACAAAAAGGGGATGGAAAACCCACGCTATAACCCATCCCTTTTACAACCTGCTGTTTTTATAGGCAGCGACAGATTTTGACTGTGCCACCTATGGACGAGGCGTATGAGATATCACAAAAACGTGTTTCTGGCATCACCTGAAAGCTTAAAAAAAGATGTGGGCCCCCATGGGGCTCCACCAGAAAAAAAAATCGAAAATTTTTTCTCCACCACAAAAAATTTCAATTCGTCTGGCAAAACAATGTTTTTGGAAAATTTTATTTTCCAGTGCAGAAAAATGCACGGTTTCAAATCATGAATTACGCGGTAAAACTTGGTAGAGCAATTTTTTTAAAATTTTTCGCGCACACTTTTTTAGTTTACGTTTTCGATGCAAAAAACTGGTTGTGATATCTTATACGGTTCGTCTGTGGTGCCAGCAAAAATTACCTGAGTAGGGGGTGGGTGGTATGATAAACGGCCTACTAAATTTATATGCCAGAATTACCAGGATTAATTTGTCAAAATTTTCTTCTCTTTTGCACAAAATCCGATCTCATCCCAAAATAATTCCCTTGATGCTCATAAACATGCATACTGCCTATTTTTGCCCTCTCTTTTGGCGATAAACCATATAATCAACGTGTTTTGCTCTGTGCCAGTTTTATTGGTGTTCCGAATAGTTAATTACCATCCAAATTCGAATCGATCCAAAAATAATAATTTTGTATTTGTGCAAGATAGGTAATAAAGAAGAACATTTATTCAGTCATAGCCTAAGCTGCAGCAGAATGGGAAAGTTTATAAAAAAGTCTAAGTTTTCTCTTAGCTCTTAAGATCTGAAACAGCGGGAAAAAAGCGCAATTCCAAAAAATAGTTAATTGTCTCGGAAAAAAATAATAATATTTTTTTGCGGGTGCTCGACTGCCAGGGAGTTAAATTTATCCCATGAGATAGTTGGTATTAATACAACCCGTTTTGAAATAATTATATAAACTCTATTTTTTCTTAAGAATTCCGTTATTGATTTTTCTATGACAAATTTGTTTTAAAGTTGAAAAAAGAAATTTTCGCACAAAATGTACGAAATAATAGTGGATATGATAGACGTAATAATTGGTAAGAACTATTGCTTATTCTGTTTTGACTGCTTCACACCTCAGTTTGAATCTAAAATATAAAATTTGTTATTTTTTTTATAAAATTCAGATATGAACGTCCCCTAAATTGTTGTGCACTCAAAAAGAGGTATCATTAGGCTTTTGAATCCGGCGCCTGTTACTGGCTGCTCTTAATAAAAGAAATATGGTGCGTAGGTTCGTGAACCTGGCCATATCGAGTGTTTATGATTTAGGGTACGTTAGTTGGGTTTAGTATAGAAATTGATAAAATTAAGGATTTCAAAAGTAGTAATAAGCTGTGGTCATCAACCCGTAGTGCACAAAATACACTACTTTTCTGAAAACAGTGAAGTACCTTTATCATTGATTTTTTGTTTGAAATACGCATAAAAACAACAAAAAAAAGTTTCGTCAGAGAACAAAATTTTTTAATATGTTTTCTACAATTTTTTTGTTATTTATGAATTAAAAAACAATACGTGATAAAAGATAACCTCACTGAGATTTAGGGACGGTACTCATCTCTAAATTTTTTTTAAACTTTTAAGTACAGTTGGTGATTCTCTTGAAAAAAATATCATCTTTCGTTTTAAATTTTTTTTAAATCAGATTTTTACTAAAATTTTGTTGTTGAAATTTTAAAGGTTATTTACCTCAAAAGCGATGGATCAAGGCTTGTCTCGGTCATGCAACATAATGTTTTTTGGCAAAGCATGCAAGTAACTTTGTACTTGGCACCATCCTGAATTAATATGGTTAAAAGTTATCAGATATCACAAATTTGATTAGAAACTTCTAAATTTTTCTCTAGAAAAATTTATTTTTGTTGAAAATATGTTTTTTTTCATGGAATTTTTAAAAATTGTAAAACAAAATTTTATTTATTTTGAAAATTTATATGTGACTATCAAAAAAGCATTGTGTTGTCCGAAATTTTATTTCTATAACTTTAGATAAATTTCGTTCAATTTTTTATAATTTCCAAGCTACATAAAAACCAAAAAAAACTTTGGCGAAACATTAACCCCATTTTTAAATTACAAAATTTAACTTCGTCCAATCTAATATGGTTTTTAAATAATTATTTTTAGTCAATAAACGTAGACGCACAAAAAACTGAAATCCAAAACGTTAAAGAACCTAAAGCGGTCCGATTAGACAAACGACAGTGATTTAAAATCTACTTACAGAAAGTCGCAGTCATAATTTTGACGGCGCCAATTGGTGATTGGTAATTTGGCTGAAGATTTTTACCGGTGTATGGGTAAAAATTCAGGATCCAAGAAGACCATCATCAGATAGTAACCACCTGAAATAGGAAAAGTCAAAAGTGTTTGGTTGCTTCGCCTTCTTCAATACACCAATAAATTTAGTTTGCATCGAATTGTAATGGTGGCGTCTTGACCCAATATGGTTTTTTGTGGTCCGTTATTTTCTTGACCAAAGATGGTATCAGCTCTGGCTTGAAAAGACCAACTGGTTGCCAAATCAATAAGCTGAATTAAAATTATAATGACAAAATTCTGTTATTTGACACCTAATGGGGTTGAATCGAAAATAATTATATTGATGTCAAATTACAACTTAAAATAATAGACATTTTTACTGGTAACAATATTTTCCCCTATCGAATTTTGGTAATAATAACCTGAAATACAGTTAAAAATACAAATTATAAAAATAATCAGAGTTTAATTTAAAAATTGATAATTTTCGTGTGTCAAATTACAGTTTTTTCATCAATGAATTTATTTTACTGTTAAATCTGTCATGAAAAATTGTTTTTTAACTTGCTTTTTTAAAATTAAAATAATATATGCTGTGTAGTGTCAAATAACCACCTAAAATAAATAGGATTTGTACTGTCAGGAATATTTTCCGATTAAAATTTTTTATATAATCGAAAAACAATTAAAAAATGCAAATTAAAAAACAACGGAGTTTGATAAAAAAATTGATCTTGGTGGTGTCAAATTCAAGCTCCAATATAAAAACTCTAATCTATTTTTGATTGTGGCTTTAATTCTTTATTGTGGTATCAATGTATATCACCTTTCGAGCTTACGATCCGACGGTTTTCGATTTCCGTTTTTAAACATGTAATTTGAAAACAAAATTACGTTCTTCATGCAAAAAAATTCATGATTAAAATACCTCGCCGTGATTTTATACTACAACCGAATCAAGTTTTTTTTAATTCACTTACTCTGTTTAATCTAAACATAACACATGGTGTTTCAGTATCATATCTGTAGTTAGTTCCACAAGCGGCAATCAATTTTGACCAGTCCTAATTTACGGACATTTTGGTTTTTACCAGCTTTTTCTCCTTAAGTTACAGCTGCGGCCATATTGGTGACTTGGCTTTTCTGCTTGAAACCAAGTCGGAGTAGAAAAGAGGTATGAATCGGCGTTATCAAGTGTAGAAAAATGGATACCGTTGCGTTTCCTTTAATCTTTTGGTTTGCGCAACTTATCATTGGGTCCAATTTTTGGGAAATAGTGGAGACCTGGGATGTTGAGTCGGTCTTGAGTTTTTGGCTTGTCCCTCGCTGAGCAGAGCGAATTCAATGATTTGAATGTGAAGCGGGCACAAAGACCCCCCCGGCGAGGAAAGCGAAGTAGTGCGATGTAGAAAATACCGATTTTCACTAAAAAATAATATTTTAAATCTCGAAAATACAAAAATGACACCTGGTGGGGGTCAATTAAACTAGTTTGTATGATGTAAGTATATTTAAACAAATAACTATGGGTGTGCAGCGGCAATCCATATCAGAAATATTTAAAATCATTTTCCGTTTCCGAGGAATCACTTAGTAGCTTTTTTTTTAGGTGGGCCCCCCACTCCAGCAAAAAAACTGTTAAGGAAGCTATCGAGAAACGGTTTTTTGCATGTGTAGAGCCTAGGCCGTTTTTTTTAGACGCGACAGATTGATTTTTGCAATCAACTGGAAACGAAAAAAACCTAAGGGTCAAATTTGTCTGCTAAAAAACGCCAAGCTTAATTTCCTTTAAAAATGTCCATCAATTTCGAAGTGAAAAAAATTTAACGATCGGTATTCGATTTTTTTAGTGAAAATGTCAAGTTTGATAGAAATTTTCCATAATTGGCGGATTCCGATTCAAATTTCCACATCTTAATTTTGGGAAAAATATAATCTATTATTTATCCGTGAAATACACTTAAAGCACATAATTAAAACAGAAATTTCAATATTTATTTAATGTGGCACTCATAAAATACGATTTTAACTATTCTCATGCAAATGTTTTAACTTACAGACCATGAAACCAGCAGTGTCTTCAAGAAGTTCTCCGGTTTCTCCATTTACAGTTGAAATTTTGGTGGCGGCACTAATCGGGGGTTTTTACGTTCTCTTACCCATTCTCGCAAAATTCAAAATCTAGAAATAAAATGACTTTTAAAACTTATCAAATAATGGGAAGAAAATACAGTATGTCCTAGTTTTGCAGCGGAATGAGTAATTGGGCTCGCAATTTCTCTATGATGATTAGTTTTATCTCACTCTAATTGGTCAGAGCTCGTTGCGCAAAAAACGAAATTATTAAAGTGGGTGGGTATGAATACCACTGGATCGCTAAGAAGAATTATTTTTCGATTTTTAAGCTCAAAAAATTTCTCTCTAAAAAAACTTATTCTCTGTGAAGTTTGAAGGTGGACAATTATAGTTTTAACAAAAAAATTTGAAATTAAAAAATTGATGAAAACGATACAAAATAATTTTTCAAAAAACAACCAAAAAAATACTTTTCTAGCGAGTATAAGAAGAATAATTTTTATGTATGAAAAGTTACTTGGAGCTATATTTTCATCTTTCTGAATCGAAACATAATAATTAGTTTTTAACCCAATATCAAAACAAGATATTTGTAAGCGATAAAAATGCGTAAAATAATTCTGATTTGCACTACATTAGAGTTCCGCTTATTGGAACGCAGATTGAAAATGATCTCTACTGCGCCTTTTACACGCAGTAGGGCGTAAGTGACAATGAAATAGCGGGATTCTTGATTAAGTCGACAATCGAGTATTTTGATTGGCTACCTGGCTAATATTACGGCCTCACTGGTGTAAAAGGCGCAGTAGGGATAGATTTTCTGATATAGCCTCCCTTCAAAAATCGGCGGGCATATTGCGTCTTACTAAAAGAATATCGCAAAATTTGCGTCCTAGCAGAGAAACAAGCTAAAAATCTTGGTTAGAGTCCGTCTTATCAAAGGTGAAATAGTCACTTTGCCGTCTTTTAAAAGACATTCAAATTTCTACTAAAAGGAACTCTCTACTAGCAATATTGTTTTTTATTTTTCTCTCATGCGTTGTGAAAGCTCTTTTATTAAAAAAACATCATTCTCTACGCTAAGCTGCATTTTCACCGCATGTATCTTGATTTGTTGTTAGAAAATATTAAAAAAAAATAATTTTTAAAAGAAGTGACTATTTACTCATGAGGAAAATATTCAAAATCGCATTATTTAATAATTTATTCTTCTATTTGCCCATCAACAATAACTAAGACCCGGGCCTACCTGACAAAAAATACTCAATTAATCAATGAACAAAAAATATATGAAAAGAAAATATTCGAGCTCAAAAGATACTATTCTGCTAATACAAGCGACGTCCTTCCGTTTAATAAAGAAGGTGATGAGGCATAAAACACAAAATTCGATTTTTTTATTACTAAACAAAAAAATAGTATTAGTTAGAATAGGGTGAGGCCCATAGGGTATACTATGATTAAAAAAGCTACGCTTGAGTATCACTGTAATCTGACACTGATAAGGAGGTAGGTTTTCAAGTAAGTAAAAATTACAACGATACTTAATAAGGACAGTCTATATACGGTTAAGGAATTCGCAAAAATTATATTTTTTCCAAAATTACTAAGGTCGATTACAAGGATCCGCAATGTCAATTAAGGGGGTAGTGCCACAAAAAAATAAGGTGAAAATGTGATATAGTATAGAACCACCCCCCAAAAAAAACGATTGGTCTTAGTTTCGTAGCTTTTTTATGCTCGGTTTCTCCCCAACTAGATGGCGGCAAAGTCGTAAACGGTGGTACTCATTTTTTTCCTAAATTAAATATCCGATCGACTTTATTTTTGGTGTCAACTAACGTGGATTATCGTTGGTTTTTTGGTCTGGAAATATAAAAATACAGTAGATAACTAAAGATAGTTTAAGAGTTTTGCGAATAACTTTTGTCTAAGGACCTTTAAAAAAATGGCTCGACAAATCCAAGAGGTGATTTCAAGGATATAAAAGACTTCAAATTTAAAAAAAAATCTGATGTAAAACCAATAAATCCTTGTCAAAAACTGAATAAGAAACCTGTTCCTGCAGTAACTTTCGATAAAATCAAAAATAAAAAACTTGGCCCGACAAAATTGAAAGATTAATTATTTGCAGTCACGCTCGTTCAAAAAATTGATGAAAATCGGAATGTCAGAATTATAAAAATCTTGTGCATTTCAATTTTCAACTTTGACGCACTCTTGTGGCGGAAATCCTATTTTCAAATGACTGCGAGAATCTCGACCAAAATTTGGTTCAGGTCAGTTAGTATTATATCAAAATTTTCACCGCTAAACTTTTTGGCGGAACTACCGCCCTTAAATTTGAAAAAGAACGTCCTAAAAAAAATATATAAAATCTATGTGCGTTTTTAATAATCATGTGTAAAGATTGGGATCTGTAGGCATCGGGATTCGCGTGAGGGCGCCGTGAATATACAACGCTGACCAAATTAGGCGTTAAAACCAAGGGGAAAACGGAACACACATTTCCGGGCCTAAGAGATCCCTTCTTTCCTACATTGACATAAAGTTTACTCGTTATTTAAAGAACATCTACATATGATTTTGCAAATACACAATTGTTAAAACGATAGTTCTAATTTAATTTTGAATCTAAGAATTTTGTATCCAGAATAACCGTAAATATATTGTTTTGTATTATAGATAGTATTTTATTTGACGTTTCCGCTCATTAGCCATTTGCAGAATGAAACAGAAAAGTTTTTTTGCCGGAAATCGAGCGTCAGAAATCAAGTAGTAAAAGCTCTATTAACTTTCGTGATTGACGTATTCTGGAATAATACTTTTCGTTTCGTTTTGCAATAAAAACTTTCTGATTCAGCACTGAATAATGGCGGATACGCCGAAATATCAAATAAAATACAAATCTATGATAGAAGAAAACATTTCCTGACCCGCAATTTTCTGCGCACATTCTGAGCCGATTGCACGTCAAAAAAGTTCTATGACACTAAGCGCCAACTATAATGATCAGACAATAACATGGTGTAGCAAAATGAGAAAACTTATTCAATAAAAAAAAGGGGTCGTTTAAATTCTCGATGTTTCTCTTTTTCAGAACAACAACGAAATTCAAATGTCTGCAACAATTACCCAATTGTTCAATATCGACAATATCTTCCGCTCCAAAGGCTTGGAGATAAATGACAACTGTCGAATTACACAGACTGGTCAGAAACATAAGCGCGTGATCGTCAGTTGTCATCGACTATCGGGCATTTTTCTACCTGTTGGTGTTCGGAAATTTCGATAATAAAAAAATTGTTTTCTTGCCAACTGGAAATATAGTTATTTCGAAATAACAAACTTAAAACCCGTTAATTTTTCAACGTTCGATTTATGTTTAACTCATTACCAAGATAATGTAGAGCTTGTCATTGTTACTTAACATTATCTTGGAAATGAGGTTGAAGCATTAAAACGAAAAGCGTTGAAAAAAATTAACAGTGATTTTAATTTTTTATTTCGAAATAATATTTCATTTTTTCCGAATATCTGTTTTTCAAAAAAAATTCTCCTGGCCTTTAGCTCCTCAACAATTTTCTCAGTACTTAAAACTCTGTGAAAAAACAATGAAACTGGTTTAAGATTTTCGAAAAATTCTATCTCAAATACTCCTCTGGCACCGTCTTCAGCTTTTGATGAAAATAAAATGTTCTAACAATGAATATTGTAAATATGCTCCGTGAAAGAGTTACCATCTGTCCGAAAATAACACAGTTCCGCCAAGAAGTAAACACAAAATAAGTATCAAGAATCGACTTCTTTTTCTAAAAAAAGCCTCTCTTTCTGTCTCGATTTCGGTTAATTTTCCATGGTTTTTGGTCCCAGGTCAGCCTTGAGTGGGTGCGAGCAAAATCGATAACTTTCTATTAGTAGGTTAATCCCTATCCGGTCGATCGAACAACAATCTCAATCAATTTCCTGAACCGTTTAGTTAAATTAGTCTCAATCGGGTTAATCAATGAAATACTCATCCTCTTTTTTTGAGAAAAAAACACCGCAAATAACGAAGGGCCACTTATTTTTTAAAGTCGTTGGTAAATAAAAATACAGGTGTACAGCATTTCACATTTTTGCTCGCCTTTTAATTTTGCGTACGCTAACCTCCCACCCAATCAAAACTTCAAATTTGGCAAATGTTTTGATTGGCGGAGGTTAGCTTTAGCAAAAACCTAAGATTGAGAGCACAAAATGTCACATGCGTATTTTAGTAGACTTTTAATTAACTAAAATTATTTTAAGCTTTCAATTTTATATCAAACATCATCAGTAACTGTTTTTATAGTAGAATTTTTTTGAGGTCATAAAATACCTTATCATATACAACCTTTTTTTTTTTATTGTCACATTTTTATCTTTCTGGTGGCTAGACGGTCAAAATTTACTATCTTTTGGCTTAGATTTTGTCTGTTAGCCAACCGGAAGAAAAAAAATGTTGACATTTTTAAAAAAAACTCGGCTGTTATAGTAATAGGCTGTACTACTAGTATATATTATATATATAGTAGTTATATATCGAAGAACCTGCCATGTAAATTTTTATGTCAATCGTCTATGTTTTATGTTGTTATGACATAAAATTACACTAGCAGGATCTTCGCCTATATAATATATAAAGTATAATATAAAATTCAATTAAAAAAATTGGTTTTCTCCACGTTTGATTTACTTCCATTATGACGAGTGAGAAATAAATGAGATACAGATTCCGATAGAAAAACTTTAGCGAAAACTGAGGCCGATTCGCTAAATTGCTTTCGAAATTTTTTTCTATGAATTGTATCTCATTTATTTCTTACTCTTGATAATGGAATAAATCGAAACGTTGAAAAAACAATTTTTAATTGAAGTTTTAATACAATACGGCCTAAGTAAACCCGAATAACACGAGGGCCTGACTGTTTTTTCCTACAAATTCCGTATCTTTTGCCTTACACGCCTATCGCGTTTTGGTTCCAGCATTCGTTAAACTTTTAGTGGGTAAATTGTGTAAATAGAACTGTTTTGTGTATGAAATGTTTTAGGGCTTTTAGAGAAATTAAGCATAGAAATAATTTAGCAAATTTCTCTCCAAAAAACATTTTTCTTCAAAAAAAAGTTACTGAGGATGGTTTGATATACACTGAAAAATATTGAATAAAGACAACTAAAATGCATATTTTATACTCGAAAAACAATTTAAACAAAACATACTTGTGTGACCTGGACACACATTGAAATCAAAAACTAAAATATTGCGCAAGGTCAAGGCTATCCGACTTTACTGTTACATGCTTACTTAATACATGCGTAAAATTCCAGCAGTTTAACTAGGAACAATTTATAGGCGAATTTTATGAAAAAGTACCCTAAATTAATGGTCCGATATTTGAGGTTATAATTTTGATAAGGATATTTAAACCGGCAAAAACCGGTTAAACTTTTACCGCTCAAAATCCCCCAGTTTCGAAATTTCCTCCGAAAGAATACTTTATTTTCTGTCGAAATTTCTTCGCGCCTACCATTTTCAAAGCAAGAATTATGAGTGAAAGTCGACCAAAACGCGCAATGGGGAACGGAATCCCGTTACGGATAACCCGTTTCTATCGTATCCTCCTGCGCTAGCTGGCAAATCGAAAAGTAGTCTTTGATAAAAAAACATCCGAAATGCGTAGGTTTCTCTCGGGCACTAGCCCTCTTGTGGTAGGTTTGGGTGAAAATGCATCATTATAAAAACTGTTAAATAGTGTCTGGAGAAGCCATTAAATTCGATATAAATATAATAGGTGGTTTACCGAAACCATATTTTTTAAACTATGAATTTTTGCCAAAAATGGAATTAAAAAATTTTCCGCTATTCATTAACAAGCTTAGTTTCCAACTTGGAAATATTACCAAAGGTATCCCACCGTTAAACATCACAGCTATATTTTGTACGTAGTTTCTCAAAATGTCAATTTTCGAAATAAAACTCTGAAAAAATCTCTTTTTCCTATCAGTATAAGAAACTGTAATAAAATATAGTTTGTTGTGTGGTGGCAAGAACCTAATCCAAATAGAAACTGCCAATCAAAACTCTCCCTTTCAAAATCAATTTTTTATGGAGCGTTTTGTAAATTTATAAAAATTGTTCACTAATTGTTTTTAACCTGTGCTATCGGAGAAAAAGCAACTGAATTTATTTTTACAAATATTTTTTTGAAATCCCCTGGGTTCGAAAAGTTACTTTTGGGGATTGAGCAAAACTTAAAAATAGACGATGCGTTTTTCAAAGTTGAAAAACTTTGAAACTCCTAATTTGAATTTTGATGCGTAAAAAGAGAGCTGTCAAACACTCGGTTTTATTTTTTCTCTTTTGAATTATTAATAAACGGGCCATAGTCTCATTACTATGATCGCCATGGGCTTGTATCTCGAAAAATAAATTTTCTGATGAGCCTTTCCGGCAAAAGTTATATAGATCAAAATAATTAAATCCATCAAGGTTCGCGTTTGACATTAAATTTCATCATGGATTTCACTAATATTTTATGATAAAATTTTTTGGCCGCAAAGGCTTCATTAGAAAACTATTTTTCGAGAATAAAACCATGGCGAGTTTTGGCTACCTTTAATAGTAAATGATATCGATTAACGGGGCCTCCTCGCACATATTAGCCACTTTTTAGCCACAATTTTTTATATAATTCGGCTTTTGAAAAAACGACTCATGTCGATTAAGTTCTTTAGATAGCTCAATCTGAGCACAAAATTATTGAATAATAATCGGACATTTTTTTATTTTTCTGATATACTGAAATTGTTTCATTATCAGTTTTTGTAAAAAATTGAAAACGGATTGTCTTATTCAAGGACCATTTTTAAAAATTAGAGTTTCTCTAATAGTATACCCATTTTACTATTTTGAGCACTTTATGGCACGCATAAATTTGACATTAATACTACGCTATACGCTGTAAAAAATAGGAAGACCAAAGGACGTACACTGTAGTGTAGATTAAATCAAATGCAAAGAATAATTGAAACCTATTGACCTTCAATCATAATTTAAAGCTGAATACCATGGCCGAGTTCCGTAAAACACATTTAAAGATCTAACGAATTCATATTAATTATATATCGATTACGGGGCTTTTTCGCACATCAGCCACTTTTTAGCCCAAAATTTTTATATAAATTCGGCTCTGAAAACGACACATCAAGGGGTCATCGACTGTACAAAAAAATTTATATTTATACGCCAGAAATCGATCAACATACCGAATTTAATTCAAACATCTGCCCAAGAATCTATGGCCCAAGATGACCCTTAGTTGATCATAAAGTTTTGATCAATTTGATTAGTCCTTTTAAGGGGTAGTGTCGGTTTTTTAAGCCCTTTATAGAATTAATTATGATACATTAATATCGGTTATGACAAAGTTGAACCCAAAGAAATCTCATGGTGTGCAAGTATTTTTTTTCAACAAAAACAATCTAGATACAAAATCTAGAATTTTCAAAATTCGAAATTTTTTGCTTTAACCCGCATAAAACGCGTATTCCACCATGATATGAACCATTTTATTGGTGAATATTAACCCACCGAAAACGATGCATGACATTAAAAATTATCGGAAATGTTTAACTCGAATTCAGAAATTTCAATTATTTTTAAGCCAACAATGTTTAAACCCTAATTATCGAATTTGACGCTGATTGGTTGAAAATTTGATTAGCTGGTGCCAAGCTTTGATCAGTGAAATCTCAGCTCAATTTGGTGGTACTTGTTCGATCAGACGAACTTTTTTTCGAACTTTTCATTTCCGGTCTACTTATTAGTCCATATTCTAGAATTCTAGGTGAAATTCAAAAATCTGAGCCAAAAATATTGACGACACTATATTCCATCTACCTGAGTCGAAAAAAACGGTCTTATTCTGAACATCCGTCTAGGAAAGTTATCACTTTGAAAAGACGAAAAATGTGTAAAAAAATCGGCGTCCAAAGTGATTCTACGGAAAATTCAATGAGCGAAATCAAAAAAATGGCTCAAACATATGAAGTAACCTCAACTATTCCCGTATCTGTGTAAAATTTTTCAGACGCTTGTATGTGGGGTCTAAACAGAGAAGATGAAAAACCGTTTAGTGCTCCTAGATATAGACCACGCACTGGTGGTGTGATGTAACAAAGGTTGCCTTGAGATGTGTAATCGTAGACGAAGGCTAGATAATTCAAACGAGTATCCTCAAGAATTTACAACTGCCCTAGATTTGTTCTGAGGCGTGATTGAAAGGTACCAAATTAGCGACACATACCCCCTTAAGCCGATGTCCCTCTGTTTTCAAATTTCAAACCAAATGAAAATTGCGATTTAAACTTATGTTAGGCCTGAACGCTACTTTTAAATTACAGCGGCCCCACGGGGTCTCTGAACTGGAACAAAACTAAACCTTGGGCAGTTTTTCAAAAAATGATTCGATACCGCTGTAATTTTTTAATGAAAAATTGACGAAAGTAAATTTTTACCAGTTAGAGATACCTCAACTGTATTGGGAAATTTCCAATAATCATTACTTAATCACCAAAATAATTCTCACCAAATATTCTCTATAGAAATGCAGTATTTTTTCCAACTTTCCTTTAACCAAGTCTGTCTCATAAAAACTGAATTGTTAGAGAATTAGTAAAATATAACTTAAGAGCAAGTTAAATTGTCATAAAAAAAAATTCAGAGACAAAAACATGGGTAAGTGATACTTAAAAGTTCGATGAATTGTTTTTCGGGCCGTTTTTTACGATTGTCTATAGTTCGCTTTTTTAAAGGTGGTAGTGAAATATTCTGCTCAAATTGGTGGAAAAGACAAAATCGGCCTGAAAATAAACAAATGAGCTGGGCCCCCGCAATCTCAACTTGAGTTCGCCTGCTAGCGGTCACTGATATGTCACTCGAAATAAATTTCTCTAAAAATCATCACCTTCCATAAATACACATCGAGATTTTCATGTTTTTTTTGAATTTTTAAAACCAGGCATTCTCTAAAGTTTTTATATTCCATGCCTATTAATGCGCTCCTCAAAGATTCCTCTTTGAATTAACTTTCACGTTCAAAAGGCTGCTTTGTTCGATTTGAATGAAAAAAAACTTGAAATTGATTTTAAGAATTGTTTCAGGATGGGTCAATATTTAAAATCGAATTCTATTGTAGGCACTGCAGTCAAGTGCCACTGCTGCAGAAAAAACTAGAGAGACTTCCCATAATGAGATTCTCATTAATTAGTTTCGGTGGTGACAGCAAAAAGAAACGGCCGAAACTGCATATTCCTATGGAAAAGATTCATTCACAGTTTTTCTATGGCCGTTTACGTGTCGATAAATATATGGCTGTTTTCTCGTAGAGTTATTTTTGAATGAATTAATTTGATGGTCCATAAAAAAAAGAAAAAGATTAAGTTTAGTTTGAGTGTAAAGTCTGAAGCTATCTGATGGTCAAATATTATTTTTCACTCAATTCATAGTTTTTCACCAACTGGTCTCATAGCACTGGCCGAGTGTGCAAATTTTTAATGCACTAAAAATTTCAGACAATAGATAACGTGAAATTTTGTGCTGACAACGAATATGATTTTTGGATCAAAAATTTTGGGATTTATCTGATTTTTGATTGTTGAACCTAAAACGAGTGTGTAATTATACTTGCTTGTCTCGTAGAACTTTGAGGTAGAGACAACATCTAGGGCCTTTTTGATGATCAATACAAAAGAGTAAGTGTTATGGACATGAATCAGCGATTTTGTAGGTTCTGCGTCAAAGTTTACGAGACCAGCAAGTATAATTTAGATAACATGAATATATCTTGGTAATCAACTTTTGTCCGTTTTTAGCCCCTTGGAAATTGTAAAAAAATTCCGACAATTTTTGTTTTTTGTTAGTCTGGAACTTCCAAGTATGAGGAAAGATCTATTTCTTCGAAAAAGTAGTTCAAAATTTTGCATAGAATAAGCATAATGAGAAAACAAATAAGCGCACATAACGAGCAAATTTTCACTTTCAGACCCAAAATTTAGAAAATTTCCATTCTTTGCCCTGTAGCGCCAGAGTTCGGAAATTATTTTCCATTCCCTTTATCACACTTTGGTAGAAATCTGCTGGGACATTTTTCCAAGCCAAAATATACTAGAAAAGAATCTCCCAACATCATTTTCTAACCAAAGTGTGATAAAGGGATAATATTTCACACTGAATTATGGAATCCCAAAATAAGGCAATAACGATTCCTCTTCAAAATTTGAATCTCGACTTTCAAATCAGTGTTTTTTGAACCTTTTGAAATTAAACCTTCTTTACACAGTAAATGACAGTATATGCGACAATTACATTTGTTAATTTCAGTATTATAACCAATAAATCCAGATGAGATGTTAAAAGTCCGTCTAAAATTAGCCATGCCAACGTCAATTTCACTACAAGTGTAAGGTCCTATTTGGATATATTATATGTTTTGATTGAACTTCGGCTGAAGTATATCATAATCTATTACGGGGTTATATCGAAATGATCCCTACTGGCGCCCTTTTAACACAAGTAGGCGTGAACTCATAGCCAGTGCCATCAGAATTTAACTCGATTGTCGACTTAATTCAAGAATCCCACTATTCATTGTCATTACGCCTGCTGTTTTCAAAGCGCCAGTAGGATCATTTTCGTATGGTCTATATTGGCTGTCTATATCGATAAATTTGAAATTTCGTTAGAAAATTTCGGATAAATTTGTTTTTTTTACAAATAGTGAATACAATCTTTTCAAATTAATTGTCAAAAAGATACAAATTAAGGTAAAAACATGCAAATTTTGAAAGCTATCGCTCTGACCTTTCGATGGCTTGGATGTTTTTTATTCATTTAATAAAAACCCATTTTCAACCCTACTACTGTTATATCCATTTAACAATTTTGATAAATCCCTTTGTGAATCTAGGATGTGCGGGTTGAGGGAGCCAAGTCTCTAACGCTATCCTAAACCCCCTCTTAGCCACTCATGAGGCCGCTTTCAGCCCGCACATCCTAGATCACAGAAGGTCCGTAAAGGAAATCCAGGACTCGTAAACAATTAACCTGTAATTGAATATTCACCTCGTATCGTAATCAGTATGCGACTCAAGCAATCAAGCGCATTCCTCAAGTAAAATGGAAAGTCCAGGGTGCAATCTGAAAAACGTAAAACGTTCTTCTCCAAATTCGGCATTTTGTTTGAAAATATCGTTGAAAAATAAAGTTTGCTTCCATCCTCAAACAGTTCTCCTATGTACCTTTTTATGGCAGAATCGCCCAGGCAAATGAATTAAATGTCTAGCTTTTGAAAAATAACATTATCGAAAATGCCGGAATTAATGTAAATATCAAATAAAATAATATTTAAAATTCTATGAACTTCATTTCAACATTTGCCTAACAGTTAATTATCAGATATATTAAAAAAATACTGCTGATCGGTCATCATAACAAGTTAAATTGTTTGAAATTGTGACGCAGACTTTGACTTATAACTTTATTTATTCTAACTCCAAATGCTGGAATAACCACAATTTATTAAGGAGGGGGGTTCTGTCCACATTGAAAGAGTTTTAAACCACGTTTTGACCTTCTTAATTTGGTCAAAGAAATCATAATGATGGTAGTCCTCGAATCTTTCAGACATGAAGTTCGGCGACAAGCAGACTTCAAAGTCCATAAAAAATGAAAAGTTTATTTTTTCTCACTAGACTAAGCAACTGTGTATAGTCTCACACATCCGATCACTGAATACTTCCAAAAACAAAGCTCTTTCAGATCTTGAATACAGTCCGAGTCGTTAATCCAGCACCCTGTGTAATTTATTTAGCTTCAGAGTGCCGCTGATTGGCTGATACGATGTCCTACGAGTGTTTTTTGGAAAATTGGAAATCTCAATATTATGGTTGTAATTATGATGGTAAATGTAGAGCAGGAGGTTTTTTGCATTTTTAGTTCCAGATTTCCACAAACAGTTGGATACCCGATTTTATTTTCTTGGTCATTTAGATTTGGAGTTTGTTTTGATTTTCTTCAAAAATCCTACAAGACCAATCTGTACAAGACCAATCTGGGGAACCAATTCAGGGACCATATTTCACGAAGGCGAATCGGCGAATGGTAGATCAAGTTATACGTATAACTTATACGCCAAATGGAAAACCACACAAATAATGGTTTCCCAGATTTAAGGTTGTATCTGGCGGCTTTTGCCAAAATCAATAAAGTATAAAAAGTGTTGCTAAATTGCGTCCAGTTGCTATTTGCAAAAGGCTTTTTACAGTAGCCTATTTCCTATACCCATGTGTGTGACAACTTCTATCCACTGTATAAAACAAAAAACAATTCAATTGTCACTCTTCAATCAACTAAGCGTTACTCACTCAAATGGGAAAGCGTTACTTCGAAAGGTGTTTCCTCAATGAGTTTTCACGAGTCTACATTAAAGCTGATAATATTAACAAGGTGTTTTCGAAATATTAAAAATTAAGATCGTCTTATTATTTCTACCAAAATCGGCGGTTTTGAAATCATTTTAAACCGCATATTTTCCTACCTACGTTTGAGTCTTCTTGAAATGTCGAACATTACAAAACATCTATACAACCGCGGTTACCACATAGCTTGATTAAACGATTTCTTTTTTAAATTTTTCCAATATTTATATTTTCCTCTAAATTTACTTTTCTCTGAGGTTATCCAGTTGATCTCTGTCATAGTGCCAGATTTAGAGCCATTTGAGAGGCACTCCGAAAGTGTGAAAACCAAAAAAAACTTTCTTATTTATATATGAACTCTCCCTGCCCAAAGACGCCTTTTCTCAACAAAAATAAACACCTCAAATCTCTGGCGTTTTGCCCCCGGGCTTATCTCTCAGACCCTTTCACAGAAGCAGAGCTATTCTTATAGTATTTATGCCTTGAAAAAAAATAACAAATCTAATTATGTTTTTTGTGTGCCGAAGAATTGAACTGAAAAAGACGCAGGGACAGATCGAATTAACAGTCTTTGCGCCCTTTTTCTTCAGTTTGAGATTATTTTTGAGAGACAGAAAAAAGAGAAAAAAAAAAGAAACAAGATGTTGTCAAATAAGAGTCGAAAAATTGAACCTGTCCGCGCAGTTACAAATGTATATAAACCGAAAGTGGTTTATTTCAATTATGCTTGAAGTTAGGCAGGCGGAAGTTATTAATGAAAAGGATGAACTTGGAAGCTATCGCTACTGGTGAGGAGTTTATTTTTTTGTTAATTATTTAAATTTGCCTTCATTATGCGATCCTTTAACTCTTAGCACATGAGAAATCTTTAATAGCTTATAAAAAATGATTATTGGTGAGCATCTTCTAAACGGAGTATTAGATTTTTGGTAGAGCTTTTTAAAATGCCTTATTTTGGCTATGAAAAGTTGCGTAGACGTAATTAACAGTCGTCAAACTTGAAAAAATGCCATTTTGATTTTGAGGACGTTAGGATAAAAAGTTTACTCCTGGGTCAAAAAATGGCATATAAAAATTTCAAACTTGGAATTTTAAATTAGGAAATATTTACTGTTTATATTTGATGTTTCAATTTCTGGTTGCTGACGGTTATCCTTTTAATTGGTGAACATGTGTTGTAAACTTTACGAGCTGTGAAGTTAACCCATGGTCAACTTTTTAGACAAAAAACATTTAAGGTACAAGTAATTGTCGGTATTTTTTGTTGTTAAAATTTTCGGTTTTTTGTTGAGCCCTTTATAGCATCAATTTATGAAACCTTAATATCGGTCATGACTAAAGTTGACACAAGAAATCTCATGGTGGCAATTATTTTCAAAAGAATCTATCAACTGTAAGAAACAAAATATGAAGATTTTTTCATGGTGAAAGACCGCAAAACCATGCATGACAGTAAAAATATCGGAAATGTCTAATCAAATTTCTAGAAATCAATTATTTTTAGGCAAAAACGTTAAAAACTAATTATCGAATTTGACGCCTGAAATTACCCAATTTTTTGATCAGTGGAATCTCAGCTTCAATTTGATGGTACTTTGGCTCAAATCGACGAACCTTTTTTTCGAACTTTCATTTTCCGGTTACTTGAAGTCAGTTCTAGAATAATAATCAAAAATCAGAACGATCATATTTAACGGACATTATATGTATCTATCCTTAGTCAAAAACGCTTTTTCTGAACATCCCGTACTAAAAAGAAGATAGCGTTGAAATCGAAAAATTGTAAAAATGCGTTAAAGTGAGATTTGAGAAAAATAACAAGATCGAAATTCGAAAAAAATCAGAACGATCATATTTTTGTATCTCATGTATCCGGTAGTCTGTTGAATTTTTAGACGCTTTGTATGTTTGGTCTCAAACAAAGATAGATTTAAAACCGTTTAGTGCTAAAATAGACCACCACCTAGTGGTGTAATGTAACAATGTTTTAGTTTGAGATGTCTAATCGGTTGGACGGCAGGATGGATCTACATAACAAGTATCCCTCAATATTTTTCACACCAGTCCTAGAATTATTCGAGGCGTGATTGAAAAGTACCAAAAGGACACTACCCCTTAAAATTGTTTCAAAATTATTTTTTGGTTAATAGGTTCATAAAGTTATAATGTGATTGTATTTAATGCTCCACTGCTCAAGAAAGGAAGTGTCATTATCTGGAAAGGAGACAGTTGACTGTTTTTTCCTCAAACCTTTATGACGCTGCCGAATTGGCAATGCGTATACAAAGAAAAATCTGAACATGAAAAACTTTTTTCATCAAAAAAAACCTATTCTGTTTTTTATTTTTGTCAACTGATTTGACTCTTTGTCCTGCTTAATAAAATAAAAATGGAGGTAATGTGGAACATACCTGTATGTCTGAAGTCCCAGGACTTTGGACTGAATTTGTTCTGTATTTATTGGTTTTAAATACCATCCTGATGTCCATCCCTTATTCTAAACCATCAAACGTTAGGAAAGAAGCTCTTTCAATTTTTGGAAGAGTTATCGTTATTGCCCATAACTTATGGTTAAGGGTGAAGTAGTAATTAAAATTGAGAACATCCCAGGATTCCTGAATCTAATTGTTTGCTTCAAGTTTTACTTGAAAAAATTAAATTATAATTTTACATACCAATAAAAGACAAAAATACATGGGTTCTAAAAAATAAAATCCCAATTGGGATTCCCAATCAACACGCAAAAAAAATATGAAAAAATATTTCAAATTTTTTTTGAATTAAAATCCTGCATACTTGCAAAATTTCAATTATCGTCATAATTTGCGATATTGAGCAGTTCTTCGAAAACTATGTTAGATGGTATATTCATTGGCTGCAATTAAAAAAGTTAATAATTACAAGTATATTTAATATTGATTTTACTATAAATTAACTAAAGGTAGGATCGCAGGACCACAAGAATCGAACCACTTAATTCTGTGATAAATTAAAAATGACTTCAAAATTAACATATTTATTTAGTATCATTTAATCATTATGCAATATAGTTTGACTAAGAGGGTGCTCAACGAGTTTGACTGTTTAGTGCATAAATTCCGCTCCTAGTAAGTCAATTAATTATGAATAATAATCAATTGACTTACTCGGAGCTGAATTTATGCACGTAAACAGGCTTGTAAAAGGGATGGGTTTGCGTGGGTTTCCATCCCTTTTTTGCGTAGGTTTAAGCAAAAAATAGGGCAAACCTGGGAGGAAGATAGAAAATCTGGCGGAGATGCCAGCCTGGTCATAATATCATTATATTCAACATATCAGAACCGTGATTAATTCCGAAATTTTTAGAAAAATATTTAAAAAATGACCTACAGGTTTTTTGTTTCCAATTAAGTTTTTGACTCATTTGTTAAATGTACAATATATCAAATTGATAATTAAATCAAGAAATACAAAATTCAAAATAGTTTAACAATTGAATTTAGCCTGAAAAATGTCCGAAAGCTTAAAAAGTCGGGGGTAAACAATTACCGTCAATTATGACATTGTGTCTTCAATTTTTGGATGACCAGGCTCATTGAGCTACTTGCGCCGAACAGCAATTCATTTTTAGAGATCTTGGGCTTGCAAAAACTTGACTAATTTGAAAATTTAGCTAAAGTTGTTTTGCATAATAAATTAACCTAATCGTAGAAATTTTCATAATTTTGCCGATATCTTCGAATTTTCACCCGCACAAAAGTTTGTCATGAAAAAAGTAAAGAAAATACTTGGAATGAATTTTCAAGTTTTTGGTCAAAAATCTTTTTATATAAAAATATAAGGATACAAAAAATCATAAAACAATTGGCTTAGAAACAAACGATGGTGCCAAACTTGTAAAATTTTGATTTTGTCACTTATAATTAACTGATGCACTTTAATCACTAAATGAGACACAATATAGCTAATTGGGTCATTTTTTTATTTCAGTGAACCAAAAAATCTTGTCACTTAACTGAAAATCGTTTCTTCAAACAGCCTTAGGGTGCCCGCAATCGAGCAACATTTCAAGATCGAAAATTTTCAAAAACTACAATTTACCGTACAGAATTTGGAAAATTAATGCCAATCTAAATTAAGTTTGACTAATCAGAATCAAGGATTTCGGTCTATGTTAGACGCAGTTTTTAATTCGTGATAAAATATATGTATATAAATAATGTTATTAATCAACTTAAAGACTTTTATTTTTGTTTGAAAATATCAAAAAACGCGTTATCGACGAAAATGTGATGTTTTTAGCTTTCTGACTTCTATTAAACTTATCCTTGCAGGTTTTTTTGTTAAAAAATAGTTATTGCAATTCGCATCGAAAAGCCTTCATTTTAAAAAAATCGAAGCGTACAACAGGAAAATTTTTGCTTTGAAGTTGAACAATATGAATTTTTTAGATTTCCAAAATTCTTTTGCTCTATAGCGCCATAAGTATGATTTTATTTTGTTAATCAAGGCAGCCATGTTTATATGAAATTTTCGAGAAATTAATTAATTTGTAATTTTTCGAGAAAAAATTGCGAAAATTTCGCGCGATTGGTCGAAAAAATAAAGTTACAGCCTCATTGACCCACGTTTATGATTAAAAAAATTTTTATTATTAAATCAAAACAATTTAAACATGAATAATCGGCATCTCTGTACATGTACTGAATTGTATTTTCTTGTTAAGACAAAATTGTACTTACACAGAGTCTGGTTTGTAAAATATAACAGAGAACAGAATAAATAGAGAGACATCAACCCGATGTATCATTCGGAATCTCCGCGCAACATCCAAATAGATTTTGTAAAGCGATCTAACCAAGTAGATTCAATACGATTAGTTGGTCAAAACTAAATTTTAAACTTTTGACAGAAAAACAATCAATTAATCGTGGACAATGATTAACGGACATAATTTTTGCGTAGTTTAAACACTTTCCGATTTTTATTCAAAGACATAAGACTGATGTTTCGTTGCGATGCAATGCAGATTATACACTTACGTGTGAAAATAAAAGCGTAAATTGCCCAAAATCGATTTTTTTTTTTTATCATTTTTGAATTTTTGCGCGGAACTGAAACTGAGAGATAGAGAAACTTTCTGTGTCGATTGATTTAGAGTAGAACTTCTTTGAGATAAAGTCTGATACAGCTAAGTTGAGCTTTACGTTTTTGAGCAAAAACGGTTCTGGACTCAATAAGGCAAATTGTTTAGGTAAACGGTGGTCCTAAAATTGATTTGATTCGCGAAAGATTTACGAAATTAATTTACAATCCACTCAGAGAGTCCGCTTTCTAGCGTGGAAGAATGTTTGCGTCTCTGATTGGCTTTACCTTTAACATGATATAATAGATGAGAATCGTTTCGTAAAACGTCGGTGCCCTCTGAGGGATTATATAAACAACCCTAAAATATTTTTTCTAGAACTTTGAAACTCTATTATAATTGTACTTTTCTTTCTCGCCCGGCTTATGCGTCTTCCATAACGGAGAAGCTTAATGGCAAACCCCAAACTTAGCTGTAATGAAATTAAATTTTGATGAATTTTAAAAAAATTTTTGTTCAAAATTATACAGGTTGATTTTGTAATTGGTCTGGCAAGCAGATTTTAAAAAATGTGTTGAGCTATCTTTAATATTTGTATGTAATGTCGGAAATCTTTTCTATCTTATGATTGATTGTAGCAGCTTATTTCTTCGATTGATAAAATTGAGTCCAATATATATATCAGATTCGATGAAAAAAATAGAAATCAAACGGTATTTGTGACATTTATTGATCTGAATATTTCAGAGATTAGGATTTGTATAAAAATTAACCTTTTCCAATTGTCCTACGCAAATATTTTTGGATCAATAAGTCTATTTACCCGTCAGTTGTGAAAAGGGATGAGTTTGGGAGCTAGCCTGAGATTGGCCATTATAAGCGACAGGTGCTTTTTTCCGGTGATTGTTGCCTTACGACGCTATGGATATCTCCCACCCCAAAAGAAATGTTCGGTGTTGAACAATGGCTTTTTTTTTAAAACAAGCCCATTGTTGTGTTCCCATACGGCCAATCACAGCACTCCTTCGCTAGGGAAACAATCCCGAAAAACGGACATCCAGTAGAACTCTTTGTAACCTTTTATCATTCGCTTACAATTCCCACATGAGCAGTAAATAAGATAAATATTTATTATCCTGCCCGGGTCCAAAAATTATTTTCGTATCATTTCGATAGGCAAAATTTTTATAAATCCTGAAAACATGATTGAAATACCTGAGTATTTTCTAGAACTTAATTGAAGAATTAATTAAGGAGAGCGGTATGTTTCAACAGCCAGGAAAAAGCATTTCCGGTGCGTCCTGGCGAAGTTTCCGCCGCCGCCCAGTAGCTGCTCCGGAGCGGTTCCCGTGCAGTTCCCGGAGCAGTCCCTACCGCCGAACTCAGAGACCGCGGTTTCCAAACAAGTTCATTTTTCAACCGGGCACCCAGAGGAACCCTCCGAAAAAATTCAAGGCGAAGGGCAAAAAAATAGAGGCAAAATAGTGGGAATCGACTAAAGTTCCCGCTTCCCGGGGCGACAAAATGTGTCAAGAGGTATTATACAACTTTAAATTATAAGCTTCAATTTAATATTTTTGTTAGATTATTCTTGAAACATAAAATCTATTGTAATGGCCAAGTGGTCTTCATAAACAAAGAATTTGGGGTACAAGTTTCGCTCGAGGAATAAAATTATTGATATGGATCAATGTAAGTTATTATTTAAAGTCGAATAAAAAGTGCCCACAAAAACGCGAAATTTAGTGTGTTTTTTGGTTGAATTCAATATGGAACTTGGGACGCATAAAAATCTATTAGCACTTTCCGAACTTTAGCGCTAAATGTTGCGTCCCGAAATGCAGATACGTATAGTCCCAAATGGCGTTAATAAATAACTGCGTTTATTGCATTGTGGCAGCGGGAAATATATATCCCCGCCGGTAAGTGCCAGATTAGTAATTTAAAAACAACTCGAAAAGGTTTTAGAACAAAAACCTAAATCATAAGTATGGATGTGGCCGGATTTTCAGGTAATCCGCGTCAAAAGACTTAAAATGTGACGTAAAATTCAGCACAAAAGCTCCGTTAAAATATTAATACCATATTTTTCGCTGCATTTGTCTTGACACTGTTCAATCATTGGCATGTAATTTCATGAGAATTATCATTTTTTTTATTCACGAAAACCCGGTTCATAACGAATTTCATCCCAAACCCCGCCGGGGCCTCAAAAAAAAAAAAAAATAGGTGAGGTTTTAAAACTTGGTTCCGTATCTACGAGTAGTTAAAGATAAGGGAAGCGCATATTTTATACAAACTGAACGATTTTACAAACAGTATATATAAAGATTTAATTTCAAATTGGAACTGAGCTCACCAAAGATTTTTTTTCGCAAATTAATTCCTGCAATTTGTTATTCAAATTTTATAAAAAATAAATTTATAATAAAAAAATATTATTTCAAAATAAGAAAGTATTAATTTAAAACTAAATTCCCAGAATTTTTGATGCGGTTTTTGCATTTTAAAATTCCAAAGTATTTTCGAACTTCAATATTTTCCGAAATTAGAATATTTTCAAAAATTAAGAATATTTTTCCAAATTAGCATATTTTTCAAAATTAAATATTTTTCGAAATTTAGATATTTAGCGAAATTGTATGTTTTATTTTTTTGTTTAGACATACGCAAATTTATCCATGCAGTCGGAAAAATTTCATTTATTCTCAGAGTACCACGGACAGAGAGCTTTTGGGTATATTTGTTTAAAGTGAAAAGAATCATTCACTTTTTGGGGTCAAAAACCGGAAACGCAGCGGTAAAGGATAGTCCTTAGCGCTCAGAAGATTTGTTCAAGTTATAGATATTAAACAGAAAGAAAAGAGTGGAGGGGTACGCAGATCAATCGATGGTTAATTTTACAGCAGGTAAGTTTTTAGAAATTTTCTATTTTTTGTGGTATATGTCGAAGATTATCTTTTTGGATACTTTCTGTCCTCGGCCTAATGTGATGTCAGAAAAGATAATGAACCAATCAAATCCCATATGTCAATTAATTTAGGAATGTGTATTTTAATCGCTATCTTTCTGAACATAAAACATTGTTATGACACGAAGTGAAAAAGCATTCCAAGAATTCTTAGATATACATTAATCAATAATTAATTAAAAATAATTATCGGCGCTCATAAATATTAAATCGAACTTATAGTAATAAAATGAGGCTGCAAATTGAATATGTTAAATTAATTTTCTTGCAAACCATGTTTAAGGCAGCCTTTGACTTGAAAGCCGACATGACTTATTAGTGTTATGTATTCTACCAGGGAATCGGCAGACTCGGCTCTAGTCTGCTCTTAAATTCAACTCTTTCAGGTCAACTTCCGAGCAGATCCCGTGTTAATTTTTACTTAAACTCCTAGGCTATCATTTTGAGTGTATCTTTGTCCAATATGGCATCAATGAAAGCTGAATAGCCTTGAAAAACTGTTTTAAGAGCAGAGCAGCTCATTTTCAGATAATCTGGTATCCTACTGTACTGGTCGAAATAAAGGAGAGTGTAAAAAACGCCATTTCGCGAGTTTTACGATGAACAATATTAAATCGGTTATTAGCCAATCAGAACTTTTTATTAAACAAAAGTCTGTCTTCATCCTCGCACCCTAGGATGAGACTGAACATTCTATTTTTTTTTTAAGTTTACCATTTTATATCAAAAATCCGAAATGGACTACAGTTTAATTTCATTTTTTTTCAAATTTTAATTGCTGAATAAACTTTGCTGAAAAATTTCAGCCTGAAATCCATTTAAATTAGTTTTATATATGTTAGTGGTGTTATTTTAGGAGCAAGTTTTAGTTATTATGACGTTTTTTCTCGATATTCTATCAGGCCGAATGCCTATTTTTTAGCTCCCATAAACATAATGAACAAATTTTTCTATATTTCAAACCAATTAATAAATGAATTGTTGATTTCTTCCAAGTCACAAATAATTATATAATCCATTAAAACCAGTAGAAACCAATCCGCGTAAACCGGTATATTCTCTCCTTAAAACTCCCGAAAATAACGACGCGGTGTGAGAAATATTGTTTAAATAAACTACCCAATTGAGACAAACAACTATGCAACTAGAACGCAATGACGCGTCATATTCCGTGGAAGATTGTTAAAATTAGGTCAATACTTTTATAGTGTACTTATACAGTATCGCAAATGACGTAGATCTGTTTTACAGTAACAGTCTCCGATGTTACAAATTCCAAGAAAAGGACAAATTCATTAACGCCCCGAAAAAAAGGTTATTCTACCGCGCGAATCACAACCAGGAGACTACAAAATTTTATTTTCTTGATGAAACAATAATATTAAGTCAAAATTGATATTTTGAAAAATCTAAATTAAATTTACCAGTCCTTCAAATAAAAAAATATTTTGTTCTATCTTGGTGACTAAAAATATAACTTTTTTATAAAATTGAATAAACTGTCAAAAATGGTGTACATGGATATTTCTACGTCTGAGGTGTACTGAGTTAACTGAGGGATTTTTCTGCGTATTCAAAATTGGAAGATTTAATATAATTTTTACAGAATTTTTTATAAAATTTTCATAACATTTATAAAGCATTTTTTTGGTATAGAATAAACAATTATAATGTACAATACTAATGTGTACCTGTCGCGATGCCGAACAACTGCGTGGAAGGGGCCTAATCTTACAAAGGGTAAGTCCAACCCCAATTGGCTGAAATTTCCAAACTTCAGATCTAGTTCCAACACACATTTATTAAGTATTGTTTGTGCAAAATTATAAAAATTCTAGATTCTGCTCAAGTCAAGCTTTTAAAACTTACAAGTCGTTTATAGCTTGATAATGGAATAAAACCGAAACAGGTTTGCTTTTAATAAAGAATAATTAGTATTGTTGTTGTATTTGCAGCTAATTTTAACCTTTTCAAGGGTATTGCCGGTTGATGTCGTCGCCAATATAATTACAGAGCCTGTAAAGTAAAAACTAGTGTATTCATACAATGTATTGCTCATTAATACAGTGTTGACGCACTTAAAGCCGCCTGACCACTTAAAACCCCCCCCTTTTTGGCAAAAGATGTAGGGGGGCTTTAAGTGGTCAACCACTGTATTCGATTTAAATTAATTTCTTGTATTCAACTTTGATTAANTATCAATATGTGCTAATGTCTTTACCCATATATATATTTATTTAGTGAACTGTAAATTATTAAATATAAAATATTGAAGAAATACAGAAATTTGAGTACAAAGGCTACAATTCGGCATTTTGCACCAGCAAATCAACGGCGAGTCAAGTATTCGGTCCCAGTAACGGCGGCGAACTTCATTATGGCCAAATTCATCTCAAAGCATGCCAAATTATGTTATCTACTCGGATAGTATCAAAAAATCTGAAAATAATTTTTAAATATTGAATTCGAATTCAATGGAAATATTTAATCAACAAATTTTAGATTTCGCAAAAATAATTGAACTTTCAAATGTGTCAGTGTAAGGAAAAGCTAATTATTGACGCTTTTGTCCAATGTGAAAACGTGTCCTTTTCTCTATACGAAAAAACAGTTTGCGAAAAATACTTGACAATTTATTTGCTTTTTTTATGCAATTTCAAATTTAAAAAAATGCAATTTCATTAATATGCATTAATTAAAATATTAATAACCGCTACATTATTATTATTAATTAAAATATTAATAAACGCAACATTATTATATGGTTTTTGGACATAAAAATTGTATTTGAAAATCTTAGAATTGCCGTTTTGTCCATATACAAATGTAGATAAAAAGTCCTTAAGACACAAAATGACACTAATAATTTATTGAAATTGTTTGGTGACTTATTCTGTATACCGGGGTTTTAAAGCATGGTAAATACTATTTTTGCATATGTTTTTCGCGAACTTGTAGCCAGAAAATCCTATATATAAATTTTTATGACTCATGTTTTAGGGTCATACCCGAGGGCTATATCGAAGATTCTGCCTAGTGTAATTTTTATCTGTGAGCGTCATCACTTTGAGCCAGTGTCCAATCATAATACCCGATATGTCGACTCAATTCAAGAATCCGCGATTTGATTGGCCACTTTATCCAAATTGATGCGCTCAAGAAAAAAATTACACTAGCAGGATCTTCGATATCGGCTAAACTTAAAAATTTCGAAAATTCTTTTTTTTTCACCTGGTTTTCAAAAAAAAATATTATAAATTTACCTCTTATAAGTTTGCACACACCGGGGGCAGGTATTCAGCCTTTCTAATTTCCTTTTCTCTGTCTTTCAATATTCAAATTTTAAAATAAGGTGTTTATGATAATTCGATAATTCGCCATATTTCTGTTTTTTAACATCATCTCGCTTCATTAAATAGTTTAGCATTGTCTGACGGTCACCAGTCTGATTGGCGGTTCTACTTTTGGTTTATAAGGACTAAAGCCCGTGGTATTAATACATCTGCGACTAGGTTTCCTTTAATGTCTTGATCTAGCTTTGAGTTTGAATGAAGTGAAGGCGAAACATTTTACTTCTATGAGAATACTTTTCCGTTGGAATCAATCATTAAATCGAATCCAAATAGTTCGTAGCAGTTGCGTTGATGAGCACAGTTTTTATGGATTTGAGTTTATGTGAGGTTCTGGGCGATAAGGGTTTTCAGCACTACATCTTTAAAAATAAAATATTTTGGGCCATATAACAAATTTGATTTTTAATTCATACTAGTTGTAGGGGTCATATTTCATTTTTACAAGTTAAATTTTCTCCTATTATAAAACACCGAATTTTGGAGTCATATAACAATTTGATTTTTTATTGGTTTTTAGTTCTATTTAAATTTAACCTTTTAACAATAGCGGCGCAAATTTGCCCAGTTAATTTTATTTGACTCGCATAGAATTAATCTAAATTTTGGAGTCATATTAAAATTTGATTTTAAATACATTATTTGTTTTTAGGAAGATTATCTTATTTGAGTTAAATTTTACCTTGTAAAAATATCAGTCCAAATTTTGAAATCATATTACAATTTTATTTTAAATTCATATTTGTTAGTTAGGTCATATTTAATTTTTTAAAGTTACATTTTAACCTTTTATGTCACTCCAATTTTTAAGTCCATATTAAAAAAATATATGATTTTTTTCAAGTTAAATTTTTACCTTTGATATCACTCCAAAGTTTGTTCTCTACAAAATCCTAATTTTTCAAGTTCTGCCCAATAGGACTTTTAAGCTCCATTTATGCCCAGAGCCTCATTTTGTGTCATGATTTTGTTCGAATTTTGCAGATTTTTTATTCACAGAATAGTTTGTTAGATGTACAATCGTTTCTTTAAAGAGTTGAAATAAGGCAGTCACTTGTGGTCATATTAATCACAAAAATTATAACATAAGTGAAATTTTATAATATGACACCAAAAAATTTTACATTTGACTTTCAAAACGTTTAGGAGTCATATTGTTAAAATAAATTCGATTGATTATTGATTTTTTTTATAATTTTAACTCTGAACTTTGTGTTTAACGTAAAGTTATCAGTCGCAAATCGAACAAGTCCATCTTCACAAATATAACTGAAAATAATGTTGGAATATAATTAAACTAAACCCTTGGACCCTCAAAGCCACTGAGTGCCTTGAAATTTTTCAGCATTAAAAAGTTAACTAACGGACTTTTGTTTGGAATTAAACAGAGTTAGGGCCGTAGAATTGAAGAAAATTGTATAGAACAACCCGTTCAAAAGTTATTTTTTTTCCGGATTATGATATATTAAAAAAAAAACGTTTCCTTTGTTCAACATATTTGTTTAATAAACGGTTATGTCTTGTTTCACGCGTTATTTGCTAGAATTGATTTAAAAAAATAAGACAAAAAAAAATCTACGTATAGTATAGAGGAATATTTGTTCATATCAATGAATTACCATCGGAATTTCCCAGAAAGTCATATCCTCACACTTCTGTTATTATAGACTCTTATTAATTGATGATAATTTTAGATAATTATGAGAGAAATCCGCAAAAATAAGATGAAATAACTTTGGAACAAAAAAATTCATGTTTTGGCAAACTTTTTTCTTGTTCAAAATTTCCAACACCCCAATTTTAAACAAATTTGGGGAAACTTCGCGCAGCTCAATTTTTATTGACTTAGTTATTTTTTTATGATATCAAATTTTCGGCCTGAAAATGTTCGCGGCAATGAAAAATAATTTATCTGATATTGAAAATCTCATTTGTCATGCTTTTCAACCCAGGCAAGACCAATTGGTTAACTTTTCCATGTTTATTTTAATTCTCCATGTATCACCCTGTAATAGCCTATAAGATATAGGCGTTTAAAGTCAAGGCACTCAAGTATTTTGCGGGTGTCCATTTGATAATTCATTTGCTGGGGTCCAAGGGTTAAACAGAAATAATTCATTAACTTACGCTACTAGGGCGAAAATGAGGACAACGAAACATTATTTATTCTGAGATCCCACTTTAGTTTATTGATAATAACGGATTTTTTTATATATTTTTGTGGACAAGTAATCCAGCCGTTTTCTTCGGCAATTGGTCGTATTTAGTTAACATTTTAATTCCAATGCCTTCTAGCAGATGCGACAGGTTTCATGATAAAAGTCCCATGTTCCATCCAGTTTCTTTTAATAGTCTTTTGTCACGAGGTAATATATAAGTTGTAGGAATGAAACCGTATTCATTATGGCCAAATTTTGCTATAAATCTGTTAGAGGATAAAATTTTGTATTTCATATGATGGCATTTCATTTTTTTAAACAATCAAAAACATGTTCAATTTTGCGGTTTTGTTCACTTACCGATATATTACGTTGGAAAATTCCCGTTTTGGAAATTCCCCTTCATAAAGGATTTTTTTTTCAAAATTTAAAAAATTCGTAGGTTTTGGAAAAATCCGGCCGTTTTCGTCTTATAGACGTTAGTCTCTATGGACAAAACCACAGTGATTTATATTTGAGGGCACGTTAATCCGCCTAAAAATAATCCTCCTAATTTTTATTTTTAAAAAAGTCAATTTTTGACTAAACTTTCTAGAATTATGTTGTTTTCTGGCGTGCATGAAGAAAATTAATACCTTAACTGTCAAATTTATATAAAAAAATTTAGTTCCAGAACAATTAAACCTCATAAATTTAAAGTACCAATTTTTTCAAATATTAGGCGGATTATTTTTAGGCGGATTAACGTTCCTCTTTATATTTTTTGTATAATGAGGGTCAACTTTCAAACGAAACTGATTATTTTTTTTAATAATATGGGTCATATTTTCAAAAAAAAACGATTCGTCTGTTTGAAAACACGGGTCATATTTTCATTTTTTTGTCGAATAAACCTGCCTCAAAATAATTTAAATTCGATATTTCCTCAAAATTAGAAGTCACGATAAGATTTTATAGATATTAATAAGAATATTGAAACAGATTTTTTTTTTAATTTGGGGTCATTTTTTAATTGATTATTTTGATATCATATTGATATATGTGTAATATAACACAATTTGACATCCTTAATTTATATTTGTATCAACCCTTGACTCTAAATTATTTCGGAAATTCAATATAGCATCTTTAAAAAAAGGTGTTATTGAAACCACTAAATTGGGCTGCTGTAGAACATATTGTATCCTTTCCTGGATATAGTTCGCCATAAACGGTCTTTCCTGCCGACGACAAAACACCCAGGAAAGTGGTTAACTTTTTGCCCACCACGCAGTTTTTTATAATTATTTCCTTTTATATGTTTTCCAACATTCCGATCCAAGATTTTCCACTTTCGACAACTTCGAAGTGAGAATGGCGAACGATTGATTTTACACACGAGGGGTTAATGGGGTATTTTTCCATATAAGTTTGGCAAGCGTGATGGCGCCAGTTACAATAGCTTAAATATTGATTTATAAAATTTTGAAAAAAAAACATGATTTTTATCCCTTAATCAATTAAACATTCTGTATTTTTTATAAATAAGTGTCATTTTTATTTAAATTTATTTTGGAGTCATTTTAAAACCTGTTTTTGATTATCATACGGAGTCATTATACAAACCGACTTATTTTTCGAAATTTGAGGGTCATTTTACAAAAATGTTTTTTTAAAAATGTTACTAGATTATTTTGGAGTCATTTTACAAACCAACTTATTTTGAAAATTTGAGGGTCATTTTACAAAATGATTTTAGAAATTTTACGAAATTATCTTGGAGACATTTAACAACCTGTTTTTGATTTATTTTTTAGAGTTATTTCTTCCACATTTGATGGTTATTTTACAATTTTACAAAATACTACAGGTTCTCAAAAATATTTCAATTTTCTTACTGTATCAGGATAGACGAATCTAATTGTTGTATTGAAATCCGGAAATGGGGCCTTTCTTAATAAGGGGATTTGCGTATCATTTGGATCGATGGGCAGAATCACAAACCGCTTCCAGGGATATACTGGAGACTTGTGAAACTATAGCAGATACTGTGCTTTCTGTTTCACAGTCGGATATATCAGTTCCACTGTCATCATAATCATCATTGTCATCAGGTTACTTTATTTAAAGGGTAAAAAGAGGCGTCATATTTAAGGTTCGGACCGCGGAGAATCAGGCGCCAAAGTAAAATCGATTAGTTATATGGAAAAAAGCTCCTAAAATAAATTTCCACTAACACAAAAATTGTTTGGGCCACCAGGCGTCAGAACGTAGGATTCAAATGAGAGTTTTCGGCCCTTTATTCTATTTTTTGGATAAGTTTAAGCGAGTGATATAAAGGTTAAAAGTATATTATAATATCATATTACCCACAAGTAAATTTGCTACAAAAAACAAAATTTTGAAGAAAAGTTGTTCAAAAAATTTAAAATATCCAGTAAATCCGGAAATCGAAAAAAAGTTGACACCTGAATGTCCCAGTTCCGAGCTATCTCATCGAGATATAAGACTGTTCTATCTGTATGAAAATGAACCTATATCTTAAAGATACAATATACTACCCCTTCAATATACAAATTATAATATTATACAATATATGATTAGGTGTATCGGAATCTATTCGGATTGACCTACGATTTTTTTTTGGAAATATTGAACCTTCTTTGAAATTTAGTCTATTTAGATCATTTTTTATCCTATAACTGGTGATTCACTTTCCAATTTACATTCTTATTTTTTGAGCATATTTCCACTCATGGAGTTAATTTCACCTCTTCTACTTGTATTTAGTGTCTGGTAGATAAAACTGTTGATGTCATAGATCTTTCCGTATGAGAGCTCACAGTTCTCTACAAAATTTTATTTTAATATATGTGAATAGTAATCAAAAAATATTTCTCTTTTATTTTTTCCATTTCAAGGCGTCCAGTCAACAAATTCGGTTTTTAAATTCAAAGTTGTGTTTTTTACTTGCCAAATGAAATTGCTGTTTATGAAATTTCCGCCAATAAAAAATGGTCACTAGGCGGAATATATTATTTAACCCTCGCCACCGGCGCATAGCTTGACTTTCAAAATAAAATCGACCTAGTCACAATTTTTTATTGGCTGGAATTGCCTTTACAGCAAATTTTCATTTCCAAGTAAAAAAACAATACTGTGAGTTCATGGAGTATATTTTTTTGTAAAAACTTATTACTTGGGTCATATTTCTTAAAACAAATTGGGTCATATTTTAAAATTTTTTTATTTAATTCGCCAAAATGGGGTCTTATTTACAGGATGCGGACTCAATGAACGGGCCTACTTTTCGAAATTTTCGTCAAGAGAAAAAAAACACATTATCAGATTATTCCTTCAAACAAACGATAAGAAACCTCCATTATACAAAATTCCCGCTGATTATCATTTTATACCAAAAGATAATTAAGATAAATGAAAAACCCAACAACGTTTAAAAAAAATAACGTGCAAAAAAGGTTTGATTCAAAAAAAGGTCAAGAAAAAAGGGATCATATCTAAGATTATACTTACGTGTCCCGTAATAACAAGAATCTGATATACAAAATAACAAGAATCATGTGTATTGACCAATGAAAATCACACGATTCTTTAGGTGTCTTACGTCAAAGTTCTAGAAAACACGTGAGTATAACCTCAATATAGTATTTTTCATACTTTTTCGATTCGAAACCAATTGAGTCTTCCCCTATTTTTGAAATAAAACTTACTTGAGATCTCTAAGGACGTCCATGTTTTTAAAATTTTTCCAGCAAAAACAACTTAGATTATCATTTATTCTAATATTTTTACTGAACGATAGCGTCTTTAGAGGACAAAGAGTAAAGGTGTTTCTATTAGCTTTATCAATAAAGGAGGCCAAATAAAGTCCAAAAATTGTCAATGGTGTTATATGAAAATTGGTGCTATTGTTTTTTTTCGAAAACGGGGCTATTGTCATCAAGTAGAGTTTAGTTCAGCAATCCGAAGATTTCCTAATGAAGGCATCTGGGTTTTTTTGAAGAGCGTTATTAAAAGTAATCTGACCTCCGAATAATTGTGATTAACTTCTGATAACTTATCCACCGAATTTGTATTCATTAGACAAGACCTCGGCAAGCCAGAGGTATTTGTCTGGCTTGGCTTGACCAGACGACAAAATTTCGTTGGCTTGACAGCACGAAAAAAAATTGTTGGCTTGGCTTGACTTTTAAGGACCAAAATTTAAAAAAACGATAAAAAAACTTGAGGCCATGTAAAAACTCATCCAAGCCAGTGGATGCCGAGGTCTGCACTAGACAAGATAGGGACAAAAAAAATTTTGCATCTCAAACTTTGGAATAAAATAAATATGGAATTTTTTCTATCTGGTTATTAACCCGGTTAAACCGGTAATTTCGAATTTGCTCATTTTGATCTTTTTATTGATTGGTAGAAAAATATGCCTATTAAATATGTATTATTATTCAAGTAATTACCTTGTTTCTTTTAATTCTTTTTGTGTCTGTTAATAATTGAGTGGGGCTATAAAATTGAGACGGTGAAGATTTGTGAACCACGTCGGAATTCGCAAGTTTGGGGGAATAGTAGGGATAATAGGCAACGAGGACATACTGTAAGCCAAACATGACTTGGGAGGAAATGTCCAATCGTCTCTTTTCTTTTTTATATTTTTGGAGAGGCTACTGTGGGGCATTCTAAAAAT
Organism: Oikopleura vanhoeffeni; assembly: GCA_004367855.1. NCBI lineage: Eukaryota > Metazoa > Chordata > Appendicularia > Copelata > Oikopleuridae > Oikopleura > Oikopleura vanhoeffeni. Next base: position 611,706 of record SCLH01000418.1, on the reverse strand, counting down.
TAAGAAAAAATTTACATTTGAATATGAATTTTTTTCGGCAGTCAGAAAAAAATAATTATTTACAGAGTTCGAGAATAGAACAGTATTTGTAATCAGGGGACTGGAGGGTGGTTGTGGAAAATCTGGCCGAGGTTGTCCAATAATTCTGATATCGGAAACAGGTGCATTACGGCGATTGTGTAGACTAACTCCAGGTCGACGACTTTAAAATTATAATGTATTATAATACGTATATGTATAAACACGAGGGCCGTTAATCAGCCAAAAAAAAAATTTTTGAATCGGAATACATCGGCATTTGAAAATGACTCATCTTATTTAGTTTCTAGATAGCTCAAAACTGAGCACAAATATCTAGTAAATAAGAACATCAAAAATAATGTGGTCAGAATCGAATAATTTTTTCAATTTTTTTTCTGAGATAATTGAAATTATTTAATTTATAATTCATAATTTCAGTTACTCAGAAAAATTAAGTAAATCTTCGATTCGGACCAATTCCTTTAGTTTAATTATCACTAGATATTTTGTGCTCAGTTTTGAGCTATCTATAAACCAAATCAGATGAGTCATTTTCAAATGCCAAATGAATTTCGATTAAAAATTAATTTTTTTGGCGGATTAACGTGCCCTCATAAACACGTAATGTATATTAGTGTTGAAATTGGGAAACTTTGAAAAATATCGAGTCCCCAGCTGACGGCCCCTAATTATATAATTGTTGTATTGAGGTTTTGAAGCACAATTAATAATTGTCAATTATATACAGTTCTCGCTCTTAAACTGGTAGAAATAGCGACCTGAAAAAGTTGTACCAGTTAGGGAGTGGTACCAGTTATACTTTAGTTTAGGAAGCTACACTGTAGATTAAAATTGAATTATTTTGAAGTTAAATTTGAATTTAAAAAGTAAAAGTTTTGTGTATAACACAAATCAAATACAAATATTTGATATTATTACGTTATGATATCACGTTTTGATTTAAGAAGTCACATTCAAAAATAATAATCTAGAATTCAAACATGTAAAATCAAAAAAGTTTTGACCTTGTTTTCTTTTTGATATTTCAAAAACTATAATTATTCGAGGCAATCTATGAAACAAATAAAAATACGTTTTGAGGCCTTTCATACATATAAGCAGAAGTTCAAAACACTCCTCCAAATCTAGTCAAAAAAAATTGAGTAATATTAAATCGTATAATTTAGAATATTTCTTTTATGAACATAAATTTAATTTTTCATTTTCTTGGCGATTCAATAATTATTTCCCTTTTCGGATATACACCGGCTAGTATTTTATGAAAAACCCTCTATTTGGAAACCAATGCTCTCTTATGAAAACTAATGCCGACTAATGGAAACAGTATAACCGACAACTATTAAAAATGTTAACCAAAATTAAATATCATTTGATCTTAGTTGATTTAAGTTCAAATTTTGATTTATTCTGCTTTATCATCAGAATTTTTTATTTGTTAACAAATCATAAATGAAGATTCTCGAAAACATGAATTATTCAGCAAATATTATAACAAAAATTGACTGCCTTTAAAAAATGTATGATATTATTTGAAAACACCATTATAATAGTCTGTTCCAGATAAAAAAAATTTCATGATGTATTTTTCTTACAGTATGTAAGATTTTTGCTCATATTTTTCCAATTTGGATAACTTGCTATCCGTCAATGAGAACAATCAATTTTGGCAAATACCAACGTCTTTTCCAGATTGAACCAATCAGAACGGTGGAAATCGGATTTGTCCAAATTGGAAAAATAGGAGCAAAAATCTTACATACTGTAGATGATTTTTTTTAATTTTGAAAAACATACCATTGGATTTTTGCTGGTTTTGGAGCTAGTGCCTTTGGAACCGATTCACTAGCTGCTTCGCATAATCTTTTTCCCCAATTAATATTCAAATTTAATTCTGTCTGCTTTATGGTTATCGGAGCGATATGAGGTACCACTTGATCAGGGCCATCTTTTTTCACGCTCAGAGTCGTCTTTTTCGTAAGTTCTCGCATTAACGAGATTTGGAATTCGACAAAGGAACTCGTCGCCCTCATTCGATGATCAATGTGCAATAATTTTCGAAGAAGTTTAGAGCAGTTTTCAGAAATTCCTTTTTCGATAGGGAGAAGAAAGTCGCCGGTGATGAATTTTCGAATGGAGGTTCTGAAAAATTTGAAAATATTTTTTTCGAAAAAAATTTTTTTTAAATTTCTGTATTTTAGTAAAAATCAAATACTTTAATTTTTTTTTTTCTAAGGGAGAAAGATTATTTAATGATTGGAAATCTTTCAAAACCTTATTTCAAGTTGAAGATATTTTTATTATGTTGCAAATTATTTTCTAATTATTAATTTCATAAAAATAAAATTTCGATTTTTTCTCTTGGAAAGTTATCTCACATTTCTCGGCGAGATAGTTCAGAACTGAAACAAACGATATTTTTGAAATTTTAGGTAAATATATTATTTTTTAAACTAAGGGAGACTGCAGAGCCAGTTTTTTTCGATTTCCGGCTTTTAACAGACATTTAATAAGAAATGTCGGTTTTTAATATAAATTTTTGGAAGTTTATTTTGCATTTTTATACAATTTTAAAATAAAAAAATATCATGCTAAGGTAATTTTTTTTAAAAGCCCCCCCTTTCTAAAAACCAAACAGTAAGAGATATCGAGAAACGTTTTTTTGTATCTGATAGCCAAGAAAATTTTAGCCGAAGAGAATTTTTTTCTATTTCTGACTCCGACCGGTTATCAGCCAAATACCGGTATTTTTCAAATTTTAGGGGTATAAAAAGGGCATTTTACTGCACCAGATGGTGTCGGTTGTCCAAAAAAAATATTACCAAAAGATTCCTCGTGCAAAGTTACCCCAACGCTTATAGAAAAAATTGTTTCCCGATATCTCTTACCGCTTGGTTTTTAGAGGGAGGGGCTTTTAAAAAAAAGGTACCTAAAGATACCGTCGCCTATTCGTTTAAATAATTTCTGATTTTGTTCACTTTTACCTTTTTATTTTCATGATTGAAGGGGAAGGTCGAATATAATAGATGGTATAAAATAATGCCCATGGCCCAGCAATCAATAGGCTTTCCAAGATAAGGTTTCTTGATCAGAATATCAGGGGCCAAATATCTATCAGCATTGTTACTCATTAACACAAGATTATCAGTTAGCAAATTATTTTCATTCGTGCATTTTATAGCAAGCCCAAATTTCGAAATTTTTATTGTTTCACTCCGTGGGTCGAAAACGATGTTTTCAAGCTGAAAATATAAAACAATTAGAAGTTAATGGAATTCTAGAATGGCGACATTGACAAAAATATTGACGTTTATTGTTATTAACTCTCGTCGACGACAACATTTTTATACGGCATCTTTAACTCCAACATATGCCTAGGGGTTAACGCCGAGAAAAAAGCAACGGCAGGAAAAAAAAATCAAGTGGGCATTTCGTTGCAATTTTTATGATGATTTCAAAAACCGTAGATAAACAAGTTTTTTGTTCCAAGTTGACCCCTAAAATCGCGAAAATCAAAAAAAGTTTAACAATTATTTTTTGTTAACTTTTAATTTTAAATACTTTTGTTGTGGAGGAGGGATTTTCAGTGTTAGAGTGATCATCGTGAACAATTTTACTATAGTCGAAAATTTTAAAAAATACAAAATATTTTAAACTATAGTTAAATATTTACTGCATGTGTTAAAAATTACTTAAGTAATTAATTAAAATTAAGAATTCGGTATTCAATTTCAAAAAAATAATATTTCAAACCAGTTTTGTTTTTTGCAAGTGCAGTTGACGTCGTTTTTTTAGTAACGCATAATTGTTGCATTGAATAGATTGAAAAATTAGACATAGGATGAATTTGTATGATAGCTCATTCGAAAGCTAGTGGTTCAAACTAACTAATGCAATAAAGTCTGGACCTTACCATTAACCGGTTCACCGGATATAAACCGGAATTTCATTTTTTGGTAGGTTCGAATCTCGTTGAGCCCAAAAATTTTTATCTGAAAATTAGCCAGAAAGTTAATTTTTCATTCTTATATCATGATTGTCTTATATCATTATTGTTATACATTTACTGCTCGAACTATATTTATTATGAATTCCTGGAAGAAAAAAACAAGTTTCTATTTTTTTCTCAAATTTTATACTGAAAATGCCTATAATAGATCTCCGGTTAACTTTATCCTATTTCTAGTATTTCAATCTTTTCAATGCAACAATTATGCATTACTAAAAAAACGACGTCACTGAAAAGGCACACCGGTTATGGAGCTGTAAAATTTACGGGTTTTCTGAGACAAAACATTATCAGGAAATTCTTACCGTCAAATTTCTATGAACAATATAATTTTCATGTAAATAATTTACTGCATTTGATATATGGCTAAAAAGAGAGATTGCCTTTCTTTCTCCTATCCACCAAATTGTCGAGACATTTGCTGCTCTTCCACTTTGCACTCTCTGCTGTCTATTTTTGGGTTAAATACAAATATTTTTTTTGAAAATAAGTGAAAATCTAGAACCTGGGATTTTTGAACTTTCTTTTGACAGAAACTTCGGGTTTCGATATTTGAAGGTTATCTAAGAGCTTTTCTTATTAACCAATTTTGTAAATAATTTTTTACAATTTTTTAAGTCTTAAGATTTTTTCTGATTTTGAGACTTTTTTGAAAGCAAAATTGGTTGCTATTTAATAATTTTAAATTTTCGATTGTTGTTAAACCCGCCTTTCTATTGTTAATTGGACAAACTTTAATAAATTAACAAAATGAAATTCGGACGAATCAATAACGGAGTCCATTAGTTTTTCGCAAACAAGAATAATTTTCGAATCATCTTTTATAATTTCTATTTTTTTCTGGAAACGGTGATCTAAAAACGGTTTTCCAAATGTTAAAAACAATGAACTTTTTCGATAGCTTGAAATTTATTATCCCTAGATTTTCAGGATATCCTTTTTGCCATGTACCATTATCAAATCGATGAGTTAGTTATAAAAATAGCCCACAACTCATCGATTTGATAATCGTGAAAATTTTCACGTTTTTTCATAACCGCCGCAGCGCGCCGTACTTTATTAAAAAATTACTTTATTTTGAAAATAATATTTACGAAAATTCAATACAAAAGTGTTATTTAAAAAAAAAAAATGCGTAGGCAAAATGACGATTTTGATGAATTCATTTTTTGCCTGATCATTTTTATGAAAATTATTTTTTCTCGAATTGAAAATCCGTAATCTGTCCTTAATTGGTCCATAATCTTCATTTCATTAAATAAAGACTGCCTTGCTTTGAGAATAGTCCTCGCTGAATTCTGTGGCTTTTTTTCTTTAATTTTGAGCAGCCTGCCTTCATAATATTTGATTTCGTCTTTAATCTGGTGTTTTAATAAGATGGTATCGATCCCAAATGCACCCGATTTTATTTTTGGTCCGATTGTATAATTTCCAATTTTTGAATTTTCACTCATTCTAAACATATACTCATTTTTCTGGGTAAAGTTTAATAATAATGGAAACGTCACTGGGAACGGAAGCTTTCAGAAACAAAATTTAATGATTCGGGCAGTTTAACAGCCAGTTTCCCACGCAGCATTATCGTAGATTTTTATTGAAAATTTGCTGTTTAACTCCCGTAGTGGCCGACAATCTCTGTACCCGTAGTGTCTTCGAGCCATCCGTGGCTTTGCGTTTTAACTCAAGCATATAACCAAAAATTTATTATCGACATATATTTTTCAATGATAATGATATTTTTCAAAAAATTTTCTACAGTCCTATAAAAACAATTTGTTAAAAAAGTTTATAAAAAGTCATCAAATGTGAATAAGAAAATTAAAAATTCTCTCATTTTCGCTGATTCTTACAAACATGTGCATAAATAACACAAATTTAGGATTAATTTGACATTTTAAAATTTAAAATATTAAACCGTCGCCAATTTGAATATTGCATCTGCAAAAAAAATTAAATTTTTTATCATCATTCTCATGTAAAATGAGTCTTTAATTTTTTTTGAATAATTTAATTTCTCGTGAATCCTTCCTCATCATTTCTTTCGCCTACGCATTCATTCTGTACATGCATTCTTGCACTTCATCAAAAATGCTCTATTTAAACCGGAGGCGATACTTGTAATGCAATAAAAGACTTAAGAAATTCGTTTACGATTTTTGGGAAAAGAAACTCCCCAGAAAAACCTCCGCTCCGACCTTAATCCAGCCGCTTTGCGGTGAATTTGATGCACACAGATTTGATAAAATTGTCCTTATATATTTTCAAGGAGGCGTAGGCCTTTTGGCGTGAGGCTCCCAATACGCTTGTTTTGACGCACTAGGGGGCAGAAGCTTTTGAAATTTTCTTTCCGCCGGAGGTGCGCATTTTATATTTGGAATGTTGAATCGCCAAATAACAAGAAAAAGTGATGAGGACTGAATGAGGAGTAGACTTTTTAGTGCTTTTAGGGACGCCTACTAAAACTCATTTTATGAGCGTAGGTTGAGGTATCAGATGCTCTTAATAGTACTGGCACCTTTCTTAAGAGTTGTAATACGTATTTGAAAAAAAATATTATTTCTGAAGTCAGGTTTCTCAAAAACTTTACTTGAAAATGTGTAAAAAAGAGCCCAATTATCGTGCCTCACATCCTTAAGGGGGTACTGGTCGCTGGTTTTATGAG
>SCLH01000418.1:592203-603465 GCA_004367855.1 Oikopleura vanhoeffeni | reverse complement strand
CTGTGGTGCCAGCAAAAGTTACCTGAGTAGGGTGGGTGGTATGAAAGACGGCTACCTAATTTATTAGTGCCAGATTACCAGGATTAATTTGTCAAAATTTTCTTTCTTTTGCACAAAATCCGATCTCATCCCAAAATAATTCCCTTGATACTCATAAACATGCATATGCTATTATGCCCTCTCTTTTGCGATAAAATATAATCAACGTGTTTGCTCTTGTGCCAGGTTTTATTGGTGTCCGAATAGATTATTAAAATCCAAATTCGATCGACAAAAATAATAATATTTTGTATTTGTGCAGATAGGTAAAAGAAAACAATTTATTAGTCATAGCCTAAGCTGCACAGAATGGGAAAAGTTTATAAAAAAGTCTAAGTTTCTCTTTAGCTCTTAAGATCTGAAACAGCGGAAAAAAGGCGCAATTCCAAAATAATAGTCTAATTTGTCTCGGAAAAATAATAATATTTTTTTGCGGGGTGCTCGACTGCCAGGGAGTTAAATTTATCCCATGAGATAGTTGGTAGTTAACACCCGTTTTGAAATAATTATATAAACTCTATTTTTCTTGAAAATTCCGTTATTGATTTTTCTATGACATTTGTTTTAAAGTTGAAAAAAGAAATTTCGCACAAATGTACGAAATAATAGTGGAATGATAGACTAATAATTGTAAGAACTATTGCTTATTCTGTTTTGACTGCTTCACCACCTCGTTGAATCTAAAATATAAATTTGTATTTTTTATAAAAATCAGATATAACGGCCCCTAATGGGTGCTTAGTGACCAAAAATTTGCATTTTGATAGAGGAAATTTATTTTGGTCACTTAAAGCGCGCGCTTTAAGGACCATTTTCTCAACCTCAAGCCTCAATAATTTGGTCACTCAAAGCGCGCACTTTAAGTGCCACAATTTGGGCACTTGGAGCGCGCGCTTTAAGTGCCCACTTTTTGCGTCACTTAAAGGTCACTCCCATAATTGTGTTCACTCCAAAAGAGGGTAGCATTCAGGCTTTTGAATCCGCGCCTGTTATTGGCTGCTCTTAAATAAAAGAATATGGTGCGTAGGTTGTGAACCTGCCATCTCGAGTGTTTATGATTTAGGTACGTTTAGTTCGGTTTTAATTATAGAAAATGATAAAATTAATGATTTCAAAAAGAGTCAAAAGCTGGTCATCACCCAAGTGCACAAAAAACACTACTTTCTATAGAATATCTTAAAATGTTTAATTTAATAGTTCGGACCCTGAAAAACAGTGAAGTACCTTTATCATTGATTTTTTTGTTTGAAATACCATAAAAACACAAAAAAATCGTAGAGAACAAAATTTTTAATATGTTTTCTAAATTTTTTGTTTATGAAATTTGAAAAACAATACGTGATAAAGATACCTTCAATGAGATTTAGGGACGGTACTCATCCCTTAAAAAAATTTTAAACTTTAAGTACAGTTGGTGATTCTCTTGAAAAAAATATCATTTTCGTTTTATTTTTTTTTAAATCAGAGTTTTACTCAAATTTTTGTTGTTTGAAATTTTAAAGTTATTTACCTCAAAAGCGATGGATCCAAGCTTGTCTCGGTCATCAACAATAATGTTTTTGGCAAAAGCATTGCAAGTAACTTTGTACTTGGCACCATCCTGAAATAATATGGTTAAAAGTTATTCAGATATCAAAATTTGATTAGAAACTTTCTAAATTTTTCTCTAGAAAAATTTATTTTTGTTTTGGAAAATATGTTTTTTTCATGGAATTTTTAAAAATTGTAAACAAAATTTGATTTGTTTTTGAAAATTTATATATTTTTGTGACTATAAAGACATTGTGTTGTCGAAAATTTATTTCTTATAACTTTAGATAAATTTTCGTTCAATTTTTTTATAATTTCCAAGCTACATAAAAACGCAAAAAAAAAAACTTTGGCGAAAAATTTAACCGCCATTTTTAAATTACAAATTTTTAAACTTCGTCCAATATAATTATAGTTTTTAAAATTCTTTTTTAGTCAAAAAACGTAGACGCACAAAAATCTTGAAATCCAAAACGTTAAAAGAAACTAAAGCGTCCGATTAGACAAATACGGCAGTAATTAAAAAAAAATAATTTACTTACAGAAAGTCCAGTCATAATTTTGACGGCGACAATTGGTGATTGGTAATCTGGCTGAAGATTTTTACCGGTGTATGGGTAAAATTCAGGATCCAAAAGACCATCATCAGAAGAACCACCGAAATAGGAAAAGGTCAAAAGTGTTGGTTCTTCGCCTTCTTCAATATCACCAATAAATTTAGATTTGCATCGAATGTAAGTGGCGTCCTTGACCATTGGTTTTTGTGGTCCGTTATTTTCTTGACCAAAGATGGTATCAGCTTCTGGCTTGAAAAGACCAACTGGTTGCCAATCAATAACCTGAATTAAAATTATAAATACAAAATTCTGTTATTTGACACCTATGGGGTTGAATCGAAAATAATTATATGATGTCAAATTACACTTAAAATAATAGACATTTTTACTGGTCAAAAATATTTTCCTATCGGAATTTTGTAATATAACCTGAAATACAGTTAAAAATACAAATTATAAAATAAGCAGAGTTTAATTTAAAAATGATTTTCGTGGTGTCAAATTACAGTTTTTTCATTAATGAATTTATTTTACTGTTAAATCTGTCATAAAAATTGTTTTACTTGCTTTTTTTAATTAAAATAATATATCGTGTAGTGTCAAATAACACCTAAAATAAAATAGGATTTTGTACTGTTCAGGAATATTTTCCGATTAAAATTTTTTTATATAATCTGAAAAACAATTAAAAATGCAAATTAAAAAACAACGGAGTTGAATAAAAAAATTGATCTTGTGGTGTCAAATTTCAGCTCATATATAAAAAATCTAATTTATTTTTGATTGTGCTTTAATTCTTTATTGTGGTATCATGATATCACCTTTCGAGCTACGATCCGACGGTTTTTCGATTTCCGTTTTTAACATGTAATTTGAAAAAAAATTACGTTCTTCATGCAAAAAAATCATGATTAAAATACCCTCGCCGTGATTTTATACTACACGAATCAATTTTTTTTAATTCACTTACTCTGTTTAATCTAAACATAACACATGGTGTTTCAGTATCATATCCGTAGTTAGTTCCACAAGCGGCATCAATTTTGGACCAGTCGTAATTTTCGACATTTTGGTTTTTACCAGCTTTTTCTCCCTTAGTTACAGCTGCGGCCATATTGGTGTACTTTGTCTTTTCTGCTTGAACCAAGTCGGAGTAGAAAGAGTATGAATCGGCGTTATCAGTGTAGAAAAATGGAACCTGTGCGTTTTCCTTTAATCTTTTGGTTTGCGCACTTATCATTGGGTCAATTTTTGGGAAATAGTGGAGACCTGGGATGTTGAGTCGGGTCTGGAGTTTTGGCTTGTCCTCGCTGAGCGACGATTTCATGATTTGAATTGAAGCGGTGAAAAGACCGGCGAGGAAAGCGAAGTAGGCGATGTAGAAAATACCGATTTTCACTAAAAAATAATATTTTAATTATTCTGAAAATAAAAAAAATGACACCTGTGGGGGTCAAATTACAAACTAGTTTGTATGATGTAATATATTTAACATAACTAGGGTGTGCAGCGGCATCCATACAAAAGAATCTTTAAAATAATTTTCCGTTTTTGCAATCAACTGGAAACGAAAAAACCTAAAGGTCAAAATTTGTTTGCTAAAAAACGCAAGCCTTAATTTCCTTTAAAAATGTCATCATTTCGAAGTGAAAAAAATTTACGATCGAGTATTCGATTTTTTTAGTGAAAATGTCAAGTTTGATAGAAATTTTCCATAATTGGCGATTCCGATTTTCAAATTTCCACATCTTAATTTTAGGAAAAATATAATCTATTATTTATCGTGTAAATACACTTAAAGCACATAATTAAACAGAAATTTCAATATTTATTTAATGTGCACCCATAAAATACGATTTTACTATTCTCATGCAAATTTTTTTAACTTACACCATGAACCAGCAGTTCTTCCAAGAAGTTCTCCGGTTTCTCCATTGTACAGTTGAAATTTTGGTGCGGCACTAATCGGGGTTTTTACGTCGTCTTTACCCATCTCGAAAATTCAAATCTAGAAATAAAATGACTTTTAAAACTTATCAAAATATGGGAGAAAATACAGTATGTCTAGACTAGACAGTCAAGTTTTTGCACGGAATGATAATTGGCTCGCATTTCTCTTATGATGATTATTTTTATCTCACTTCTAATTGGTCAGAGCTCGTTTGCGTCAAAAAACTAAATTATTAAGTGGGTGGTATGATACCACTGGTATCGCTAGAAGAATTATTTTCGATTTTTAAGCTCAAAAAATTTCTCTTAAAAAAACTTATTCTCTGTGAAGTTTTGAAGGTGGACAATTTATAGTTTTAACAAAAAAAATTTGAAATTAAAAAAATTGATGAAAACGATAAAAAATTATTTTCAAAACACCAAAAAAATACTTTTCTAGCGAGGTATAAGAATGAATAATTTTATGTATGAAAATTTACTTGGAGGCTTATCAATCTTTCTGATCAAACATAATAATTAGTTTTAACCAATCAAAACAAGATTATTTTGTAAGCGATAAAAATCGTAAATAAATTCTGATTTGCACTACATTAGAGTCCGCTTATTGGAACGCATATTGAAATGATCTCTACTGCGCCTTTTAATGCGTTGAATTAAGCGGATCTATTAATCGAGCTCAGTATTTTGATTGGACACTGGCTAATAGTTAACCCCTAACTGGTTGTATGGTAAAAGGCGCAGTAGGGATAATTTTCGATATAGCCCCTTCAAAAATCGGGCGGCATATTGCGTCTTACTAAAGAATATCGCAAAAATTTGCGTCCTACAGAGAAACAAGCTAAAATCTTGGTTAGAGTCTCTTATCAAAGGTGAACATAGTCACTTTTGCGTCCTTTTAAAAGACATTCAAATTTTGCTACTAAAAGGACTCTTCTATAGCAATATTGTTTATATATTTTTTCTTCTCTGCGTTGTGAAAGCTCTTTTATTAAAAAACATCATCTCTACGCTAAGCTCATTTCACCGGCTATGTATCTTTATTTTTGTTCAGAAAAATATTAAAAAAATAATTTTAAGAAGTGACTATTTACTCATGATGGAAAATATTCAAAAATCGCATTATTTAATAATTTTATTCTCTATTTGCCCAGTCAAATAACTAGACCCGGGCCTACCTGACAAAAAATACTCAATAATCAATGAACAAAAAAAATATAGAAAAGAAATATTCGAGCTCAAAAATACTATTTCTCTAATACAAGCGACGTCTTCCGTTTAATAAAAAGGTGATGAGGCATAAAACACAAAATTCGATTTTTATTACTAAACAAAAAAATATATTAGTTAGAATAGGGTGAGGCCCATAGGTAACTATGATTAAAAAAGCCTACGCTTGAGTAGTCACTTATCGACACTGATAAGGAGGTAGGTTTTTCAATAAGTTAAAAATTACAACGATATTAATAAGGACAGTCTAATACGGAAGGAATTCGCAAAAATATATATTTTTCAAAATTACTAGGCGAATACAAGGATCCTGCAATGTCAATTAAGGGGGTAGTGTCCACAAAAAAAATAAAGGTGAAAATGTGATATAGTACTAGACCACCCCCAAAAAAACGATTGGTCTTAGTTTCGTAGCTTTTTTATGCTCGGTTCTCCCACTAGATGGCGGCAAAGTCGTAAACGGAGGTACCATTTTTTCCTTAATTAAATATCCGATCGACTTTATTTTTGTGTCAACTAACGTGGATTATCGTTGGTTTTTTGTCTGGAAATATAAAAATACAGTAGATAACTAAGATAAGTTTAAGAGTTTTGCGAATAACTTTTGTTCTAGGACCTTAAAAAAAATTTGGCTCGACAAAATCCAAGAGGTGATTTCAAGGATAAAAAGACTTCAATTAAAAAAAAATCTGATGTAAAACCAAAAATCCTTGTTCAAAAAACTGAATAAAAAAACCTGTTCCTGGGCAGAACTTTCGTTTAAAATCAAAATAAAAAAACTTGGCCCGACAAAATTAAAGATTATTATTTTGCAGTCACGCTCGTTCAAAAATTGATGAAATCGGATGTCAGATTAAAAATCCTTGTGCATTTCAAATTTTCAACTTTGACGCACTCTTGTGGCGGAATCTATTTTCAAATGACTGCGAGAACTCGACCAAAATTTGGTTCAGGGTCAGTTTAGTATTATATCAAATTTTCACCCTAACTTTTTTGCGGACACTACCCCCCCTTAAATTTGAAAAAGACGTCCTTAAAAAAAATAATAAAATCCTATGTGCCGTTTTTAATATCATGTGTAAGATTGGGATCTGTAGGCATCGGGATTCGCGTGAGGGCGCGTGAAATAACAACCAATTAGAGCGTTAAAAACAAGGAGAAAACGCGAACACACATTTCCGGGCCTAGAGATTCCCTTCTTCCTACATTGACATAAAGTTTTACTCGGTTATTTTAAAGACATCACATTAGATTTGCAAATACACAATTGTAAAACGAAGTGCTTCTAAATTTTTATTTGTGGCCTAATAATTTTGTATCAAGAATAACCGTAAATATATTGTTTATGTATTATAGATAGTATTTTATTTGACGTTTCCGCTCATCAGCCATTTGCAGAATGAAACAGAAAAGTTTTTTTGCCGAATCGAGCGTCAGAAATCAGTAGTAAAAGCTCTACAGTATTACTAGTAGCTCTACTGTATTACTTTAGTGATTGACGTATCTGGAATAATACTTTTTCGTTTCGTTTTCGCAAAAAAACTTTTCTGTTTCACACTGAAAATGGCGGATACGCCGAAATATCAAATAAAATACAATCTATGATAGAAGAAAACATTTGCTCTGAAACCCCGCAATTTTTCACACATTCTGAGCAGATTGGTACTTGTCAAAGTTCATACACTAAGCGCCACTATAAATATCAGACAATAACATGGTGTAGCAAAATGAGAAAAACTATTCAATAAAAAAAGTCGTTAAATTCTCGATTTTTTTCTCTTTTCAGACCAACAACGAAATTCAAATGTCTGCAAGCAATTAGCCCTATTGTTCAATATCTACAATATCTTCCGCTCCAAAGTGCTTGAATAAATGACAACTGTCGAATTACACAAGAGCTTTGTCAGAAACAAAGCGCGTGATTCGTCAGTTGTCATCGAATTTCGGGCATTTTCTACCGGACATTTCGAAAAAAAAAAAATTCGTTTCTTGCACAACTGTGAAAATAGTTATTTCGAAATAAAAAATTAAAATCCCGTTAATTTTTTCAACGTTTCGATTTTAATGTTTAACTCATTACCAAGATAATGTAGAGCTTTGTCAGTTGTACTTACATTATCTTGGAAATGAGTTAAACATTAAAATCGAAACGTTGAAAAAATTAACGTGATTTTAATTTTTTTATGTCGAAATAACTATTTTCATTTTTTCGAAATATCTGTTTTTCAAAAAATCTCATCCTGGCCTTTAGCTTCTCTGAGCGCCTCAACATTTTCTCAGTATCAAAAACTTTATGAAAAAACAATGAAACTGGTTTACGATTTCGAAAAATTCTATCTCAAACTACTCTCTGCACCGTCTTCAGCTTTTGATGAAATAAAATGTTCTAACAATGAATATTATGTAAATATCCTCGTGAAAGAGTTACTCATCTGCCGAAAATAACACAGTTCTCCAAGAGTAAACAAAAAATAAAATAGTCAGAATCGACTTCTTTTTCTAAAAAAATGCCTCTCTTTCTGTCTCGATTTCGGTTATTTTCCATGGTTTTTGGTCCCAAGGGTCATCCTTGATGGGTGCGAGCAAAATCGATACTTTCTATTTAGTAGGTTAATCCCTATCAGGTCGATCGAAAAACAATCTCATCAATTTCTGAACCGTTTAACTAAATTAGTCTCAACGGGTTAATCAATGAAATACTAATCCTCTTTTTTGAGAAAAAACACCGCAAATAACGAAGGGCACTTATTTTTAAATCGTTGGTAAATAAAAATACAGGTGTACAGCATTTCAGATTTTTGCTCCCTTAGTTTTTGCGTAAGCTAACCTCCGCCAATCAAAACGTTTAAATTTGGCAAATGTTTTGATTGGCGGAGGTTAGCTTTAGCAAAAACTAAGATTGAGAGCACAAATGTCACATGCTGTATTTTAGTAGGCTTTTAGTTAACTAAAATATTTTTTAAGCTTTCAATTTATATCAAACCATCATCAGTAACTGTTTTTTATAGTAGATTTTTTTCAGTCATCATAAATATCATGTACAACCTGGATTTATTTTGAATTGTCACATTTTTTTTCTTCTGGTGGCTAGTCAAAATTTACT
Organism: Oikopleura vanhoeffeni; assembly: GCA_004367855.1. Classification (NCBI taxonomy): domain Eukaryota; kingdom Metazoa; phylum Chordata; class Appendicularia; order Copelata; family Oikopleuridae; genus Oikopleura; species Oikopleura vanhoeffeni. The sequence goes on along the minus strand of SCLH01000418.1, from coordinate 595,059 downwards.
ATCTTTTGGCTTAGATTTTGTTTACCACCGGAAGAAAAAAATGTGACATTTTTATAAAAACTCGGCTGTATAGTATAGGCTGTACTAATATTATATATATAGTAGTTATAATATAATATATGAAAAAGTATATATATAAAATTTCAAATTAAAAAATTGTTTTCTCAACGTTTTGATTATTCCATTATGACGAGTGAGAATAAAATGAGATACAGATTCATAGAAAAACTTTAGCGAAACTGAGGCTCGATTCGCTAAATTTCTTTCGAAATTTTTTTTTTCTATGAATCTGTATTTATTTATTTTTTACTCTTGATAATGGAATAAATCGAAACGTTGAAAAACAATTTTAATTGAAGTTTTATACAATACGCATAAGTAAAACGAATAACACGCCTACTTTTTTTCTACAATTCGTATCTTTTTGCCTTACACGCCTACGCGTTTTGGTTACCAGCATTCGTTCAACGTTTAGTGGGTATATAAATAGTAACTGTTTTGGTACAGAAATGTTTTAGGGCTTTTAGAGAAATTAAGCATAGAAATAATTTAGCAAATTTCTCTCCAAAAAACATTTTTCTTCAAAAAAAAGTTACTGATGATGGTTTGATATAAACTGAATAATATTGAATAAAGACAACTAAAATGCATATTTTATACCTCGAAAACAATTAAACAAAAAAATACTTGTGTGACCCCTGGACACACATTGGAAATCAAAAACTATATTGCGCAAGGTCAAGGCTATCCGACTTTATCTGTTACATGCTTACTCAATACATGCGTAAAATCCAGCAGTTTAACTAGGAACAATTTATAAGGCGATTTTATGAAAAAAGTACCCTAAATTAATGGTCTTGATATTTTGAGGTTATACAAATTTTGCCGGTTAAACTTTTACCGTTCAAAATCCCAGTTTTCGAAATTTCCTCCGACGGGAATACTTTATTTTCTGCCAAATTTCTTTCGCGCCTACGCATTTTTCATAGCAAGAATTATGAGTGAAAAGTCGACCAAAATCGCGCAATGGAGGAACGGGATAACCCCGTTCTATCGTATCCTCTGCACTAGCTGGCAAATCGAAAAGTAGTCTTTGATAAAAAAAACATCGAAAATGCGTAGGTTTCTCTCGCACTAGCCCTCTTGTGGTAGGTTTTGGGTGAAATTGCATCATTTAAAACTGTTAAAAGTGTCTGGAAAGCATTAAATTCGATATAAATATAATTAGGTGTTTACCGAAACATAGTTTTTAAATCTATGAATTTTTGCCAAAAATGAATTAAAAATTTTCCGCTTTCATAACATGCTTAGTTTCACTTTGGAAAATTACCAAAGTAATCCCACCGTTAAAAATCACAGCTATATTTTTGTACGTAGTTTCTCAAAATGTCAATTTTCGAATAAAAACTTCTGAAAAATCTCTTTTTTTCCTTATCAGTATAAGAAACTGTAATAAAATATATTTTTTGTGTTGGTGGCAGAACCTAACTCCAAATAGAAACTGGCCAATCAAAACTCTCCCTTTCAAAATCAATTTTTATGGAGCGGTTTGTAAATTTATAAAAATTGTTCACAATTGTTTTTAACCTGTGGCTATCGGAGAAAAGACAACTGATTTATTATTGCAAATATTTTTTTTGAATCCCCCTGGGTTCGAAAAGTTAATTGGGGGATTGAGCAAAAACTTAAAATAGACGATTGCGTTATCGAGTTGAAAACTTTGACTCCTTATTTTTGAATTTTGATGCGCTTAAAAGAGCTGTCAAACACTCGTTTTTATTTTTTCCTCTTTTGAATTATTAATAACGGCGTTACGGGCCATAGTCTCATTACTATGATCGCCATGGCTTTTATCTCGAAAAATAAATTTTCTGATGAGCCTTCCGGCAAAAAGTTATTATAGATCAAAATGAATTAAACAATCAAGTTCGCGTTTGACATTTAAATTTCATCATGGATTTCACTATAATTTTTGATAAAATTTTGGCCCGAAGGCTCATTAGAAAACTCATTAGAAAAACCATGGCCGAGTTTGGCTACCTTTTAATAGTAATGATATCGATAACGGGGCCTCCTCGCACATATTAGCCACTTTTTAGCCACAATTTTTATATAATTCGGCTTTTGAAAACGACTCATCCGATTAAGTTCTTAGATAGCTCAATCTGAGCACAAATATTTATTGAATAATAAATCGGACCATTTTTTTTATTTTTCTGATATTACTGAAATTGTTTAATTATCAGTTTTTGTTTAAAAATTGAAAACAATTGTCTTATTCAGACCATTTTTAAATTAATGTTTCTCTATATAGTATACCCATTTTACTATTTTGAAGCACTTTATGGCACGCAATAAATTTGACATTATACTACGCTAACGTATGTAAAAAATAGGAGACAAGGACTGTACACTGTAGTGTAGATTATAATTCAAATGCAAAGATTAATTGAAACCTTTTGACCCTCCAATATCATTTTCAAGCTGAATACCATGGCCGAGTTCCGTAAAACTACATTTAAAGATCTTACGTAATTCATATTAATTATATATCGATTACGGGGCCTTTTCGCACATCAGCCACTTTTTTAGCCAAAATTTTTATATAATTCGGCTTCTGAAAACGACACATCCAAGGGGTCATCGACTGTACCAAAAAAGTTATATTTTATACGCAGAAATCGATCAACATACCGAATTTTAATACAAACATCTGCCAAGAATCTTGGCCCAAGATGACCCTTAGTTGATCATAAATGTTTTGATCAATTTGATTAGTCATTTAAGGGGGTAGGTGTCGGTTTTTTTTAGCCCTTTATAGAATTAATTTATGATACATTAATATCGGTTATGACT
>SCLH01000418.1:563608-592121 GCA_004367855.1 Oikopleura vanhoeffeni | reverse complement strand
ACTTTGAGATGTGTAATCGTTAGACGAAGGCTAGATAATCAAACGAGTATCCTCAGAATTTTTACAACTGCCCTAGATTTGTTCTGAGGCGTGATTGAAAGGTACCAAAAAGCGACACCTACCCCCTTAAGCCGATGTCTCTGTTTCAAATTTTCAAACAAAATGAATTGCGATTGTAAACTTATGTTAGGCCTTGAACGCTACTTTTAATTACAGCGGCCCCACGGGGTCTCTGACTGGAACAAAACTAAACCTTGGGCCGTTTTTCAAAAATATTCGATACCCGTGTAATTTTTTTATGAAAAATTGACGATAAGTAAATTTTTTACCAGTTAGAGATACCCAACTGTATTGGAAATTTCCAATAATCATTACTTAATCACCAAATAATTCTCACCAAATATTCTCTATAGAAATCAGTATTTTTCCACTTTTTCTTTTAACCAAGGTCTGTCTCATAAAAACTGAATTGTTAGAGAATTAGTAATAAAATAACTTTAAGAGCAATTAAATTGTCATAAAAAAAATTCAGAGACAAAACATGGGTAATTGATAATTAAAAGTTCGATGAATTGTTTTTCGGCGTTTTTTTTACGATTGCTTAGTTCGCTTTTTTAAGGTGGTAGTGAAATATTCTGCTCAAATTGTGGAAAAAAGACAAAATCGGCCTGAAAAATAACAATGAGCTGGGACCCCGCACATCTCAACTTGAGTTCGCCTGCTAGCGGTCACTGAATGTCACTCGAATAAATTTCTCTAAAAATTCATCACCTCCATAAATACACATCGAGATTTTCAATGTTTTTTTTAATTTTTAAAAAGGCATTTCTCTAAAGTTTTTATATTCATGCCTTATTAATGGCTCCTTCAAAGATTCCTCTTTTAATAACTTTCACCGCTTCAAAGGCTGCTTTGTTCGATTTGAATGAAAAAAAACTTGAAATTGATTTTAAGAATTGTTTCAGGGTCAATATTTAAAATCGAATTCTATTGTAGGCACTGCAGCAGTGCCACTGCTGCAGAAAAAACTAGAGAGACTTTCCCATAATGAGATTCTCATTAATTATTTCGGTGGTGACAGCAAAAAGAAACGGCCGAACTGCATATTCTATAGAAAAGATTCATTCACAGTTTTTTCTATGCCGCTTAGTGTCGATAAATATATGGCTGTTTTCTCTAGAGTTATTTTGAATGATTAATTTGATGGTCCATATGAAATAGATAAGCTTTAGTTTTGAGGTGTAAATCTGAAGCTATCTGATGGTCAAATATGATTTTTCACTCAATCATAGTTTTCACCACTGGTCTCATAGACTGTCCGAGGTCGTGCAAATTTTAATGCACCAAAAATTTCAGACAATAGATAACGTGAAATTTTGTGCTGATCACGAATATGATTTTGATCAAAATTTTGGGATTTTATCTGGATTTTGATTGGTTGAACCTAAACGATGTGTGTAATTATACTTGCTGGTCTCGTAGAACTTTGAGGTCAGAGACACATCTAGGGCCTGTTTTGATTGATCAATACACAAGAGTCAATGTGTATTGACCAATGAAATCACGCGATTTGTTAGGTCTCTGACGTCAAAGTTCTACGAGACCAGCAAGTATAATTTTAGATATGAATATATCTTGGTAATCAACTTTTGTCCGTTTTCAGCCCTTGGAAATCGTAAAAAATCCGAAAATTTTTGTTGTTTTGTTAGTCTGGAACTTGCAAAGTATGAGGAAAAGATCTATTTCTTCGAAAAAGTAGTTCAAAATTTTGCATCGAATAAGCATAATGAGAAAACAAATAAAGCGCACATTAATCGAGCAATTTTCACTTTCAGACCTCAAAATTTAGAAAAATTTCCATACTTTTTGCCCTGTAGCGCCAGGAGTTCGAAATTATTTTCATTTCCCTTTATCACACTTTGGTTAGAAAATGCTGCTGGGAAATTTTTCCAAGCCAAATTATACTAGAAAAATCTCCCAACATCATTTTCTAACCAAAGTGTGATAAAGGGATATATTTCACTGAATTATTGAATCCAAAATAAGGCAATAACGATTTTCCTCTTCAAAATTTTGACTCGGACTTCAATCAGTGGTTTTTTGAACCTTTTGAAATTTTACACAGTATGAACAGTATATGCGACATTTAATTTGTTAATTCAGTATTATAACCAATGAAATCACAGATGAGTGTTAAAAGTCGTCTAAATTAGCCCATGCCAACGTCAATTTCACTACAAGTGTTAAGTCTATTTGGATATATTATATGTTTTGATTGACTTCGGCTTGAAGTATATCATATCTATCACGGGGTTATATCGAAAATGATCCCTACTGCCCTTTTACACCAGTAGGCGTAACTATGAGCCAGTGTCCAATCAGAATACTCGATCGTCGACTTAATTCAAGAATCCCGCTATTTCATTGGTCACTTACGCCTGCTGGTTTTAAAGGCGCAGTAGGGATCATTTTCGATATGGTCTATATCCCCTATCACACTTTGTTAATATCCCGGCCCTACTACTTAAAAATACACTACGTTTCCTAATGAGGGCCGGGATATTAACAAAAGTGTGAATAGGGGATATTGGCTGTCTATATCGATAAATTTGAATTTTCGTTAAAAATTTCGGAGAAGTTTTTTTTACAAATATTGAATAACAATCTTTTCAAATTAATTGTCAAAAATATACAAATTAAGGTAAAACATGCAAATTTTGAAAGCTTCGCTCTGACCTTTCGATGGCTTGGATGTTTTTTATTCATTTAAAAAAATTTTCACTACTGTTATATCCATTTAACGAATTTTTGAAAATCCCTTTTGTGAATCTAGGATGTGCGGGTTGAGGGAGCGAATCCTAACGCTCCTAAGACCCCTCTTAGCCACTCATGGGGCCGCTTTTCAGCCCGCACATCCTAGATTCACAGACGGTCGTTAAAGGAATATCCAGGACTGTAACAATTAACCTGTAATTGCATATTCAAATCAGGTATCGAATCAGCCAATCAGCGGCATTCTTAAGTAAAATGGAAAGTCAGGTGCAATCGAAAACGTTAAAAACGGTCTCTCCAAATTCGGATTTTGTTTGAAAATATCGTTGAAAAATAAGTTTGCTTAATCTCAAAAAGTTCTCCTAATGTACCTTTTTATGGCAGAATCGCCCAGGGCAATGAATTAAATGTCTAGCTTTTTGAAAAATAATTATCGAAAATGCCGAATTAATGTAAATATCAAAAAATAATATTTAAAATTCATGAACTTCATTTCAACATTTGCCTAACAGTTTGATTATCAGATATATTAAAAATATACTGCTGATCGGTCATCATAACAAGTTAAATTGTTTGAATTTTGTGACGCAGACTTTGACTTATAACTTTATTTTTATTCTACGTCCAAATGGCTGGATACCACAATTTATTAAGGGAGGGGGGGTTCTGTCCACATTGAAAGAGTTTTTAAAAGTTTTGACTTCTTAATTTGGTCAAAAAATCATAATGATGGTAGTCTCGAATCTTTCAGACATGAATTTCGGCGACAAGCAGACTTCAAAGTCCGAAAATGAAAAGTTATTTTTCTCACTAACTACACTGTGTACTAGTCTACACATCCGATCACTTGAATTATTCTTCCAAAAACATAAGCTCTTTCAGATCTTGAATTCAGCCGAGTCCGTTAATCCAGCACCTGTCTATTTATTTAGCTTCAGAGTGCCGCTGATTGGCTGATAAATCTACGAGTGTTTTTTGGAAAATTGGAAATCCAATATTATGGTTGTAATTATGATGGTAAATGTAGGAGCATGAGGTTTTTTTGCATTTTTAGTTCCAGATTTCAAACATGGATACCGATTTTATTTTTCTTGATCATTTAAGATTTAGGTTTTTGTTTGATTTTTCTCTCAAAATCCTACAAGACCAATCTGTACAAGACCAATCTGGGGAACCAGATTCAGGGACTATATTTCACGAAGGCGAATCGGCCGAATGGTAGATCAAGTTATACCGTATAACTTATACGCGAAATGGAAACCACACAAATAATGGTTTCCCAGATTTAAGGTTGTATCTGGCGGCTTTGCCAAAATCAATAAAGTATAAAAGTGTTGCTAATTGCGTCAGTTGCCTATTTGCAATAGGCTTTTTACAGTAGCCTATTTCCTATACCCTGTGTGTGACAACTTCTATACACTGTATAAAAACAAAAAACAACTTTAAATTGTCACTTCAAATCAACAAGCGTTACTCAAATGGGAAAGCGTTACTTCGAAAGGTGTTTCCTCAAATGAGTTCACAGTCTACATTATCAAGTTGATAATATTAACAAGTGTTTTTTCGAAATATTAAAAATTAAAATCGTCTTATTATTTCTACCAAAATCGGCAGGTTTTGAAATTATTTCTACCGCATATTTCCTGACCACGTTTGAGTCTTCTTTGAAATGTCGAAAACATTACAAACACTATACAACCGCGGTTAACCACATAGCTTGATAAACGATTTCTTTTTTTTATTTTCCATATTTATATTTTCTCTAAATTTTACTTTTTTCTCGAGGGTTTATCCAGTTGATCTCTGTCAAGTGCCAGATTTAGAGCCATTTGAGAGGCACTTCCGAAAGTGTGAAAACAAAAAAAACTTTCTTTATTTATAATATGAACTCTCCTTGGCCACAAGACGCCTTTTCTCAACAAAAATAAAAAACCTCAAATCTCTCGCGTTTGCCCCCGGGCTTATCTCTCAGACCCCCTTTTCACAGAAGCAGAGCTATTCTTAGTATTTTATGCCTTGAAAAAAAATACAAAAAATCTAATTATTTTTTTTTGTTGCCGAAGAATTTGAACTGAAATAAAGACGCAGGGAAGATCGAATTAAGAGTCTTGCGCCCTTTTTCTTCAGTTTGAGATTATTTTTGAGAGACAGAAAAAAGAGAGAAAAAAAAGAAACAAGATTTTGTCAAATAAGAGTCGAAAAATTGACCTGTCGTCGCAGTTACAAATCTAATAAAACCGAAAGTGGGTTATTTTCAATTATGCTTGAGAGTTAGGCAGCGGAAGTTATTATGAAAAAGGATGAACTTGGAAGATATCGCTAATGGTGAGAAGTTTATTTTTTTGTTAATTATTTAATTTGCCTTCATTCTGCTATCTTTAACTCTTAGCTACATGAGAAATCTTTAATAGCTTATAAAAATTGATTATTGGTGAGCATCTTCTAAACGGAGTATAGATTTTTGGTAGAGCTTTTTAAATGCCTTTATTTTGCTTTGAAAAGTGCGTAGACGGTAATTATCAGTCGTCAAACTTGAAAAAATGCCATTTGATTTTGAGGACGTTAGGATAAAAAGTTTTACTCCCTGGTGTCAAAAAATGGTATATAAAAATTTCAAACTTTGAATTTTATTAGGAAATATTATGTTTATATTTGATGTTTCAATTTCTGGTTGCTGACGGTTATCCTTTAATTGGTGAACAAGTGTGTAAACTTTACACTGTGAAGTTAACCCATGTCAACTTTTTAGACAAAAAAATTTAAGGTTTACAAGTAATGTGTCGGTATTTTTTTGGTTGAAAATTTTTCGGTTTTTGTTGAGCCCTTTATAGCATCAATTTATGATACATTAATATCGGTCATGACTAAAGTTGACACAAGAAATCTCATGGTGGCAATTATTTTTTTCAAAAGAATCTACAACTGTAGAACAAAATATGAAGATTTTTTATTGGTGAATATGACCCGCCAAAAACCATGCATGACATAAAAATTATCGGAAATGTCTTAATCAAATTCTAAAAATTTCAATTATTTTTAGGCAAAAACGTTAAAACTAATTATCGAATTTGACGCTGATTAGCCAATTTTTTGATCAGTGGAATCTCAGCTTCAATTTGATGGTACTTTGGATCAAATCGGACGACCTTTTTTTCGAACTTTTCATTTCCGGTTCACTTGAAGTCAAGTTTCTAGAATAATAATCAAAAATTCAGAACGATCATATTTACGACATTATATTTATCTACCTTAGTCTAAAAACGGCTTTATTCTGAACATCCGTCTAAAAGAAGATAGCGTTTGAAATCGAAAAATTGTAAAAATCGGCGTTAAAGTGAGATTTGAGAAAATACAAGATCGAAATTCGAAAAAATCAGAACGATCATATTTTTGTACTCATGTATCCGGTAGTCTGTGTGAATTTTTAGACGCTTTGTATGTTGGGTCTAAAACAAGATAGATTTTTAAAAAACCGTTTAGTGTTCTAAAATAGACTCACCACCTAGTGGTGTCATGTAACAATGTTTAGTTTGAGATGTCTAATCGTTGGACGAAGGATGGATCTACAAACAAGTATCCTCATATTTTTCACACCAGTCCTAGAATTATTCTGAGGCGTGATTGAAAAGTACCAAAAGCGACACCTACCCCCTTAAAATTGTTTCAAAATTATTTTTTTGTTAATAGGTTCATAAAGGTTATAATGTGATTGTATTTAATGCTCCACTGCTCAAAGAAAGGAAGTCATTATATGGAAAGGAGACAGTTTGACTGTTTTTGTCCTCAAACCCTTTATGACCGATGCCGCATTGGCAATGCGGTATAAAAAAAAATCTGAATGAAAACTTTTTTCATCAAAAAAAACCTATTCTGGTTTTTTTTATTTTTTGTCAACTGATTTGCCTCTTTTGTACTGCTTAAATAAAAAAAATGAGGTATGTGACATACTGTATGTCTGAAGTCCAGACTTTGGACTGATTTTGTTCTGTTATTTATTGGTTTTAAATACCATCCTGGATGGTCCATCCATTACTTTCTACCATCAAACGTTAGGAAAGAAGCTCTTTCAATTTTGGAAGAGTTAGTGTTATTGCCAATAACTTATGGTTAAGGGTGAAGTAGTAATTAAAATTGAGAACATCCAGGATTCCTGAATCTAATTGTTTGCTTCAAGTTTTACTGAAAAATTGAAATTATAATTTTACATACAAATAAAGACAAAAATACATGGGTTCTAAAAAATAAAATCCCAAATTGGGATTCCAGATCAAATGCAAAAAAATATGAAAAAATATTTCAAATTTTTTTTTGATTAAAATCCTGTATACTTGCAAAATTTCAATATCGTCCATAATTTGCGATATTGAGCAGTTCTCATCGAAAAACTATTTTAGATGGTATTATCATGGCTGCAATTAAAAAAGTAATAATTACAAGTATATTTATATTGACTTTACTATTAAATTAACTAAAGGTAGGATGCGCAGGACAAACAAGATCGAACCACTTAATTCTGTGATAAATTAAAAATGACTTCAAAATTAAATATTTATTTAGTATCATTTTAATCATTAATGAAATATAGTTTGACTAAGAGGGACTCTCTTAGAGGGTGCTCAACGAGTTTGACTGTTTACGTGCATAAATTCAGCTCCTAGTAAGTCAATTAATTATTGAATTAATAATCAATTGACTTACTAGGAGCTGAATTTATGCACGTAAACAGGCTTGTTAAAGGGATGGGTTTTGCGTGGGTTTTCCATCCCTTTTTTGCGTAGGTTTAAGCAAAAAATAGGGAAAAATGGGGATGGAGATAGAAAATCCGGTCGGAGATGCAGCCTGGTCATAATATCATTGATATTCAACATATCAGAACCGCGATTAATCCGAAATTTTTAGAAAAATATTTAAAAAATGACTACAGGTTGTTTTGTTCTAATTAAGTTTTTCGACTAATTTGTTAATTACAATATATCAATTGATATTATATCAAGAAATACAAAATTCAAAAATAGTTTACAATTGAATTTAGATGAAAAATGTCCGAAAGCTTAAAAAGTCGTGGGGTAAACAATTAACCGTCAATTATGCATTGTGTCTTCAATTTTTGGATGAGCCAGGCTCATTGAGCCTACTTGCGCCGAAACAACAATTCATTTTTAGAGATCTTGGGCTTGCAAAAACTTGGACTAATTGAAAATTTAGCTAAAAGTTGTTTGCATAATTAATTAACTAATCGTAGAAATTTTCATAATTTTGCCGATATCTTCGAATTTTCTCCGCATCAAAAGTTGTCCATGAAAAATAAAGAAAAATACTTGGAATGATATTTCAAGTTTTGGTCAGAAAATCTTTTTATATAAAAATATAGGATACAAAAAATCATAAAACATTGGCTTAGAAACAAACGATGTGCAAACTTGTAAATATTTGAGTTTGTCACTTATAATTAACTGATGCACTTATCACTAAATGAGACACAATATATAGCTAATTGGGTCACTTTTTATTTCTGTTAACCAAAGAATCTTGTCACTAACTGAATCGTTCTTCAAACAGCCTTAGGGTGCCCGCAATCGAGCAAAATTTCAAGATCGAAAATTTTCAAAAACTACATTTACCGTACAGAAATTTGGAAATTAATGCAAATTCTAATTAGTTGAAAATAATCAGAATCAAGGATTTCGGTCTATTTTTAGACGCAGTTTTTATTCGTGAATTAAAATATATGTATATAAATATATGTTAGTTATCAACTTAAGACTTTTATTTTTGTTTGAAAATATCAAAAAACGCGTTAATCACGAAAATGTGATGTTTTTAGCTTCTGACTTGTTTAAACTTTATCCCTTGCAGGTTTTTTTGTTTAAAAAATAGTTATTGCAATTCTGCATCGATAAAGCTTCATTTTAAAAAATCGAAGCGTACCAACATGGAAAATTTTTGCTTTGAAAGTTGAACAATATGAATTTTTAGATTTTCCAAAATTCTTTGCTCTATAGCGCCATAAGTATGATTTTATTTTGTTAAATCAAGGCAGCCATTTTATATGAAATTTTCGAGAAATTAATAATTTGTATTTTTCGAGAAAAAATTTCGAAATTTCGCCGATTGGTCGAAAAATAAAGTTACAGCTTCATTACCACGTTTTATGATCAAAAATTTTGATTATTAAATCAACAATTTTAAACATGAATAATCGGCATCTGTACATGTACTGAATTGTATTTTCTTGTTAAGAAAAAAATTGTACTAATCACAGAGTCTGGTTTGTAAAATATAACAGAGACGATAAATTTAAGACATCAACAGATTATCATTCGGAAATCTCCCGCAACATTCCATAGATTTTTGTAAAGCGGATCTTAACCAATGTAGATTAATACGATTAGTTGGTCAAAACTAAATTTTAAACCTTTGGACATGAAAAACAATCAATTAATCGTGGACAATGATTAGACGGACATAATTTTGCGTAGTTTAACACTTTCGATTTTTTATTTACAAAGACATAAGACTGATGGTTTCGTTGCGATGCAATGCAGCATTATACACTTACGTGTGAAAATAAAAGCGTAAATTGCCAAAAATCGATTTTTTTATTTTTTATCATTTTGAATTTTTGAGCGTGAACTGAAACTGAGAGATAGAGAAACTTTCTTGTGTCGATTGATTTAGAGTAGAACTTCTTGTAGATAAAGTCTGCTACAGCTAAGTTTGAGCTTTACGTTTTTTGAGCAAAACGGTTCTGGACTCAATAAGGCAAATTGTTAGGTAAACGGTGGTCCTAAAAAATGATTCGCGGAAGATTTCGAATTTTATTTACAATCCACTCAGAGAGTCCCGCTTCTAGCGTGGAAGAATGTTGCGTCTCTGATTGGCTTCACCTTTAACATGATATGAATAGATGACGAATCGTTTGCGTAAAACGTCGGTGCCCTCTGAGTGGATTATATAAACAAACTCAAAATATTTTTTTCTAGAAATTTTTGAAACTCTATAAAATTGTACTTTCTTTCCCTGCCCGCTTTATGCGTCTTCCATAACGGAGAAGCTTTAATGCAAACCCCAAACTTAGCTGTAATGAAATTAAATTTTTGATGGAATTTTAAGAAATTTTTGTTTCAAAATTATACAGGTTGATTTTTGTAATTGTCTGGCAAGCAGATTTTAAAATGTGTTGAGCTATCTTAATATTGTATGTAATGTCGGAAATCTTTCTAATCTTATGATTGATTGTAGCACTTATTTCTTCGATTATAAAATTTGAGTCCAATATATATGACAAATTCGATGAAAAATAGAATCAAACGGTTATTTGTGAAATTTATTTTGATCTGAATATTTCAGAGATTTAGGATTTGTATGAAAAATTAACCTTTTTCAATTGTCTAGCAAATATTTTTGATCATAACGTCTTATTTACCGTGCAGTAGTGAAAAAGGATGAGTTTGGAGCTAGCCTCGTGATTAGTCCATTATAGCGACAGGTTGCCTTTTTTCCGGTGATTGTTGCCTTACGACGCTATGGATTCTCCCACCAATGAAAATGCTCGGTGTTGAACAATGGCTTCTTTTTAAAAAAAACAAGCCATTGTTTGTGTCCCATCACTGGCCAATCACAGCATTCGCTTTGCTAGGAAACAATCCCTGACAAAAACGAACATCCTGTAGACTCTTTGTACCTTCAATCATTCCGCTTTACAATTCCTACTATGAAGCAGTAAATAAGATAATATTCATTATCATCCCGGGTCCAAAAAATTATTTTTTCCTATCATTTCGATAGCAAAATTTTTATAATCCTGAAAACCATGATTGAAATATCCTGAAGTATTCTAGAACTTAATTGAAATTAATTAAGGAGAGCGGTATGTTTCAACAGCCAGGACAAAATGCTATTCCCGGTGCCGTCCCTGGCGCAGTTCCCGCTGCCGCTCCAGTAGCTGCTCCCGGAGCGGTTCCCGGTGCAGTTCCCGGAGCAGTCCCTACCGCCGGAACTCAGACCGCGGTTCCTCCAAACAAGTTTTCATTTTTCAACCGGGCACCAGAGGACCCTGCCGAAAAATTCAAGGGCGAAGGGCAAAAATATAGAGCAAAATTAGTGGGAATCGATCAAGTTCCCGCTTCCCGGGGCGACAAAATGTGTCAAGAGGTATTATACAATTGTTAAATTATAACTTCAATTTAATATTTCTGTTAGATTATTCTGAAACAAAAATCTATTGTAATGGCAAGTGGTCTTCATAAACAAAGAATTTGGGTACAAGTTTCGCTAGAGGGAATTAAAATTATTGATATGGATTCAAATGTAAGTATTATTTTAAGTCGAATAAAAAGTGCCCAACAAAAAACGCGAAATTTTAGTGTGTTTTTGGTTGAATTCAGATATGCACTTGGGACCATAAAAATATTAGCACTATTCGACTTTAGCGCTAAATGTGTGCTGGTCCCGAATGCAGATACGTATAGTCCCAAATGGTCGTTAATAAATCACTGCGTCTTTCATTGTGGCACGGGAAATAATATATCCCGCAGGTAAGTGCCAGATTAGTAATTTAAAAACAAGTCAAAAGGTTTTAGAACAAAACCTAAATCATAAGTAGGATGTGGGCCGGATTTTAAGGTAGCGTCAAAAGACTTAAAATGTGACGTAAATTTACACAAAAAGCTTCGTTAGAATATTAATACCATATGTTTTCGCTCATTTGTCTTGACAACTGTTCAATCATTGGCATTAATTCATGAGAATTATCATTTTTTTTATTCACGAAACCCGGTTCTACGAATTTTCAATCCAAAACCTACGCATTTTTAAAATTTGGTTCCGTATCTACGAGTAGTTAAAGATAAGGGAACGCATATTTTATACAAACTAACTGTATTTATAAACAGTATATCCTTTATTGCCCTCTCCCAAAGATTTGGTCCCTCAAAACAGGGGGGGGGTGAGAAAACAACGCGGTTTCAAAAACGACTTAGCCGATTAGGTTCTTAGATAGCTCAAGCTGTGCACAAATATCTAGTGAATAATACAAAATAAAAATTGCTCCGAATCATACGTTTGTTTCTATTTTTTCTCAGACCTGTGTTTCTATTTTTTAACAAAAACTAATAATTAAACAATTTCAGTAATCTTAGAAAACAATTAAAAAAATGGTCCAATTAAAAAAAAAATTATAATGGTTATATTAATTAGATAATTGTTGCTTAGTTTGAGCTATCTAAAATCTTAATCGGATGACACGTTTTTAAATGATGCGTCGTTTTCTCAACCCCGTGTTTTTGTGGGACCAAATCTTTGGGAGAGGGCAATAAAGGGATATTATAAAGATTTAATTTCAATTGGAAGTTCCAATTTGGAACTGAGCCCAAAAGATTTTTTTTCGCAATTAATTCTGCAAAATTGTATTTTAATTTTTATAAAAATAAGAATTATTAATAAAAAATATTAATTTCAAAATAAGAATTATTAATTTAAAACATAAATTCCCAGAATTTTTTGATCGTTTTTTGCATTTTAAAACTCCATTCCCAAAGTATTTCGAAACTTCAATATTTTTCGAAATTAGAATATTTTTCGAAATTTAGATATTTTACGAAATTTATTTATTTTTTGTTCAGACAACGCAATTTATCCATGCAGTCGAAAAAATTTCATTTATTTCTCGAGATACCACGGACAGAAGAGCTTTTGGTTATATTGTTGAAGGTGAAAAGAATCAATTTCACTTTTTTGGGGTCAAAACCGGAAACGCAGCGGAAGGATTAGTCTTAGCGCTCAGAGATTTGTTTCAAGTTGTCTATGATATTAAACAGAAAGAAAAGAGTGGAGGGGGTACTGCAGATCAATCGATGGTTAATTTACAGCAGGTAATTTTTAGAAATTTTCTTATTTTTTGTGAGTATATGTCGAAGATTATCTTTTGGGATACTTTCTTGCTCCTCGCCCTAATTGTGATGTCAGAAAAGATAATGACCAATCAAATCACATTATTGTCAATTTATTTTAGGAATCGTGTAATTTTATCGGTCTATCTTTCTGACATCACAGTTATGACACGGAGTGAGAATGCATTCCAAAGAAATATCTTAGATATAATTTATATCAAATAATTAATTAATAAATAATTATCGGCGCACCATAAATATTAAATCGAAACTAAAGTATAAAATGAGGATGTAATTGATAATGTTGAATATTTTCTGCCAAACATGTTTTAGCAATTTGACTTGAAAGCGACATACTTATTATTGTTATTGTATCTACCAGGGATCGGCAGAATCGGCTCTAGTCTGCTCTAATTCACTCTTTCAAGTCAAACTCCTAGGCTAACGATGCCTAAATGTGTTTGTCAATATGGCATCAGATGATAGCTGAATAGCTTGAAAACTGTTTTAGAGCAGAGCGCCATTTTAGATTATCTGGTATCTACTGTACTGTCGAAATAAAGGAGAGTGTAAAAACACGCCATTTCCGGCGAGTTTTTACGATGATCAAATTATATCGGTTATTAGCCAATCAGAGCTTTTTATTAACAAAATGTCTGTCTTTCATTCTCGCACCATAGGATGAGACTGAACATTCTAATGTTTTTTTTAGTTTATCATTTTATATCAAAATATCCTAAATTGGACATACAGTTTAATTTCATTTTTTCAAATTTTAATTGCTGAATAAACTTTGCTGAAATCCATTTAAAATTATTTTATATCATGTTAGTGGTGTTATTTAGGAGCAAGTTTTTAGTTATTATGACGTTTTTTTTCGATATTCTATCAGGCAGATGCTATTTTTTAGCTCAAATAAAACATAATGAAAAATCAACAAAGTCACTATAAATTGGTTTGAAATAATAGAAAAATAAACAATTTTTCTATTATTTCAAACCAATTAATAATGAATTTGTTGATTTTCATTCCAAGTCACAAATAATTATATTAATCATTAAAACCAGTAGAAACCAATCCGCGTAAACTGGTAATTCTCCTTAAAACTCCCCGAAAATAACGACGCAGGTGTTAAGAAAATATTGTTTTTAAATAAACTACCCCAAGTAGAGAAAAAAACTATGCAACTAGACGTCATGACGCGTCATATTCGTGGAAGTATTTTAAAATTAGGTCAATACTTTATTAGTGATACAGTATCGCAAATGACGTAGATTTTTTTTACAGTACAGTCTCCGATGTGTACAATTCTAAGAAGAGGCACAAAATTCATTAACCCCCGAAATAAAAAAGGTTTATTCTACCTGCGCGAATCACAACCTAGGAGACTAACAAAATTTTATTTCTTGATGAAAACAATAAAATTAAGTCAAAATTTGATATTTTTAAAAATCTTATTAATTTATCGGTCTTCAAATGAAAAAATATTTGTTCTATTCTTGGTTACTAAAATATAATTTTTTTTATAAAATTGAATAAAACTGTCAAAAATGGCTGTCGAAATGGAATGTTTACGTCTGAGGTGTACTGGAGTTAACCAATGGATTTTTCTGCGTATTCCAATTGAAAATATATATTTTTTTACAGAATTTTTATGAAGCATTTTTTTTGTCTAGAATAAACAATTATTATTGTACAATACTAATGTTGTACCTATCGCGATGCGAACAACTTGCGTGGGTGGGGCCCTATCTTCACGAAGGGTAAGTCCAACCCCATTGGCTGAAATTTCCAAACTTCAGATCTAGTTCCAGACACTTACATTATAATGTGCATTATAAGTATTGTTTGTGCTAAATTATAAAAAGTCTAGATTCTGCTCAAGTTCAACTTTTAAAACTTTCAAGTCAGTTTATAAGCTTGATGATGGAATAAAACCGAAATGTTGCTTTTAATAAAGAATAATTAGTATTGTAGTGTATTTACAGCTAATTTAACCTTTTCAGGGTATTGCCGAGTTGAATGTCGTCGCCAATAAATCTACAGAGCCTGTAAGTAAAAAACTAGTGTATTCAATACAATGTATTGCCTCATTAATACAGTGGTTGACCACTTAAAGCCGCCCTTTTGGGCATATTTGATATGCCCATAAGCCTGATTTACCTACAAGCCTGTGACCACTTAAACCCCCCCTTTTTTGGCAAAAGATGTAGGGGGGCTTTAAGTGGTCAACCACTGTATTCGATTTGAAATTAATTTCTGTAATTCACTTTGATTATAATTGGCGTGATTTCCAATTTAGTATAATGAATCAATATCTGATATAAATTCAATCAAATCGACCTCTGATTTGTCACATGCAAGTTCGATGACCTCGCTGAGAAACAAGTCAAAGCTCTTCAAGATGAAATCACGGATATCCCATTCGCTCAATAGAAAAGTTCAAATAATTACACATAATAAAGGAAAAGGGGTTAAAAAGCAGTTTTTGCCATCAAAATTATCTACATGTATATATGTTTTATATATGTGTATATGTTTTGCAAGACAGATTAAGGTAAGGCGTCTGTTTTGTTGACACATTCAAAAAGGAGAGAGCTCAACTGACTCTGAACTTTAGAGTCTGAAGGTGTCTAAATTTTGGTATTTTTGATTAGTAATTACTTTTGGTGGCAAGCGAATGCAACCACCAAACTTAAATCATTAATTTTCTTTTCATACGATTTTCACACCAAAACCGATAGTTTTAAAATTTCAAAAAAATCGAAATGAACGAAACTTCGGGTTGGCAGTAAAATGCCGAAATAGTGAAAGGCAAAAAATCGATATTTAATATCCTTCTGGATGTAAAATATTTTCTTCAGATGTAAATTGATGTAAATTCAAGCGAAATTAAGAACAATAACTAAATTCGATATTTTTTTTTATGAAAATTTGTTGAGAAAATCGACAAAACAAATATTGTTTTCGAAAAAAGGCCAATTTAAAATTAAGTTATTCTGAAATTAGTTTTTTAATTTGAAAAATATTGTAAAAAATGAAACATTTGATTGCGAACAATAATGTCAGCACTTTTCGAAACAAAATTCTTCGTTATTTTCATAAAATTTGAATTTTCGATGTTTGGCCTTTTACTATTTTGGACTTTTACAGCTATTTCGGGTTAGCTTCCCACTTCAAGATGTAAAATGTGATTTTTAGTTTCGCAACGTTCTCAATTTTTCAAAGACTCTTTTTTCAAACCTCTTTTTTCAAAATAGAGCCATGAAAACTTTGCTTTTTCGAAAACTCCTTAAAATTTCACGACTGATAGAAATTTTAAGGAGTTTTCGAAAAAGAAAAGTTTCCATGGCTCTATTTTGAAAAAATAGTGTTCTTTGAAAAATTGAGAACGTTGCGAAACTAAAAATCACATTTTACATCTTGAAGTGGGAAGCTAACCCGAAATAGCAGTAAAAGTCCAAAATAGTAAAAGGCAGTGATAGGTAAAATGATATTCCATAAGTCTTATTTTGCAGATAAATCTGCAGTATCACGAAAAGGTCCTTATAACCTTGTATGTTATCTTGCTTGTTATATTTGAATTTATCCTTGAAATCCTTGTTAACCCGTAGGTGCCAAAAAACCAAGCTGTCAAAAGTTTTTTGACTCAAAACCATTTGAAACCAATTTTTATAACCTGATTGTTTGCTAATTTTAAACCCTTACAGTTAATCTTGCTGCTAGCGAAAGATTGAGCCCATTATTTTTCGAAGGACCTAACAGCGAATCTGAGCAAAACCCAGATGAATCAGACGATTATATTTATAACAGACTTGGTCGAGAATTAGATAGAAAACATGTAGAAAGTGGGAATTATGAAGAAAGAGCCGTAGACGCTCATTTTAACGCTTCTAGAGTCAGTTTTAAAAGAAAGAATTCAAAATCAATTTGTAATCCAAAGAGAATTTCAACCCCGATTAGTGAAAAATCGCTCGAGCGAGGTATGTAGTAATTTTCAATAAACCACCAAATTTGTTAACCCTTGAAGTTACAAAACGGAAAAGTGTCGTAGAGTTACTTTTGGATGTGGTTGTCCGACATTTCAAAAATCATAGTTTTTTCGAACTTATATTGCAGACATTTGCTGTAACACCCTAGACATGTTATTAACTACTAAACAATAGATTAAGTCTGATATCCCCTGTTCACACTTTGGTGAATTTTTGAAGGAGTGCTAGTATACAATAATATTTCTCATTCAAAAATTCACTAAAAAATGAACAGAGAATTGTTTACTTTCACAAGTAGATATTTCAAAAACTTAAAATCGTTGATAAATTTGAATATCATTTTCTGGAGTTTAATTGTGAACATTATAAAGTTTAAAATCAATATAATATTTATTTATGCAACGTTTCGATATTTCATCTGCAAGCTAATAATAAACTTGTAAGTGTGTCTTCATCACACAATCTAGAGTTTTGGATATTTTTCTAAAAATTTGTTTTTTAAAATCAATAATTTATTTGTATAATTTACGTTTTTTATCAAGTCAAATTTTTTTGCTATTTTTTGTTATAAATAACTCTGTAGGAAGTACAACGATGTGATTTTTATAATGAATAAATTTTATCCGATAAAAATCATTGTCGTCATAAATTGTTCAAACTTTTTAAAAATATTTTTGAAATACGGTTTACTGATCGAGTTCGAAATTATCGTAAAAAAGTTTTTATTTCCGAATAAATGGCCATTCAATTTTAAAAATGGCTGGAAAACTTTTGTTTGATTCGAAAATCTTCAGTGGGGAAACCCAGGAGTAAACAGGGAGAACTTTTCAAATCGAAAATCCTTCAGTTTTATTGGTTATTATCACAGCCGATCAAATCAAACCACAAATTGTGGTCCACAACCCTATAGAAAAAAATGTAGATTTATTATTGATGACAGAGATATTTTAAAAATAGTTTTCGTTGAATGTGTCACATTCAAGGTGAACTTTTTGTATTTGAAATAGTACTTGACTCCTAAAGAAGTATCTTTCGAGGATGGATTAAAATATTATTTTAAGCTCAATTGCGGATATCAGAATCTGATAGCGATTCAAATCAGCCCCTATCAGAAACAGAGACTGAGAAAGACGACCAAAACAGCTTCAAAAGCTTTGAAACCATAGAGAATCATAAAGTATCTACCTCAAAATCTGGAGAAAAACCAACGCTATATAAATCACCCGCTGCGCAAACCCCCACTGAGCTACTCACGCCCGTTGAGCCTGATTGTAGCCCAGACGAAAATAGATTTTTTAGAACGCCCCTAACTGCCTCGTCTATTTCGAAGGCATCAGATACGTCGAATGCGAGTACAGGAAGTTTTTCGAGATTGAGGACGAATAAGAGTTTTGACAGAAGGAGTTCAAAGAGTAGTATAGAATACGACAGAAGGAGAATGGGGATTCGGGTGGCCGATATTTTTTCGATTTAATTTTTAAATAGTTATTATAGAGTTAACTCTGAGAGAACGAAACGGCAACTCGATGGCTTTTGCTTGGGTTTTTTTAAACGCCATCAAGTTTCTGTTTTGTCAATTGAGACTCTTGACTTACACGAATTAATTATTTAAAAAAATGAAAAAAATCATGGAAAAAATGAACCCTGATTCACATACATGTACATGTATATATTCTTTCTACTATGTATAATTCATTTATATTTTTTATTGAATAATTAATTTATGAAAATTGAAATATGACACCAGATAATTTTTCAAATAATATTATTTAAAAAAATGAAATAAACTAAAGTCACCACCAGGAATCGGATTTTTTAAAATTTTGATCAGGTTGGGTCTGGTCGCTCGGCTTATGACTTATTTCAGTTCATAAGAAATTAGATTGTAATTTAAAAAAAAATAAGATAATCTAACGTTAGAACGTTATTATAAATCGCTTTTCGATCACTTTCTGCCACCCACACAGAGAGCATCTTATAGCATATGCGATAATAGTTTTACATTAAGGATAACCTACTCAATATGAGGAATCCCTGATAAGGGGAGTACTAGAAATGAAAGTTTTTTATTGCAAATTGAAAAATTCGATTATGAAATATGACCTCAATATTTAAATTTTGTCAATTTTTTTAATCATTTTATAGACTTTAATTTTTTTTATTCTTTCGACCACCCAATCTATTGGTCATGTTTGGAACGGCGAGGAACCTAGCCCATGGAATAATATCGCTGAACATCCAGTTGAAACATTTGACGACAGCAGTTTATTTCGCGATTTTGAACCAGATTGGAGCAATTTTGATACTTTATCACAAATGGAGGAGCCAACGTTAGATGATAAATCTGATTTTCAATCTGAAAAAAGTGAAATTGACATGACCGACTTAGAATCAACAGATATGCCCGATTCACTTTTTGAATCTGATCCCTCGACTCCGACAGACGTGACATCGTTATGGGGAGATTTTCCAGCTGATGCTGAAGAAGCCTTTGCGGATGCATTAGTTATGGGTTCAAAATTTGGTGTCACAATTTAATGATTTTGATTATTTTGAGAGATGAGTTAGAACCATTCCCCAGGCTATTTTTACAAAAATAAGGCATCGTTCAACCTTTTTTAAAATGATCAAAATCGGATAGAAAAAAAAATTCTACAATTCAAATGTTTGATATTTTTTCGGAAATTTGACTTCAACCTAGATGGCTAAAATCTTTTCAATGATTCCATCTCGTGTGCGGTCGGCAAGCCCAATTCAAATAATGCTAAATGCGTGCATATAATTGGCTGAAGTGAGCCAATTTTTTTAGTTTAGCCTGTAAGGTTCAGCAAATCAGCTAAGTGCATGAATCTCGCGGAATTGAGCAATATTTGAATCGGACTTTCCTACAGCATTCGGGGTGGAGATCCACACAGCATGTCACATTTTTGCTCCCATTCTTAGTTTTTGCAGAAGCTAACACCTACGTCTTTGCCAAATTTAAACGTTTTGGTTGGCGGAGGTTAGCTTCTACAAAAACTAAGAATGCTACAATTCAATTTTTGTTGAAGCAAAAAATTTAAAATCTGAATTATAACCTCATTGAGGTTACCTCAAGATATTTCCATGTTTTTGAAATTTTCAATAAATCAAATTTATTTTTGTGCCAATTAATCATTTAAAATTCTGAATAAGATTAATTTCTGAGCCCTACATTAGATGAATTAAAAAACGAAAACATGTACACCGATCGAATAATCGAAGAAACTGAAGTTAAAGTTCAACGAACAATAATCATCGAAGGCGTTTCTCATGTTTTTTCACATCAGGCCAAGTGGGAAAATCAATTATTTATTGTGACGAATCATAATGTTCCCGAAGAAAAGTCTGCAGAAAATATTGACCCAAACAGTCCAATAAGTGTAGTCGAAGCTAATACATTGACAAATGTTACAATGAGTGACCTTGAAAATGACAATGATAATCTTTGGTTTTCAGGAAATTCGGATTCAGATCGATCGTCAGGGTCTTCTCAGGCAGGGATTGACTGAAATGAGGTATCAAAATATAAAATTAATAGGCACCATAAATATTGAAATCAATAACCTCTACTTGAATGGATAATAATTTAACAAATTGTATAAAAAAATAAAATAAATTGAATTGATATAATAATTATAATCTGTTATAATTAATCTGAATCTTATTGAACTTGAGAGCCTGGGACTCGAACGATTACACCGAATTCTTATTATACGGATTACCGGACCTCAGAGTACAAATCCTAAATATTTGAAAAATGCGAAATCTGAGCATTTGATCCTTTCCCAACCTGAGCAATGAAATGCGGCCTATTCCGCAATCAAGGGTTTTGATTGGGTGCTAATATCTTGCGTTGTTTGTATCATTCAAATATTTAGGATTTGTACTCTGAGGTCCGGTAATCCATACACAAACTACAAGACATCAATAAGGTTTTGTTTGTTCCAGCAAATCGGCTTTATGTTTCTGTTGATCTAGCCAATCAAACATTCACGATAAGTGTTTATAACTTGTTGAATTGGGAATATGAAAATATCAGAAAAAATGTGTTCTCCCATGGGATCCCACTCACACCCTCGTTCAATAATAGCCAGTAAGAGCATTTTCCAGAAAAGGGAAACACGCTATTTGAAACGAGAAGAAACATCTCACTTTGAGAGCACTGTAGTTAAGATTTGTAGAAATTAATTGTGGCGAATACAGTATTCGGAATACTACATGTATGAACTTCTGTTTTAATTTTTAGATATAGAGTTTCTTATTCTGATGGTGCTAGATATTTAGTTCATTCCATTAGTCGGTGGCATAAGCCGATTCAGCATCTATCGGCTCGTATTTAAATTACAAAATGCAATGCTAGTAGCTTTCATTTTTCGACAACATTTGCAAATTAAAAAATTCAAGATTTTTAGGATAAGATTGTGCTCGATTATTTGAGCGTTTATAAAAAATAATAACAAACGCTTTGTGGACAACAACAAAAACTTTAAAAAATACATGAAATTGTCAAGCCCTTTCTCTAGGATGAATTTGAGAATGAACCATCTCGAAAGCGAACAAAATCAAAAGCTAGTCAAAAGCGTAATAAAAAATCGGTGGAATTCCTAAATTCAACGTCAACTGCAACATCTATCCATGGGCATTCATCCAGCACCTCGTCAAGTAGCATTTCACCGATTGGGCAACTAGATGGCCATTTTAGCTTAGGGATGTGAAAACATTGTTAAAATAATGGCAATTTAAGCGTGTTAACAAAAAGATTAAATGACAAAAAAATTTGTCGTATCCCAAATGAACTTAAATTTGACTAAAATATCCCCCATTATCAAACTCGCTTTATTTCTGAACTAAAATTTCTTAATACAGTCCTCGCTGACTAATTGATACAAATACGGACCCAAAAAGGTGTATCAGCTAGGGAGTTTGTATCAATAAGACCTCATCCCTATACTTTTGCTTATGCTTCATTGCTAAAATTGTTTTATTTTGTAGCTTATATCCTTTTCCCAACGGAACTCCATCTCAAAAACGCTTACTATCTCTATAGCGCGTGTTCAAATCCCGCTAATGTTGTCTTAGTGATTATCTTGATGATGAAACCGCTAAATTTTATCGGTGTGTAATCACTCAAGCAATCACTAANACAATCACTTAGAGAACATCAGTGGGATTCGAACACGCGCTATAGAGATAGTAAGCGTTTTTGAGATGGAGTTCCGTTGGGAAGAGGATATCAGAAAAATGTTTTAAATTTATTCTTTTTTTTTGATATAAATCAAGACCATAATAATTCGAATCGTTCTACGAAAACAAATAAAAAAGGACAATTTACAAAAATACTTCCAAACTTTTAAAAAAGCAAAAGTAAACAAAAAGAAAGCGAGGGCTGTAATTTGAAAAAATTCGAATATTTTTCTAAATCAGACATCCCTGAATTCTGTTTATCAATGATAAAGTATCATCCCTATTTTGGCTCCAGCACAGAATCATTAACGGCACATTTGACGGGCGTCTCAATAATAGACAGACTGACGTCAATGTGTTCTGAAAACAGTTCTAGCTCAAGCTCTTTTGTCTCGTCAGCAAAAGTTGACGATTTTCCTCTCGATGATTTTATGAATCATCGAAGACAATTTAGCAATTTATCTTCAGAGGACATTGATCGTATGAGTGATGTCGAAAGGAAAGTCCTGATTAAAGATAGGGTGCCAATGGCGATAAATAAGGACACGCTAATGATTACAAATTAGCACTCAATTCAATGCTATACTTGCATATGTTGAAAATTGTCAAAACCTTATGAAGTAGAAACTAAATGTGGACCATTTTGCTTGAATAAAATTTTTTTCACGAAATTCAAAGTAAATGACATTTTTTAAATGTGACTCCGAATGAAATATGATTTTCTTTTCATTTTCGATAATAGTACAATTGTATAATTTTTTTTCGAAATATGACCCCAAAATCTTAGATTATATTTCAAATTATATTCCGATAAGTATATTTTCTGAAAATTTTTAAATACATTTTTTACAAATTGTTAGCGAGTATACCGTATACTGTATACGGCACTGGAATTGACGATTGAAAATAAACCAAACAGGGCTTTAAGGAAACAATTTGGATAAGCTAATTTTTAGAGCTAATACACTCCTAGATACGTTACCTTATCGAGGCGACCTTTTTGAAAGACATGTAGTTTGTCCATGGTTTGAAGTGAAATCAGATTACATGTACTGTAACTAGAATGTCCCCAATTTATAGTTTAACTTGAACTTATATCCCCTATTAACACTTTTGTTTATATCCCGGCCCTGATTAGGAAATGTAGTGTGTTTTTAAGTAGTAGGTCCGGGATATTAACAAAAGTGTGAATAGGGCATATGCTTATCAAAAAATAACTTCAGCCAATAATTTCCACGCATTCAGCATCATTTGAGTCGAGCTTTCCTACCGCAACCGGGGTGGAGATTCTTATTCAAAGTAATTCTTATACGTAGTAAACTCTATGACTTATGATGTTATGAGCCCTAAACACCCTAGTAAAGAGCAGATTGCAGAATTTACATATTTACCACCGTTGCCTTCAGAGCCAATATATGACTTTCCCTATGAATCAGATGTCTCGATCTATACGGACAACGAAAATATAAAGTCTACTAGACTTCCGGCTACATTTCCGAGACCCAGCAGACGACAAAGACCCCCACCGATTCCGCCGCGATTGGCAGAACGGAAAAAGGTCACCCATTGATTTTGATTGTATTGATGCATCCCTAATTATTTCACACAAAACTGTCTGCTAGACTGTTTTTGATAGAATTTACAGTTTTTTTAGTCCACACCAGTGCCTCAAAATGTTGCCGTTGCTTCCGAACCATCTCTTGTATCTGCAGTACCTATTCTAGCGGCCCCAACAAGTGGCGCTGACGACCTTTCCTTTGCTTTCGGTAATTCTATTTTATATTTCCTGAGAATATTTTTTTTAAAGTTCTTTATTTTTATTTTTTCCCTAAAACTAAACCGAAAATCTAGACGGAAAATCACATACAGCCTGTATGATACAGGACATACAGGTCAAAAATTTAATCACACAATTTAATCACACACAGGTTAACAATTTAACATTGGTTTGTTCAACTCAATAAAACTTTTTTCGTAATTAATGCTAACAATTCTTAATACTGTTTATGGTGCTTATATACTATGGTGATTATATACTATCTGATGATATAACGATGACTAAATGTGTTTGCCGCAGCACGCTTTTGAATCCACGCCTGTGATTGCTTGCCATAGTTAAGGCGATGGGTGTGGAGGCGCGCAAAAAGGGAGAGTCCGACATTTACGTTTAGCACGATACTGTATTTTAAATGTAACATTAAAATATACAGGCACCATAAATAGTAGTTAGAATTGTTAGAATAAAGTATGAAAGAGTATTCATTGAGTCGAACAAACCAACAAAAGTTATAAAAGTACCTAGAAGTGGGAATCCTCGCCAATTTATAAAAAATTAAACTGCAGTTAATTTAACCCTCACCTGCACAGACAAAAATATCTAAAATTGAGTAACGTTACGTACTAACGTATGCTGTCATGTCTTCGGGAACGCATAAAATTCAAAATTGCATTGGCTGACCAATAATTAATTGCTGAATGTCTCAAAAACATTTATTATCATCAATAATGGGTAGTTTTTGGGGTGTTTATTTTGGTCTTTTTTGGAACACATAATGTGTTACACATTAAGGGGACAGTACATGTGTTTCAAAACACTGATGCGCAGGTGCGGGTTAACTAACAAATCGGACCCGTAATTTCAAAATAAACAATATCCTTTTCCGACCTAAGTGGATCTAGTAAATGAGGGCTATCTTTATAGCGCGTTTTCGAATCACACAAATGTTGTCTTAGTGAACTACCCTAACCCAATGTCACGTAATTTGTGTGCTTTTATTTTTGCTAATATACCACAAACAAGGTCTTTCTCGTCTGGGAAGAGCTGATAAAAAGTTTTTTCGATATCCCCTATTCACACCTTTGTTAATATCCCGGCCCTGATGAGGAAACGTAGTGTGTTTTTAAGTAGTAGAGCCGGGATATTTACAAAAGTGTGAATTGGGGATATTTGACATGTTCCGTTGTTATTGCAAATTTTTCACGATTTTATTTTTTTGAGTTTAATTTTCAGCTCGAAAACTCCATTCGTTATATAAATCTTGTTACCATTTTCGTACATATTTGAAATATATTTCAGATACACCCGTTCAATCAGCCGTAGAAGTTCAAGCAGTAGAATCTCAAGCATCAAAAATGGCCAATATCATGGGTGCTTTTGGTGGAATGGGTGCCGCTCCAGTACAGATGGTAAGCAAATATAGACACATTGCACTAAAATGCAAAAATATATAATCAACAATTTTTAACGTATTCTAATGAAAATTAAATCTTGCTACTTTTTTTACTCTTAAAAAAAATCTATCAAGATTCTCTGAGATTTATATTTTATGCATGCAAGTGAAATGTATAGTTTAATGAAATTTATGGTTGTTATCAGATAAAAAAAACGAAAGTTCTCATTATTTTTGTGATTTTTGCGAAATTTTTTCCAAAAGGCATTCCAGAGATTTTCAAAATCGCCTTGAAAAACTGTGGCCACTTTAAATAAGATAAATTTTTTTTGGCCTCTTGGTATTTCGAAATTTAAATTTTGAATTCAGGCCCCAGCACCAGGGACAAACATGAATCAACCTCCGATGGGAGGTCAACCTCAAATGGGAGGTCAACCTCAAATGGGAGGGCAACCTCAAATGGGAGGTCAACCTCCAATGGGGGCATGGGGGGCTCCGGCAGCCATGGCAAATCAGCCTCCTGCTGCCGCACCAATGGGCGCATGGGGTGCACCAGCCCAAACAATGCCTCAGCAACAGCCTATGCAAAACGGATTCGGTGGCAATCAAATGGCCCAAAATCCTATGGGTATGCAAACTATGGCTAATCCTATGATGACCGCTCAAGTTTCGAATAATGTCGTTTCCGGTGTTTCTTCCGGTTCTATGATGTCCAATGCTATGTAAGTATTTTTAGATTCTAGAAATGATTTGAAAACGAAATTTTGAAAGTCAAAATGAGTATTTTCTCATGAGTGAATGGTACGTTCTTAATAAATTCTAAAAAAAATTTCGGCCCATCGTTTCAGTGCCAAATTTCAATATGAAAAATTAAAGCCTGAGTTTTTTTGAATTGTCATTTTTTTTCCGTTGGCGAGACAGACAAAATCTAAACCAAAAGATAGTAAATTTTGACTGTCTGGACACCAGAAGAAAAAAAAGTGACAATTAAAAAAAAACTCAGGCTGTATTATTTGGTTTATCCCAAAATTTTTGCAAAAAAGGCACCTTTTCATTAGAAAGTGAGATTTTCACCTTCAAATTTACAAATTTTCGACATAAACCCATGAAATTGTGTTTAATCATGAAATTTAGACTAGACAAAAGATGGCCAAGACGATTTTTTTCGATTGTCTTTATATTTGAAAAATCTAAATTTTTGTACGAATAACATTTTCGAAGAACTAAATTAAGCCGTTTTTATTGGATTCATTGTACAGAACTTTTAATTGATTATAGAGTTTACAAGGCCAATAAAGCCCGTCCTCATTTTCACTTTTAAAATTTCTTATCAAAAATTGTCAGAAAATTTTCGAAATCTTCGAATTCGTAAATGAATTTTCTTTTATAGCAATTTAGGCATTTATTATTTAGCTTTATAGGGTCACTATGCATAGCACTTTTCACAATGACGAGGAATAGTTAACTTTTCTGAGACACAGGAATTTTATCGAGAATGTAAGATTTTTGCTGCGTTTGTATCATTTTTATGTGCTCTACACATAGTTTTCGCATTTTGAAAGGACTTTTCCGAAAAATGTATGCAAAATATATCATGGATATATTTTATTTTGATAGTCAAACACTTTCAATCACAATCAATTTTTTAGATTAAATTTTCTTCGGAATCAGACGAAAAAGTTACAGTAGAAAACTTTGATTTGAGTTAAAATAAGTTTTTTGGGCTTTGTTTTTCATTGTGTGTTACAACCGTTTTCAAATTATTACCAAAACAATTCAAACAATTTCCGAAGAAAAGATTTTTAGATATTTTTTTGTCGAAATAATATTGATTGTAATAACCATGAAAATTTGACTTCGTAATGGTGGATTTCGAATACGATAAGATCTTTTTGAAATCGATGGTCTCAGATTTCTTTCATTTTATAAGGCTCACGCGTAGGAAAACCAATTTTGGAGAAGAGAAACGAAAAAATTTCTTTAAAAATTCACCACAAGGTGGCAGAAGGCGTTCAAAGTTCGAAAAATAAAAAATTGTGGTGCAAGCTGGCGCCTACGTGGGATTACAATTCGACAATTTGTTGGTGTTTTCAGAATCCCTGTGGGTTTCCCTAGAACTGGTTTTCTCAAATTTTTGAAATTCGACCCCAGCTATCAAAAACTGAGCCTAAAATGAAAGAAATCTGAGACCATCGATTTCAAAAAGGTCTTATCGTATTCGAGATCCACCAATACAGTCGGCGACGGCAAATTTTTTATTATAGAAAACGAGCTTTTACCAAAAGTATAATAAGTAAGCTCAAAAGTTTTGCCATCACCCACTGTATTATATGATGAATTTTGAAGTCTCTCGGTACTTTCTGGGGAAAGATACTTTCAAAAAAAGAGTTTAAAAAACGATTCGATTCGCTTTTTCCAAATCGATATTAATTTTAATTAACGATAATTTCTTCATATTTTAGGCCTGCTGCAAGTAAAGCTGATCCATTTGCATCACTTGGTAGTCTGACTGGAATCGCCCCAAAAGCCGCTCCAGCCCCGAAACAATCAATGAATGCATTGAACCAATCGAATCAACCACCCTCACAAAGTCAAAATTTTAATGATTTATTCGGTTAAAATAAATTAATAAATACTTTCACATTTGTCTAAGCGGACGTTTTTGCTTATTTTGAGGCAGAACGTTTTTTTCAAACTCAGAATATTTCAAACTTAATTTTAAAGTGGACGTTGATTTTTTGCGATTTTATACAATTCAGTAAGGGGTTTTCATCCGTATTTGCTTTTTTTTGGCGATAGTTATAGAATTTGCCGTTTGGCCAGAGACAAAAAATAAATCGTACGAATCCTTATTTTCGAAAAAAACCTAAAAAAAATATTTTTAGGATAAACAGATTTTATATATATTTTATATATATAGATTTTATATATATTTTATATAACAAGTTTAATTTAAACTCAAGCCAGAATTTAAACATGTTCAAGTTTCAACAAAAGATATGGTTTTAATCCTGGAAATGCGGCTTATAATCACAACTCTCTAGCTCCATTATTTCTAAACGGACCTTTGGAACTTTACAAAAGGTCCGCTTAGACAAATGTGACAGTAGTTAAACCTTTTTCACCTCCGATTTATCATTACTCACTTCTCTGCCCATAAAAATTCGATAAATTGTGAAAAAATCTCTTGGCGGAAATAATTTTAAATATGAGATATTGTTTTATTTTTGGTTAAATAATAAAATTGACGGCAGTGTCTTACAAGTTGAGTGCAGTGTTTGAAATGCTAGTGGCTAAATAATCTTTCAGGGTATTTCTTAAGGCTTCATCTATCGATTTCGTTTCTTTTGAATGGTTATATTTTTAATTACTGTTGTGTCTATAAGGCCAAAACAACTTGTATGCCAAAAAATAAATTAATTTTTTTAATGTTAAAAATAAGATCGATTATTTCTAATCCACTTTTTTGGTAAAAAATGATATA
>SCLH01000418.1:546506-562843 GCA_004367855.1 Oikopleura vanhoeffeni | reverse complement strand
TTTAAAATATAAAATTTTTGTGCATTTTAAATCTTCGACCTTTTAAGCAGCTCTCAGGCACTCTGGTTTATTATCTTAAACACAGATTATAAGGGGGTAGAGAATCTACTGTGAGACATTGTTTATCTCATGTGTGATGCGCATCTACGTATATTCTCATAGATAAAAATTTTATATATATACTTAATAAATATTCTTTGGCCTCTACACTCCTTGGAGAATGTATGCAACACGTCTGTATCTCCCTTGTTTTTTTTAACTCACGGCTTTGATATTTACCACAGAGTATTGGAGATAATTGAAATCAAAAGACATTGTAGGGCAGAAAATGATTAACTAGCGTGAACTCTAGAATGTATCACTTTAGTGACCGGAAGTAATTTGTTTCGTCCAGTAGAGATGACAATTCGAAAAATCCATTTTTTTGTTTAATTTCGGTTGTTTTGTGCTATTAAAGCAAAGGAGATCGATTTGGTACATTTTGTAGATTTTTATGATAGAATAAAGACATAAGAAGTAGGAAGTTCCTAATGAAAGTGTCCTACTTTTTCAGCTATTGAAATTCACCATTAATAATTTTATCCGAAATCACGATTATTTTTGTAATTTAGGAAAATGGACTTTGGAATTGTGGCGTCGGTGTTTCCAGTCTCCCGATATGTCGGCTTGATTGCGATGAAGGGTTTACCCCATCCAATTTGAAACTGAATGATAAGGGACTCAAGTGTAAATATCGAGTTCGAAAAGACTTCTACGAATGGGCACCTACCTATGAAGTTTATTGCATCGAAAAAGGTTATTTTTTTTCTATGAAGCCGTGAGAATGTTCATTAGGGACAAGGTTATTTTGTAAAATAAAATGAAATCTTCACATTTTGGGAACATATTTTTTNATGCAAATATCAAATAGTTTCTTATTTCATTATTATGATTAACTCTAAGGATTTCCACTAATTATAATTCTACGATCCCGTTGTTTGCCTTTTTTGAATGAAAAAAATCCTACGTCTTAAATGACCGGAAAAATGACCGTCAATTTTGAGTTTTGAAATTCTTATTTCAAAATCGTCTTATGTAATTTTTATTTTAATTAAATTGACTATTTCATTAGATGTCACCTAACTCAACTAAATTGACCTTCCAAGATAGATGACACCCTTATTTCATCTATCATTTTTTTTTTCAATAATTCATCAAACACTACCTGTAAATCAAGAATAAATTATACTGTATATTGTATGATATATTAAAGGTACTAGCCTCGTATTGATTCGCAGTGCTACTACACTCGCCCTCTCTCCCAGGTGTGGTATCTTATATGGAGTCAGAGATGGACGTTCACAGTCGAGATCCTACCATAAAAATTACGTGTAGCCACTGATTAAGCTACGTAGTACTTTTTTTACTTGCGAAGTGAAAATTGTCTTTAGCTAATTCGGCCAATTAAAAATGGTAACTAGGTGGATTTTATTTTGAACGCCAAGCTATAGCCGATGTCAAGGGTTTGAAAATAAAATCCACCTAGTTACTATTTTTAATGGCCGTAATTATCTAAAGGAACAATTTTAACTTCGCAAGTAAAAAAAGTACATACTGTATTTTCCTCACAATAGCCAGAATAACACTGTGTTTGATTTTCTGGAAGGTTAAAAGTTTTTTTATAACAACAGGTTTTTAATTTACTTTTATTAAGAAGTAGAAGTTGTTTTTCTTATGTTCCGTTGCCTTTGGATTTCCTCTATTAAATCAAACTCTTCACAAACTTGACGGATATCAAACTTCGCAAACAGTCGAAAAAAGAAACTGGATGAATTCTGGTCCTCAAACTTTTAGTTCTGATCAATCATTCTCGCTTCCATATTTTTCCCAAAAAAGTTTAGTTTCAGCTCTTAAAGCGTTATTTCTAAGTTAAAGTAAACTTATACAGTACAAAAAAGATATTGATGACGAATTTTTAAGATTGATGGACTGTTTATGCCCGCTTTTGAAAATAGTTTTCTATAAAATTTTTTTTAGGGATTTATTTGATTTGGTCAAAAAAAGTATTCAGGAAAATAAAGCTCAAATTTTCGAGCGTTTATTGCAAGAAAAAGTCCTCGAGTGGATTGAAGATGAAAAGGGCTCAATTTCCACCGTTTTGCAAATAAGTTAACTGGATCGAAAGTTACCCTTCGCAGAAATATTTTGCTGATACGCTATTTCGCTAAAATGCGTGGTCTCACATCTCTTGGACTTCGAATTTGACCACTAATGGTCGCTGAATGTCACTCAAAATAATTTCGCTTATGATCATGCGAACCAGTTTCAAAATTAAGTCTTTCGGCAGAAAAATACGTTATCGATATAATAAGACATCAACAGCTTGTATATTTGTTCTCTTATTCAAAAATACTAAATAAATGAATTTTATTTAAAAAGTTTTGGAAAGCTATATATTTATAAATGAGACATGGAAATAGAAGGAGGTGTCATAAACTCCTTATGTTCCAGACTTGTGAACTTTTACAAGACTTAATTTGTTTTACATAAATTATCGTCAGCAAATCCAACTTAAAAATGTTCAAGTTCATAAAATTCGAGCATGGAGGAAAAAGTCATGAATTCAATGCATTAAAAAAATTTCCCTATTATTAAAAAATTTTCCTTTGTTAAAATTTTTTTGTTAAAAGATATTTTTAAGTTATAAAATGGTTTGTTGAAAAGATGGTTTTTGTTAAAAAATGTTTTTGTAAAAAAATATTTCCTAATTTGATGCATCTATTCCCAAAGAACTATTTTTTTGATTTTTCTAAATTTTTGATCATTTGACGGTAAATTTAAACCACTTTAATTAATCTGATTTTCATGAACTCGGGTACTGAGCATTTCAAATCAACTCTTTACTCAGACAAGTGTCAATCAGCACTAACTAATTAAAAAACGCATATTATTAACCTCTTTCTTCCAGGAAGTTATGACTCGACTTATTTAATGTGAGATTAGATGACTACTGAAGGCTCACTTATTTCATTAATTTTATTCTTCTCGGTCGAGTGGACAGTTTCTGCACACAAATTAAGTACATTTGTCATGTGTAAAACCAATCCTTGAAAAATAATTTTATCATCAAGCATTTTGAATGATGAAATTATTTAATAATTCTCTACTAATAAAACTCTTGATAATCCGAAGAAAAATTTCAAATTCAAAAACTTATTTAATTTTTTTCAGCTTTACGATTTCGACGTCAAGTTCAATTTGAATTCAATTCTGAGAAACCCTTTTAACCGAGACTCTCGGTCCGAGAGGTTAACTAAAAAATTAAAACTTAGCTTGATAATGAATTTATTCCAAATGTTTCATTATTGGAATATCAATAATAAATATTTAGAAATAAAATGGTGTCACTGATGAAATTGTATAAAAAAAGCAACTGGACATTCTGCACTAAATTAATTAAAAGAGACATTCCATTAGCCACGAAATTTCTTAAAATTACTTGTAAGTTCAGTTTTATGTAAAAATTGGAGCTTTTTGGATTCTGCATCAATTATTTATAATTTTAGTAGGAAGTCCCTACTAGGGACCCTACTGTAGTGTGTAAAATAAAATTTCCCACATAAAATTTACGGCCTTATCTCCAAGATTAGTGGCTTTGAATGTATATTTTTTTATATCACATTGGTAAAAAGTCTTAAAAATTTGTCTTTTCCACCAAGAATGTATCGACAAAACTTAGATTTTGTATCCAAGATACAATATCGAAAATAGATCTCATAATTTCAAGGCTTTTAAAACCTTGCTATCTGAACACAAGTATTAATATAAATCTGCTTCAATTTGTTTCACACAAAAACTTCAAAGGGTTTTGAGTTAGAACTTGTCATTTTTTCTCATACACTTTCTTCTGTTAAATAGTCCCGCGGTATACCGTGGGTTGAAGATGAAATACATCAATTAAAACAAATATTTAACCAACATAGTAGCTGAAAATCGACGAAACCTTATTTTGTCGTTTAGAGATTAAAATGAGAGCTTTTACTGGTTTATCTTTGGTTTTGGGGTTTTCCGAGGCTGGCGGTCAACCAAAAATATACAAATTAGAAAATCAAGAATGTATCACGAAAGGTGGTGACTATTTTGGAACGATTGAAGTTACAAAAAGTGGGAGAAAATGTAAAAAATGGTCAGAAGTGAAACCACCGCTTAAATCTGTTGACTATTTCGAAGTCGATCACAATTATTGCAGGTTAATAAAAAACGGATTTAGTTAGAGGTGTTGGCCTACGAAAAGCCGACAAATTAGCACAATTACTTCTTTTGAAAATTTGTTGCCTCCAAATAATCTGTAGTCGTTCATCATTTCAAGCGTATACAACCCCATACTTGAGGTCTCCTAAATTGCTGAAATATATTTTTTTAAGAGTCAAGAATGTTGACATTCCAAAAATTCCCAGACGACAGCCTTGACTTAGAAAATCAATTAAAGCCGTGAAAGTACTTAATTGACTTGATTAGTTTAATTTAAGTTACTGATGCTGTATCGAATTGTATAGGCTGAAATTGCCCAAAAGTTTATAATTGGCCGTAATTGGTTAATTTTCCGAATTTTTTGAATGAGAACTGTCGGACGATTGGGACCAATTTTTGTTCCTTAATATTTCGAACGATAATTCTCGATGATTAAATCAAAAATTCTAGAGTAAACGTTATTGGTGACCCCAATTTGGTATAATTTTTTGCTATCTTTTGCTGTGAATATTGTGTAGGCGAAAAAGTCATCGAATTTGGAGAAAAAATGAGCGAAATAAAAAATCGTTCGTTAGAAACCCATCGATTTCAATAAAAAAAAATTTATTGAAAAATGAAATATTTGAAAACTCTGTATGAAACTTGTGGTGATTTGCGCCTACTCATTTTTTATAGCGAAAGATAAGCATTTTCAAGATAAACTCCCAAATTCCAAGCTTAGTTTATTAAGAAATCCAGATTATAACAACAAAAAAGCCTCTACTCCATGGTGTTTTATTCATTTCGAAACAAACCAAGATCTCCTCGATGCCATGAAAAACAAAGAGCATTTATACGAAGACTGCGAGACAACCGACAAAATTTGTAGCGAAGATGAGTTAGTTTGCCCGAAAACTTATCAAGGAAAAACTGATATAACTAGAAGCGGCTATGCTTGCAAAAAATGGACAGATGTTGTTTTGTCTATCCGACCAAGTGATGAAGTGATGGGAGATGTTAATATGACAGATAATCATAATTTTTGCAGGTACATCATAGTGAATAATCGTATGTAAATGTCAATGGCTGTCTTAGAGTAATTAAATACTTTTCACGGTCAAATTAGGCTGTAGATGTAACATGAATATACAGTGAGTCACTGTCAGTGACACACTTAGACTTTTAACCGGATTAAAAAAAAACGATAAAATATCAGAAAAAAGTTAACTCTCAGAGGTATGTACGGCTCTGTGCACCCGGATCAGCCTGGAACATGTTTCTTACCAGATAACATAAATGTATCATCCCTGAAAAACTGACGAAATAAATTTCTCGTCAATATGAGTTTTTTAGAATTGACAGTACTAATTCACATTACTTATTTTGGCAATATCATTTTTGATTTTCTTGAAAAAAAGTAAGGAAAATTTTAACTGATACATTCTGAATTCGAATTTGCAGTTATTTACTCCGGAACGTATGATATATCCCTTTATCACCTTTTGGTTAGAATGCGTAGCCACTACTCCTTTTAACGTGTGATTTTCACGTTGTGGCTACGCATTCTAACCAAAAAGTGATAAAGGGATATCAACTTGATATTATCAACCTTGAATCGGCTAAGACTATATTTAATGTGGCCCACTCCTCAAAATCTTATTTTTTAGATCTTTACAATTTTTATAAATTGTTCTTGGTTTTGTAATATTTTTTATCAATTTCTGAAGTAATTGCCTGAAATGAAAAAGTTAATCCATTTATGGAGAATTATGTTTAATAAAAATAAAAGCTAACTGGCGATTTGCAAATTGACTGCACAGAGCCGTTTTCGTGGCTGTTTTATGACGGACTGACAGGTCTATTCGAGTGAAATCTTGAAATACAAACTTTCATGACCACAAATGATTTGGTCAAATTCCAATAAAAATATTGATTTTGATAACTTATTTTTAATATTTGTTTAACTTTATTTTTTCAGAAATGTGCCCTCACACAATTTAAAAACGGGCGAATGGGAGTTTGAAGATTGGCCTTGGTGCTACTTAAAAAGTGAGAATGATATTGAAAACTTTGGAAAAACTTGGGATTTCTGCAACTGCGTTTAAATATTTCAGAAAACCAATTACACTCACAAGTAGTCATACATCACAAATTTCATATCATGCACATATAGTAAATACTGTGAAGCGGAGAAATTATTTATGATTTTGCAAAAGAAAATTGATCAATTTATATTTTGAATGTTAACGCATTTACGCCCGCCACCTCCTTGAGAACAAAAACCATTGGGATTAATACGGTTCTTAAAATAAAATAATTGTTCGATGAAACCTTCCAATCTTTCGACGAGCTAACTAACCGAATAAACTTTGAATATTTTCCATTTATGGGTGTCGCTGATAAGCTTATTTATAGTTGTTTTTGGCCGTGGTTTCTTGATTAACTGGCAGAGGTGACATTTAAAAAATATGATCAACTTGACGAGCAAGTCCCAAAGTCTCTGTTGTAACATCGATTGTAATACAATCTAACTTACGCCCACACACGGACCTGGAATAAGCTTCCCTCCAAAAAAAGTCAAGAGCTGTCTCCTCCTAGAATTAAACTGATTTTTTTTATGTCAGGCTCCAGCGCAGTAGTAAAAACAATATATCAGAGCCAGTTTCTAAAAATTTCGCTTTTGACTGAAAATCGCTAAAAACCAAAATAAAATTTAAACGAAAATTGAACAAAGTAAAATTTTCCGTCAAAAACAAAATTTCCAGAAACGGGCTTTGATAAACATACACTGCTTCTCTGGAGGCTAACATACAAATTTTAACAAAATTGATGAGAATTTTAGGAGAAGATATCTTTTTAGTGTTTTTCGGGATGGCCTATCAATGATTTGTTCTTCAAAGTTCTTCAAGACTGGTTCTTCAAGGTTAGCCAATTTTTGCAATTTCACTTACGCCTTTTACCGACAAACGGCCGCGGTTTAACCTTGTCGGAAAACAGCCTTATGAGTGACACTTCACTCTTTAGGAATCACGAAAACCAAAATATTTATACAGATAGGCTTTACTCAAGCGAAATTTAATGTCCAAAACATAATGTTATCAAATTTGTGATTTGTGACTGCTCTCACAAACCTATCAAACATTCACTGAAAATACGTCCGTTTCGATTTGAAATTAGCTGTTTGAGAAAAAATAAGCTTAAATAACCTGTATCGTTGAACAGATAAAAAAAATAATGCAATTGGACCAAGTTGACTAAAAATTTGCTGGTAAATGTCCAAATAATTGATAAAAAAATAATATAGACTTAACATTTTTTTCATTATGTTCGAATTGTAGACCTTAAAAATTGTCAGATATTGCTTATCCTTGTCAGCCTCATCTAAACAATGACAAGCGTTTTTTAAATTGCCCATCATTAATCTAGCATTTTTTGAGGATGAATTTTTTCGAAGCAATCTAAACTTTAAAGGTTTGATCTACGGAATGTTTAATATCATATGATATGATTCACATCCTATTACGAGTCGCCAAGTGAATGAAAGTAGGCATTTTACTTGTAATGTAGCTTTCTCCACTTTAGATTAATAAAATAATCAGATTTTATATCCAAGGTGAAGAGGAATAAACCCAGGGGTACACTGTTACTCACAGTATGTGTTTTTCACACTCCGGAAATGACAACTTCCTGTGAAGGAAATTTTTGCCGACAAAATATGGTAATCAGGTGGATTAGCGACTCTAAAAAGGATATTAGCTCGAACGTAATCTTCATTCGTATATTCTCACTTTCCCCAAGATATGATCAAGATTTTTAGTACTTCTAACAGT
Source organism: Oikopleura vanhoeffeni (assembly GCA_004367855.1). Taxonomy (NCBI): domain Eukaryota; kingdom Metazoa; phylum Chordata; class Appendicularia; order Copelata; family Oikopleuridae; genus Oikopleura; species Oikopleura vanhoeffeni. The sequence goes on along the minus strand of SCLH01000418.1, from coordinate 554,804 downwards.
CAGACTCTGACTGTCATTTTTTCATTGAAGTTTATTAGTTAGTACCGTTAATCAAGGTCCGTGATTATTAAAAGTGAAATAAGCATTAATTTAAATAGTGACAAGTGATAAATAGAGATTTAATTCATTTCAATAGCTTCATCTTCTTTAGGTTCATCGTCTTCTTCTTCTTCTCGTTGAGAACATGGAAATATTTGTTTTGGCCATTGAGCATTTCCGTATGCAAAAGCAGGTGAGATTGGCACATATTTCATGAAGGGTAAATCTGTAATACATCGCAGCCATGGGATATCGTAGCAAATAAAGTCTTCCTCACTATATTTCTCGGAGGAATTCCAAGCCTCGAGTCCTCTTTCTTTTCGAGTCCCTAAATAAAAAAATAACATGGAGAAAATTATTAAATAACAAATAATTACTAACAATACAGAAAATATAAAACGAAATATGAGATGCAAGACGCCAAGTTCTAGTTCAAATAATTAAGAAAAAAATATTTTAAATATGAACTGATTCTTTGCGTTTTGTGTCTCTTATTTTTTGTCATACTAAAGTCAGGGTTTCCACCATTATAATTCACCTATAGAAATAATGGATGGATGAGTCGGAAACTTTTTGAGGGCAAAAACAAACCAAATAAAAAAAAATTATGACTTTGAATTTTATCAAAAGCGTCATAAACCGTGTTCTATTTTTTGACCTAGCTGTACTTAAAATTGGTGCACACATCGATCAATGCACCACTTATACGGTATGCTTCCAAAAAGTCAAATCAAGTCACACTCATTTGGTTTAATTCCAGCTCTTGTTAAAATTTATTTTTTCCTCTTAATATGTTAAAAAATTTGAAACAAGTACTGTATCAGTTGACTGAATGTTATTCCAATCTTTTTCAATAAAGTTTAACAATTATCAAAAAAAACATTGATCGGAATATAGCGATTTTCAGTTTTTAATTATTTTAAAACAAATGAAAAATTGGTAGTTTTTGGTTCAACGCTAATTATTAGTGAAATTAACACAATAGTAATCATGGATTTAGTTCTGAGCCCGGGTGACGCTATTATGAGTGATGCTTTTAAATGACTCGCACAAATAATCACAGCTCAGAACACCTTCGATTAGTATGGTATTAATAATTATAGTCAGATCATTCGATATTTCTTGCAATCATGATCAAAGGTTGGGTCACGTGCCCAAAATTATATATTAAATTTGAAATTTTTTGAGAATTCAAACTAAAATTTTAGTTTGGTTTTATAATAAATATACAGTAGGTACTCTGTTAGAGTTACCCCTATTGGAGTTACCTTTTATCTGTCAGAGTTACCCTTTTTTCAATAGTTCAGGGGTAACTTCAACAGAGTTACTACTGTATACCAATTACTAAAAATTAAAAATAAACTAATGATTCATTTTCAAAAACGTACAAATTATGAATTAAACTTTGGCAATAAAATTGATTTCAAATTAAAAAAAATATCGACGGACTCCGTGATTTCATGCGTATCGGATCGAATCAACTTGAATCAAAATTATAATCATTTTAATCGAAACACACAACATTTTTGTGAAATAACAATTTTCAGACTTCTTCTGAAAATATGACGGTGTGCAAATGGACCAAATACTTTTATTGAGCAACCTTTCGATATATCCCTTCATCACACTTTGGTTAAAAATGATGTTGGAAAATTTGTCTAGTCTGATTTATACTGGAGAAATATTCCAACATCATTTTCTCAGCAAAGTGTAAAAAAGGGGGGTTGGAATCGATTGTCCGCTCATTTTTTGAGATCAGTGGAGGTGTTAAGCACCCCCCGTGACCCGAGTCGTCGATTGTTTGCTCGTTTCTCTGCACGAGAAAAATATAAATATACTATTAAAATATAAATATATAAATAAAGGAGGTGTTAATCCCTATAAAATAGGAATTCGACGATATCCTACCATCAAGCTAGTAACTTAACCTTACGAAATATTTGCTAAAATAGTTCAAAATGTTCCTAATTTTTCAGTTAAAAAAAGCGGCAACTATCGGTTTATAAATCGCGGAAATCTGAGTTTCTCAGTCATTCAAACTTTTGCAAATATTAAATTTTGAGTTATTGAAAATATGGAGGCTTTTACCATAAAAAACATAAATGCCAGAGACGATTTACTTGGAGAACTTTTCCTGCATTACCTTTATGCCGTAACCAGTGGAGAGAGAAATCATGCCTCGATTATTTTTCATTTTAAAATGGAAGACAAATTTTATAGTTTAACATAAATAAAGTTTCTAAAAAAATCAATCACATTGGTGTGTGCTGATAAAAAATGCAAAACAGCGCAAAAATTATTTTGGATCGAACAATTTGTAAAATGCGAAGTTAACGGTTTGAAAAATGGAGACAAATTCCGAAACAAATTTACATCGATAATAGCGATTTAAAATTAAGAAATTTAAAAAATTGGACTGTAATTTCGCACAAAACTTACCTCATCTTGTACTATCAAGCAAACTTTTATGACCATCTACACACTAGTTTTCGTGAAAATCATACAGATCTAGCACTTTAACTGGTCGGGTGAATCAGATACAATGGCCGTTCATGGTCAGTTAAATCAAATATGGCCCTGAGATAGAAGATCTTATTTTCCGAGATAAAAAACTCGAACAAAATTCGTCGAGTCGTAAACTGAATCGACTGATTAAATATGATTTACTTAATGGGGTGCCATTGAGCGCCAAAACAGTCGGAGAGAGTAATTTACATGATAAAAATAACTTCAAAACTGACCTTCCTCACCATCAGCATACGACTGATTTACAAATTATTTTTTACCTTGAGAAGGAGCTTATTTTCTTAGAATCGCACCAAAATTTATTCGCGGATGGGACGTTTCATTGAGTGAGAAATATAGATTTTCATCAAATTTATGTTATAAGTGTATTATATGAAATAGATAACAAGACATTTTCATATCCTCTGATATTTTCGCTTATGAAAAATCGATTAAGTTCTACTTATGACGAGCTTTTTAAATTCCTTAAAGATAAATTTTTCGAAAAATTTGGGCGCGAATTATTCCTTAAAAATTTTCATCTCGACTGTGAAGGTGCAGTTTTAAAAAGCATAAAAAGTACTTTTCCAAAATCAGTAATAAGACTTTGTACTGTTCATATCCGAAGAAACTGGAGACGAAAAATGATTAAAACCTTTGGTAAATTATTCGAAAAAAATCCCCACTTAAAAACAGCATGGCGATTATTACGAGGAAGTTTTTTTTTATCAGAATATTTTATAAAAATTATAATAGGCTATATTTATCATGAAATTACTCCCTTATTGACCTCTTCAAAAGCAACTAAATTCAGAAATTTAATTGATTTTCCTGAGCGATAGTAAAGTAAAATATAACTTTTGCAGTCTGGTCGAAATAAGTTACTTTTCGGTTTTTTAATTTGAACAAAAATTATATGAAAAACGGTTTATTTTGGGCTTAACTTCAAAAAAAATTGTTCCTAGCTCAAAATAATATCCCTTTATCACCTTTTGCATGATCTAAGAGATGTGGGTTGAGGGAGCCAATCCTAACACTCCTAAGACCCCTTCTAGCCACTCATGAGGCCGCTTTCTCTTCTCTTCAGCCCACATCTCTCAGATCATGCAAAAGGTGATAAAGGGATATACATTATTTTAACCTCCTCACACCCAAAACCGAAAGTTTTTAACTTGTTTAGTTGATTATACTTCTGTGAAATCAAGCCGGTTTGCTTAATTATTTATAAAGGCCTAATCAATCCAACCCAAGCTCAATAAGTTTAACAATAAGCCAACCAAGGCAAGCCAGCACTGATCAGGTCTGATCTAGTGTTCATAAAGATTTATACTATTTCAGAATCGCTCTGAAAATATAAGAAAAACTCTTAACTTCGCAAGCTTTAATTTCTGAATGCACAATGAGTAGAATTAACTTGAAATTTACAATAAAACTTTTTGAATAGTAAGACTGTTTAGCTCCTTTTCATTTTTTTCTATCCATCCATTTCTGTAAATGACAAAATTTTAAATGAATACATTTCAAAAAAAAAGTCGAAACGATGTTAAATAAATGTGTAATTAATTGTTTAGTGATTGATTTAAATGAAACTTACCAGGAATAGTGTTGTCCAAAAACATAGCTATCGCCCCAGCTACAAAAGGCGAAGTCCGGAGTAACACTGTAGCCACCTGATTAAATTCAGCCGATTTTGTATCAATCGCCCCAGGATTGTCTCCAAGCCAGCTGGGCAAGGCCATGCCGGAAAATATAGAAAACCCAAAGACAAAAATATTTCTAGAACTGGACAAATCACAAAATTTCAGGTTTGCGATACCCACACCAGTTATCAAACCAAACATCACACAAAATAAACCACCAATCACCGGATCGGGCATCGTTACAAAAAAAGCAGAAAATTTTGAAAATAATCCGATGACAATTAAAACCCCAGCACCAGTTTGAATCATTCTTCGAGAAGCAGCACGGGTTATACCAAGGGTGCCAATGTTTTCGGAATATGTAGTAGTTCCATTTCCAGAACCTAAAGTATTTGAGTATTTTTCATTAAATTTTATGTCAGATGACTAGTAAAATTTGACAACACTTTTATCCTAGGTGCTGTTTTTATGTTGAACGCCAAAATCCACAGGGTGTCACATTTTGGCTTTGCTTTTTGATTTTTGCACAATTTGCTAATCGATATTGATTACGGGGCCTTCTGGTCGTTTTTAGATATTTAGCCAATTTTTTATATAATTCGGCTTTGAAAAAGAACACATCTGATTACATTCTTAGATAGCTCCAAGTGAGCACAAATATCTTGTGAACAATAAAGTAAGAAAATAAGTCCGAATCCGACCGTTATTTCCAAAAATCGTGCTATCGAAATCTAATAACTTAGGACCAAGAAGAAAGTTATTTCCCGTTTCTTCCCAAAACTTCATCCAGGTTCAAATAATTGTTTCTTGACAATTTTTGACAAACACCCTACCTAAAATTCCGTCTATGACGCAAGCTACTCCTTCCATCATAATTCCTCTATTCAAAGCATGTATTGGTGGCGGTGGAACTTCAGCTATGTCTGCTGCAGCGTAATAGTCTCCAATTGATTCAAGCATACCTGCGAGTACACCTGATAATAACCCAACAGTACCTGTTACTGAAAAAGTTGGAAGTCCCCATTGAAACGGATACACGAATCGAAACCACGGAGCTGCATTAATCACCGCAGACTTTGTATCTGTTCTTGCCTTATACCTTAAAAACCCTTAATTCTGCAAAGAAATCAAGAAAAATGATTTATATTGCCTATGAAGAGCAATTTTCACATATAAATTTTGTGCCATTATCTTTTTGCTTCAAACATAATCGGTGTAGAAATACGTGAAAGGACGTTTTTGACACCAGTCAGTTAAAACTGAAATAAAACATTTTTCTATTCTTGGTAATACCTAGTTGGTATCAACTTATTTTGTTGCCAAACTTTTTTCTAGAAAAAAATATGAATTTTTGAAGAAAATTTTTAAAGAGAGAAAATTTTTATAATTTTTTCTGGAGTAAAACGGCATTTCAGAATTTAAAATTTCGATTTGAGGGTCTTCTCCAACCAACTCTGGTGGCTTTTTATTGTCAACTAAAAGCTCGAAATGCATGAATAGGCGAAATATAATCGAACGCTCATTGGTTAGTGTAATATGATGAAGTTGACATTCTTTTACACAAGTTCCTCTTTTTAAAGCTGTTTTAGTAAAACATTTTTATATCAACTGCCTTCTATTTTTATTTTTGGTGATATAAATTATTTTTCTACAAAATTGAAAATCCCAATTTGTACAAAAAAAAGACAACAAAATAATTACACAAAATTTAATTTGAACAAAAACAAACGCACCAAACAGATTCAGGATCGGTCCAAGTTGGGGTATCTGGAGCTGCTGCTGTAATTATTGCACATATAATCCAGGTTGTTATCAAACCAAGTAATACCGGAAATACTTTAAAAACCGGATATTTCTTTTTGATAAGTTTTCCTTCTTTATAAGCTGGATAAGGAACTAAAATATTTCAGATGTAATTTTAAAGTTATGAAAAATTAGGAAAATGGTGCTCAAAAATGATGCAGAATAAAAACCAGAAAAATGAATTACCGGTAGAGTTCTAACTTCGCACGTCCATCTCAACTCTATATATTTACCACACCGAGGGAGACGCGTGATAGGTGTGGTAATACTGCGATTCAACACGAGGCTAGTAGTTCTCAATATGGTGTTCTCAATATACATATAACAGTATAACTATTTACATCGTAATGATTTAAAATACATTAAAAATTTAAAAATAAAATAAATGTAGGATTGATTAAATGATTAAATAATTGTCTAAGTTGTCTTAATATTTTTAAGATGCAAATTTAGCATAGAAAAGAGTACTTTTTAGATGTATAATAAAATATTTGAAAATTTAAATTATTGATATTTACAAATTTTTAATTTGAGCGGCACACTTTAATTCTTTGATCAATAAGTTTGATCGGAATTACTTTTCTGACAAAACCAGCATGTTTTTCACTGAACTTATTCAACGATGTACAGCTGAAGTTAATTTGAATATGCTTATTATATACTTCGGCTGAATTTCACAGGAAATGCGGGCCGACAAATAATTGATAATGTCACTATAAGGTGTGTGCAGTACGTTATTTTCGACTCTCTATCTGGTCGCAAATTCCGGTATTTTTCAATTGCATTCTGATCATCCAGCACCTCGGAAGTCGTTTGCATTAAAAAAAAACACCAAATTATTTCTGGAATATTTTTTTCCTAGAGAGAGGCATGTGAAATCTGCAACGAATGCCGAATAATGACAAGATATCGATAAAGACAAAAAAACCCATTAGTGATCATTTTCAACGGAGATTCAACCAAAAATATCGTCGGACTTGATAAAACCGGAAATAATTCATGAATATGGTATCATTTCAGAATAAAAAACAACTCGCAAAGAAAAAAGTAATTCTAAAGGAAAGTATTTAATATGATAGTTGTTTCATTTTTTTGCGACTCTTTTCAATATTTCAATTCTTAGCCTCTCAATATAATAATGTGCGCATCCACACTCACAGCATGAAATAGTGAAATGCGATATAATCATTAAAGAAAAATTATTAAAATTTGGCTTGGTTTAAAAAGTTTAATAAAATAATAGAGAAAGAATTTAAATGGAAAAAGAGAAGAAATCGCAATGTGCCGTTCGTGAGGTATACTTTTTTTGTAAAATACATATTCAAGAGCCTATAGTTTATACTATAAGCAGGGCATTTAAAAATAATTTTCGGGCGATTAAGAATGAATTTTATAAATATGCTTGGTTTAAATTGTAGAAATTTTTTTCTGTCAATAATATCGGCATTAGTGATTTTTGGATACGTGAGATTATGTGTGTATATATGAAAATAAGATATCCTAGCAATTAGGTTTTTATGCATTTAAAGGTTGATGTGATAATATTTCTAGAAATGAATCAGTTTTTTGACCTTTCTCAAGGTTAGGGACTACCAAAATTTGTTATATTGTACATTGGAAAAAATAAAACGTTCACTCCAATTCTCTACAATAAGATATTGAGTTTTAAAAACGCGCTTATTTTTTCCCCCAGCACATTACTGGAAGCACCCACAATCCCCTTCAAGACAGTGACTTTAGTGTTGAAAATTTTTGGATTATAAATCTTAATTTTTTCTAAAACAAATTAATAAAATGTTTGACTTTACTCCAGAAAACAAAAACTTGATAGCCGGCACTGATGAGCTGCCCTTTTTGTTCAATATCTCACGAGGACAATTTAAAGGAACTTTAGTTTTACACATTAAAATTGGAATTTTTTTCTATGAATTATGCTTGGAACGAGTTTTCCAAACTTAAAAAATGCAGCTTTTGGATACAAATTTAATAACCACAAGAGTTCAAACTCGAAAAGATGGCAAGAAAAAAAATTTGTATTTTGTGGATCGCGAAAACCCAAAGCTGTTCGATATCAAAAATTGGCGAGTAATCGAAGACATCTCTCCACACAGACATTCCGTTGGCTGTGAAGTCGATTTCTACAAACATCTGCGGTGTCGAGCAAACCGAAAAAGGGCTAGTGGTTAACAAACAGGTGGTTCCGGAAACTTGTCCGAAAATTTGGAAAAAAGATCAATTTGGCAGAAACTACAGTACCGAAATCCAGACAATGTGAACAACGTTATGGTTTCGCCGAATACAAAAAGTATTT
>SCLH01000418.1:515852-534438 GCA_004367855.1 Oikopleura vanhoeffeni | reverse complement strand
TACGCGTATAGTTAGAAAGTACGCGTATAGTTAGAATTACGCGTATATTTAGGGTTTTTTGACGACAAACTTTCTAACTATACGCCTAACCCCCCTGTATAAAATCCACATGATTGTAAAAGATTTGCTTCAAAAATTAAAACTTCGTTCGAGAACAAAAATGCAAAAACGGCAATTAATTTTTTTTTTAAACTGAAAGTGTTGCCTTGGTTAACAAATAATTATGAAATGATAATTCAAAAGTATGTTGTGTATTAAAATTTCGTTGCAGAATTTGAATTATACTTTATTTGAGAAAAAAGAATCTCTGAATTGAACAAAAATTAAAAAAAAAACTTCCGAACAGATTAATTTTCTGGCGCTTCTCATAAGCAGGTGAATTTCAATTTGAAAAAAATAAAAATATTTTGATATTTGTAACGTTTCCATGTTTATTCATTTTCAACCATTTTAACGATAAAGAAAAATCTCGTTTTTTCGCATTCAACTGCCCACTAAAAAAGCTCAATGGAGAAAACTTTGTCTTATTCATCGGACTACCGGTACATCAGTAACCGGAGATCTAAATATATCGATCTGGNAAAAAAGAATCTCTTAATTGAACAAAAAATTAAGAAAAACTTCCGCACAGATTAATTTTCTGGCGCTTCTAATAAGCAGGTGAATTTCAATTTGAAAAAAATAAAAAAATTCTGATATTTGTAACGTTTCCATGTTTATTCATTTTCAACCATTTTAACAATAAAGAAAATCTTGTTTTTTCGCATTCAACTGCCCACTAAAAAAGCTCAATGAAGAAAATTTTGTCTTATTCATCGGACTACCGGTACATCAGTAACCGGAGATCTAAATATATCGATCTGGTATAAAAATTTAATTCTTTGTAAAGCTCTTGTTGAAATGTTTGCTCTATGTGTTTAATTCTTAAGGGGTTATGTACGCGAATAGATTTTCCTTAAAAATTTTCTCCCCACTAATTCGGCCATAAAAATGAGAATGAGCTTGGTCCTAGACTTTTTCGATCACTGGTTTGCTCACCAGGTGGCGTTGAAGTGCAAATTCTAGGGCATGTTATAACTGCTCTCCAGGCTAACCTGCATGCCCAAATTACTAATTATTATCGTTGTGACTAGAGATTTAGTGAATCTAGCGTATGGCAAAGCGAAAAAAAAATTTGTCATCTGGTACAGTAGATAACCTGAAAAAACTGAAAAAAAAACATATTTTTCATTTTTTCAAACGCTCTCCACTAGGCGGTGTTGAACTTGAGATAAAATAGTGTTGCCCATCAAATTTTCCAGAACCNACGATAATCAGGCGAAAATCCTAAAAAAAAGTAGGAAAAAATATCTTTTGAACTGCTAGTCGTATCAAATTTTTAAAACCATTACTAGAAAAAGAATTGCGAACTCTATGACACATTTGAATTGAAAGTCTGTGGAGTTATTATTTCTATCTCGTTTTAAGGATTTAAAAAATCTCGCGTCCCCGAATGGCGTTTGGGTGTGAGGGGGTTAAGAAAAAAGATAAGAGAATATTTCAACTATTGATATAAACTATAAAAAAGACAAGGCTCCGCCTCGCCTTTTTTATATTATTATATCTAAAGTGATATTTGATAAAAACTTCAAGCCATTATTGGTCATAAAGTGAAATTTTGATGAATATCTTGATAATTTGATCATTTTTAGCATGTTTTTGGTCCTCTCATTGCAATGCAATGATTGCAATGCAATGATTGCATTACTCATTTTATTAATACACAAAAAATTGATGAAATTTATGATGATTAACCTGGAAACCTATCTTAATTTTTATAAATATGAGAGAAAATCTAACCTTAAGGGGGTACTTAACGGTTTTTGAGATTTTAGATCGGGGCTCAGAAGGAAACGAAACAAGCTATCGCAATTCTGAAAACCCTGAAATGAGCTCCCGACCAAAAGTAGAAATTTTTATTTGAGCACCACAGCACCAAGTGGGAGTAAAGTTCTAGAAAACTGGTTTTGACTTCAATGTCTTTTATCTCGGAAACGGCTCAATGGAAATAGATGAAAGTTTGTAAGAAAAACGGTTTCTATTACGTCGACAGTTATCGAAAATATTTTGCATAAATTTCGATCGGACTTGTACTAGAATTATGAAAAACCGTAGTTTTATGATATTTTAGAATTTGTAGCTCAATTTTCTCAAAAACGATTTGGTCGATTTTTTTTTAAATTAGGCATTATTCGGAGAAACATGTCTTCTCAATTACAAGTGGAAATTTTTTTTTGAACATCGCTCCTATTTATAGAAAATTGCAGATTAAGCCAGTCGGAAGTCAATTTTCATGATTTCTATAAAAAAAATTCATCGTATCTAGTTGAAAATACCATCAAATGAAAGCTCATGGTCTACTGAAGAAAAAATTTGGTTATGTCAGGTTGAAATTGTGATCCCTTATATTCTAGAATCAAGTAAACGTAAAAATTTCAAACTAAAACAAAATTTTCTCAAAAACGATTCGGTCGATTTTTTTAAAATTTGATATTATTCGTAGACACATGTCTTCTCAATTTCTAGTGTGAAACTTTTTTTTAATCATTGCTGCTATTAATTGAAAATTGCATTTTGGTTCAGCCGGAAGTCAATTTTTTGAGTTTCTAAAAATTTCTTTTCATCCGATTGTACCGAAAGTACCCTCAAATTGAAGCTACTGCAAAACTGAAGTTAGAAGTTGCAACTCACTTTTACTTATTTTTTAAGAATTTTTCATTAAATTAAGGTTTATGTATTTTTTCTCAAAAAAATACTTAGAAAAATCTGAAAAAACTTCGAAAATTTTCTAGAAAATATCGAATTTTTTTTTTATGATAAGAGCAGAAATGCTTTTGTGTCCTTCCTGAGGCTATTTGGTGCAGTTTTTATATCCCTAACCTGAATTAAAAAACCGTTGAGTACTCCCTTAATATAATCACCAAAAATCCAAGTATAAAATCGAAACTGTTCAAGGAAACAGATGTTGATATACATCCTGGCATTAAACGTCAGCAAAACTGGTGTATATCGAAAACCTTGAAAAAATTATAAGTTGATCTTTTATTTTTTTCAATAAGTAAAATATCAAGGTAATCGGAACACAGAGCTTTTGTTTTAAATGTCAATTTGTTGACATCTTTTGAAGAGATAGATGAAAAGAAATTTTTGATTTATTATTTTTAAAAAAATTGACGATGCCAAACAAACGTTTGTTACATAATTGAAATGAATAAAAACTAATTTTTTGTCCCTCGTTCAAAATAGGGTTGAACGGATTACAGAAGAAATCACTCAAACTGAGCCTTTTTTTTATTTTTTTCAAAAACTTTGTAGGTCCAATTCGAACCTTTTTTCTTCGATTTGTTTCTCAATGTATCTCGCCATATTAAGCTATCTAAGAACTCATTGAATAAATTGTTTTCAAAAGCCAAATTTAAAACAGTTTGGAAACCTTGTTATCTATAGAGCAGGGTTGTAAAAGGGATAATCCCTGACCGGATTTTCTATCCCCATTCTCATTTTTTTCTTTTCTTTTTCTTAAATCTACGCAAAATGGCGACGGAAAACCCACGCAAAAAGCCATCCATTTACAAGCCTGCTATAGAGAGTCACGTTGCAACATCCCTTCAAGAATAAGAATAAACAACCGAGTCAAAAAACAGGAAAACATTGTCTAGTATTTAGTGAGGGATTTAGGCATAGGGCCTATCCTGTTCCTCGGAGAACATTATAAATTTCAGCTTAATATTTAAAACTTAACAAAATATTTTATTGACATTTACAACTTCGCATTTAGCTTGAAGCATTTAACTTGAAGAAATCACTGAAAATAATTTAACTAGGTCGGATTTTGAAGCAAATCGTCGTCTGATGACAAAACATGAACAAAAGTTAATAAAAACGACGTTTTTCACTAGAAAAATGCACCGAACTCTTAAATCAATTTTTTACTCAATTTATTGAGTCTTTATATGAATCTTCACCATGTTGCCAAATTGAAATGCTGCTTTTTTTCGATAATAATATAACTTTATTTTCGAAAGATTTGCACAAAAAATTTGGTACATTAACGATAAAATTTAAATCATGAATAAAGCCTCATTTGGAGGTTTTCGTGATTAGGTGAAAGCAGAAATGTACTAGACTCAATTTGATTAGGAGAAAATACTGTATGGACTCTATGCTTATCGAAAAGTGCATAGTGTTTTTAGGTAGTTTCCGTCAAAGGGAAGTCTAAGGCTGCTGAGATCTTAGAAGAAAGAAAACCCAGACTTTTACTGGGTGAGAATTTGAGATGTCAAAGGGACTCAGATTTTGCTTTCTGAGCTACTCATGAAAAACTGTAATGCTCACCAGTATTTTGTAGATAATAAATTATGTACAATTTGGTACGTCGCTTAGTGTGGGAAAGTGACTGGCTGAATAAGCTTCTCAGAGCAATATTTCAGCAGTTTTATTCAATCATGTTGGGCAGAATTAAGACGAAACTTGCTCATGAGCTGCAGCTGCGGCAGCGTTCCGATAATATTATATCAGTTTTCTCAAACGCAAACTGAATAAAGATACATTTTTTATGATCGTACGGGTCGTGATACTGGTTGAAAACGCCGGTTTTTTGACTTAATTTGTATCACTTTATTTAGCGATGAGATGTCAAAATTTTTAATTTTACTTACGCCAAATTTACCAATTTGACTTAATTTGTATCACTTTATTTAGCGATGAGATGTCAAAATTTTTAATTTTTCTTACGCCAAATTTACCAATTTATCGTGAAAACGTATTTTCAACAGATAAAATTCAGGAAATGGAATTATCTAAGGGTTATGGGGCTGCACCTGAAACCTTTTCCATGTCTAATCAAGACCTTCCCCGCTAAAACTTCCGAAATGTTATGGTGAAAAGCGAGTTAGATTTCCAAATGAAGTGCTTTGAAGATCTCGATTAGCACACTTTTTTTACAATAATTTTTAGTACATGTATCTTAATAAGTTTTCCAAATAATATTTGATTTGGACTCTCTCCTACTTGGGACACTTTTGCAATAACGAATATTAGGAAAAAGTTTTAATTAAATCTCATCTGCTAATAATCAATTATAAACGCGGCCGATTAAATAATTATCTTGCAAACGTTATATTTCTGGAACTGTTACTTATAGACTTGTACTAAATATATTAAATTACAATATCAAAACTAATATCTGAAGCCTTATACAGTATAAGTTATACTGCAATGTGTTTTAAAAAAATAAAAATATGTTGGCAGTTTACATCGCTTTATATCGTGCATTTCCGACTTCATGAGCTATCAAGATGATAAATATCTCTTTTTGTTTTGTAGTTAAAATTTAAGACAAAAATTAAGGTTCATTAAATTTACTTTTGTTAATATCGGTATATATATATATATAATATCCAAAATATACGGCTTTGCGGTTCGTCATATGTTGTTTTACACAAATAATTACTTTTGGTTTCCAGTTAACCAAAATTTTTCCTGAGATAATTTCAACCCACAAACATAATTATATGGGGCGTTGAAGTTTCTCAGTGAATTGGCTGATAGGAGACCGAAATAATATAAATTTTATTTTTAAACATTTTATTATTATTTTTTCAACACTGGTTAATAAAGAAATTTTTCGTTTTTCTGCGATTCCTCAATCCTCATCCGGTGGCTCCTACTTGTCTGATGTCCGCAGATTTGCTTGAATTTCAACCAATCATCAATTGGACTCTGAATGCGAAGATTAATTTTACTGCTCTACTGTACAAATGTAAAACATTTAAATTTTATATTTGTCATTTCAAGTATTATATAATAATGCTCCGTTCCTGTTAACAATTTTCTATCTTACAATCTGTAAACATTACAAAAACCTTCTAATTGGTAAAGTCTAGCTTAGGTGAACAATCTCATAGAATGTTTGTTACCCTTCTGTTAGGCGTTTTAAAACCACGACAGGGTTTAATAGAGACTAGATGAGTCCTTACACCAAATGCTTTAAGTTAAGCCACTATAAATAATAAATTTGTTAACATCAAGTCTCTTTCCTATCTCACAGCAACATAGTCATTAAATAAATGCAACTCAACACAAAAAAAAACCTTATTGGATTTCATTTGGAGCACTTATATCAGAATTTTATCATAAAAAAAACTATAATTAAAAATAACGTGTTCAGGGTTAATCTGGCATGCGTTTGTTAATATCGTTTTTTTTCTCATGCGAGACGTTCAAAGTTTCAATTGCGTCTGACACTCCAGATTTCCAAATTTTTCATACATTTTAAAAATTTTTCGCAAATTTTTAATTTTTATTCTTTCTTACAATTTGAAATCTTGAAATTTTAGTTTTCGATGCAGCAGTTCAGAAAGTACAGCATAAAATACTTAGAGAGAATTAAAGGAAAAAAATTTTTGTCCGAAATTACTATTTTTTTCTATATTTCTGGAATGAAACTGATAACAAAATTTCGAATGACGCAAAATCAACTTCTTATCATGTGTATATCTCGCTTTATACACCTCCGTCCGTTTCCACCTTAAGAAATGTACAAATTGGCCACAGTTATAGCACTTCCTTAATTACCCCTCTTTTTTCCTCCGATAGTTAAATAATTTATTTTCAAAGACTGGATTGGACAATTAAATAGTGATAAAATTATAGGTGAAGTATTGGTTTTACCTTGTGTTACTGCTGAGAAAAATAATCGTACTTCATTTTATTTAGAAAACTTTTAAAATGTTCTGATTAGGGTAAAAAACTCCGTAACACAACTAATAAGAGAACTTAAACGACACCACGGTAGGTAACTACAAACCTTTAATACATGCATCTTTTACACCTTGAAATCTTGTGATGAATAGTCTATAAGACATAAAACATGTTTTAATTTTTTGCACTTTTGATAATACATAATTAAAAAATGGCTTTTTGAAGGGGGTTAAGATTTGGAGATAATACTTAACAATTATGAAATAATTCAGTCATAATAATACATAATTGATAATTGACATTTCAAGCGTGGTTTGAATTGTCAGATGATACTGCATTATTATCAATTTAGTTTTTCAATGATTCGAATAATAAAACCGTTTCTTCAACTTCATCAAGAGTAAACCAAAGAGCGAAAATTTGGTCTTTGGACGGTTCATCTCGGCCAGTTTTTTAGCAAAGACCAATGAAGAACAACTCTTTGATAAGAAAACAACGAAAAAAGTTTTACGCCAAATTGCACTTGTTCTATTTCTGAGTTGATAATTGTTTATGTTCCTTAGGATGTCCGAGGGTTTGTCCCATTATGTAAACTAGAGCCAGTTTATTGTTTATCAATTGAAAATAGCTATGATACCAATTACCGGGCGGAGAATTAAAAACAACCTGAAAATTTACAGATTTTTTTTTATTTCACCAACTGATTGGTCGAAAATTAACCAATCTGAATCGTGGAGTGAAGATTGTCAAAATGTTCGCCAAAATTCACGAACGAATAACCATTGTAATATTGTTTGGTTATTATCATATTTTGTTCAGAAAATAGGGTTGAAGTAAACGAATGTGGCTAAAGATAGTGATTTTCGACAGTTTTTTACCCTCCGAATTCAAAAAAGTGCTCACAATTCACGTTTGTTGTCAGTTTCCTCAAAACAAATAAATTCAGGAGACAAAAAGACTGTATTTGATATCTTTGTTCAATTCGTTAAGGGAAAATTAGGAAGTCTCTAGAATACCAAAGTTAAAAATCGTTAAATGTTCTTTTTGTTAAACTGAGTATCAATATATTCAAATAAAAGAGGATTAATAGTAATTTTGAGCAGTGAGAGGATTTTTTTAAATACACCAAATTTTCGTACTTTGTTTTAGGAGTAAGTCAAATTTGACCGCTAACGACTTAGCTTTCGATATAAAAGTAAATATTTAATTAACCGCGGAAATCTTGTTCCAACGTGAATAATGTAATTTTATTCTTAGCGAGCTACTTTGGTTATCCCTAGACTACAGGGTGAAAAAAAGAAGGGAAAAATCTTACACCCTGTACCTTACTGAATTAAATGTCAAAAATCCTCAAAAAAGACAATCTTTCGGCCATAAAACGTCAAAAAACACAGGGAATCTAATGGAGATAATTTCAAAGCATAATTTCGGATTTCCAATGTCAAAATTCAACCTCGGACAGTCTAATGTTCCTCAAGTCCATTGCAAAACTAACCTTGGGGAGTATGACGAATTATCATATAATTCTAATAACGTCCAAAAAGTCAGTCATTATTTTTTATTATGTATTATTATAAATCGGGGTATATATGCGATGAATAAATGCAAAATACAGCTCTTTTCAGTTGAATCTGACAAAATGAAGAAATTTTTGTTAACCTTTTTTTATATGTTATTATTTCGCGTAGACGCTGGCACACAATCAAATAGTTCAGACAGTAAACAACGTAAGTTAAAGAGCAGTTAAAAAGTTTATACACAAAATCTATAATCACCGTGTGCCAGCTTTTTGGCCTAAAACAACATCTAAAAATATATACAGGTTGAATTTTATTTTTTGTCGGTGTTTCACGCATCACTTGTTTTAACACTTTAAAATAACTATAAATTGAGTCATGCGTGAAACACCGAAAAAATAAAATTCAACCTGTATTTGAAATAAATAATGATGTAGAAAGGTATAGGGGTTCCCTTTGGTAAATAGATCATAACACCAATTTATTATATAGGCTATATTATATAGCCTTTATATCATATAAAAGAAAGACAGATGATTGGATGAATTTATTTTTTTGAAATAATGTGATACATTTACTGTGATATATATGCTTGATTTATACTGTTCTATATATTAAGTTTGCGTCCTTTTTCTTGATTTCTCACGAATTATTTTTCATGAATATAGTTCTACATATTTTCTATTGAAAATAAAAATTGAATTTACTTAAATTGTCAAAAATTTAATATATCATTTGCGATAATTTGAAGATTTTTCGAATTCGATNTAATTTAAACTTTTTAAAGGAAAGTTTAATAAAGAGACAAAAAATAGACAGGGGTCAACGCGTTGCAATTTTTTTAGTAATTCTTTTTTGTAATCATTTTCTGTGATTGTGGGAACTTTTAGAAATAAAAGACTGCATAAGTTAATTAATACTACAATCCAGCCATTATTTCAAATTATTTTATTTTTATCAAGAGAAAAAAGTAGACACGGTTCATCGCGGTTCATATATGTCTTTAATGTATCTGGCTCGTAATTGGTTTGAAATAAATAACAAAAACACGAAAGTCAAATATATAGTTTAAATATTCGCGACTGAAAATAATTCGGCCGTCAAACTGAATATATAACACAATATGCTTTCAAAATTTTTCGCTACGCTCAAATTTTGAAAGTATATCTTGTAATATGCTTGAGGGGTCGGTGCATTTTGACAGATTTGCACTTTTTATTTTGTTCTTCTCTTGATGGGAAACTTTTTGCCACTTCGAAATTTTTGGATAAAAACTAACACGAACGAAAGTTGCCACTTTTGAGCTTACTTCGATTAATTTTTTACTTAGATCGAAGATTGATTTTACTTTATAATTCGCCTTTTAAAAAAACGCTCAATAAACGCGCGTTTGCTATCGAAGGTGTCTAAATTAAGGTAAATTTTTTTTATTAATTAGTGACCGTAAAAACCGACCCATCCACCGTTTAAAATTTATTGAATTTGTTTATATACGATTTCTTCGTCAAAAAAGAAAATTTAAAATTTTGAAAAAGACGAAGAAACCGAAATTTTGGCACATCGAAAAAAAATTTATGAGTTAAATGAAATAGATTTTAAACGTTAAATGAGTCGGCTTACCTAATTAAGAGTATACACAAGATCGAAGAAACAAAACGAGGACATATTCGAAGAAAATAAAAGGTGGCATTCGAAATATTTTAAACCGGTTATTTCAAAAAAAGTTTGACAAATTTTGAGCAAGAAATGAAAAAAATTTTCAAGATATTTCCAAATAGTTTCGACCAAAAATCCTAAAAAAAGGTCATATGATTTTTCAAATAGCATAGAAAAAATATGTGTTCACCTACGCGAAAAGTAAAAGTGGCCATTTTGAAGAGTGTTTTTTGTTAATTTGAAACAAATAAGGTAAAAAAAAATTGAACAAAAATAAGGCCAATTTTAAGAATGTTCGGAACTATTTTTCAAAATATTTTCATAATTAGTCAAATTCGAAAAGTTTAATTCGAACTTAAAATTTTCTAAATAAGCAATAATTCGAAAATTTTGTAGTTACAAAAGTTGCCTTGATTATAAATAATTACTTTGATGGTAAATAAAGAAGAATACTATACGAGTCATTTCAAATTTTCCAATGATTTTTACGCTCCCTTCTGATTTGCCGAATAAAATCAATAATTTTTTTTCTCAAAGATTTTGCGCGCGTAAAAACTGTGAGAAAAAATGGTATTGATTTTTGAAAATAATATCTGACCAATCAAAATGCGCGAAAAATTAAATTTTGTTTTCTCTCTGATTTAAATAATTATTTCTAATCGAATCTGGACACATGTTTAATATTAGTTAAGCTTTCAAGCCGAGAGANTTTTTAAAAACAGGTCTTTAAAAACTTTTTGACCATTTTTTCGGAAAACTGAATTAATTTCTCTCAGCAATAATCCTAAATTTTGGTCAACAAATATATTCAATCTATTCAAATGGTTCGTCCCGTTTGACCTAGATTTGTGTCGAAAAAAGACGCACTGACGGCTGTGTTCAACCGAATATTCTTTCTATCCCAAGCCGATAATCAAGCAGGATTATCAATTAAGGAAATGATCGGTTCATAAAAATATTAGCTGAAAATTTTTTTTGAAGAATGCATTTTTTTGAATTTTAGTAAATAAAAATTTAGGGCGCCCGTCATGCCATTTTCTAGAGTTCTAAAATTCTTGCACGAATATTCCATAGCTATTTTTTTATGAAATTTAATTCTCTATCGCTTGCATATCGAAATTTTTTGGGACCATCTTTTTTTGCATTTTAGTAGATGCAAAATAGGCGCCCCGTGATGCATTTCTAAAGTCTAAATTCTTGCACGTAATATTTCTAGCTATTTATTCATGCAATTATACTTTACATTCGAGCATAGAGAATTTTTATTTGAGACCATTTTTTTGCGATTTTAGCCAGATCGATTTAGAGGACGCTCATTGGCCCGCGAAGAGGAGCATACGCGCTTGTATTGCTGGTGGTGTGTGTTACTGCTCTGAAAATTGGAAGAAGCAATAAATTGCGCTCAAGAAACCGTGACATAAGGTTTAATCGTATTCACACTGTTAGTAACCTTATAGGCGTAAAAGCATGGAAAAGGAAGGACTCGATATGAGTAAATCAACCGTAAAATGCCTACACGAATACCTATCCGTATCTGTCAAAATGCACTGACCCCCTCAATGTAGCATTTTCACCATTGGATTTTGACCATTTACTTGGGAATTCTTATTTTTCTACGAAAATTATGTTTATTCTTCTAATTAGTAGTCTCATCGTAGTCTCTTATTTCGGTTGTCTTTAAGACAGTCTAGTAAGCTTGATCCAAAAAATTCTATTCGGCAGTTTTTAAAAACAATTTAAAACTGAAATTACGAAAATTCGCTTTATTTCGATCACTTGACAACCAAAATTTGTTTTTAAATTATTTTTCGATATGATTTCTCACTAGCCACCAAGAAGTTTCAGAAAAATCTGCTCAGCATTTTTATTGGTCGATTTTAATGGTGGACATGCTATATGTTACACATATAATGTATGATATATCCTATTTTACAGCATTACAATAAAAGTATTTTTATCTACTCAGCTGTCTTTGTTTTCTCACGGGAAGGTTTTAATCTTCAGAGACTATTTTTATTATCGATATCATAAAGCAACTAAATTTAACCAAATGAGATTGTAAAAATAAACCCAGCCAAAAGTTGGGACACCTCTTCTGGTCTTTTAATGCGAAAGACTGACTGGTAGTAGTTAAGCGTTAACTGTTGCCAAAAAATGTCTTTAACTTGAGCGCCGAAATCAGAAAAATCTATTTGGGCAAATTACCTTATTAATGAACCAGTATGAGAATACTTTAGGAGGAATTTTCAGGCTTGAATTTTTGCTTTAATTTTTTTTGCTATGTAACTTTCAAAAAATTCTTGTCGTCACTATTGAATTTCTCATAGCTGTATCACCGAGAAGAAATATATCAAAAAACTTGTAATGTTTATTAAGGGGGTAGGTGTCGTAATCTGGTACCTTTCAATCACGCCTCAGAACACAAATCTAGGGGCAGTTGGAAAAATTCTGAGGATATCGTTTGTAGATCTAGCCTTCGTCTAACGATCACACATCTCAAGTCAATCTTGTTACATCACACCACCAGGTGGTGAGTCTATTCTAGAGCACTAAACGCGTTTTTTAAAATCTTTCTTCTTTAGACCCCCACATACAAAGCGTCTCAAAATCTACACAAAGTAGCGAATAAAGAGAGCAAAAAAGTGATGAGAAGGAATTTTTCGATTTTTCACTTTTTTTTTCTAGAATTTCACTTGAACGCCCGATTTTGCCAGTTTTTCGACTCAAACTCTATCTTCTTTTAGACGAATGTTTAGAATGAAGCCATTTTTTGACTAAGGTAGATAAATATAATGCGGTAAAAGTGATGAGAAGGAATTTTGAATAAAATTCTAAAATTCTAGAAAATTGAATGAAAGTGAACCGGAAATAAAAAGTTCGAAAAAAATCTGTCGTCTGATCGGAACAAAAGTACCACAAATTGAAGCTGAGATTTTACTGATCAAAAAGTTGGCTCACAGCTAATCAAAATTTTTAACCAATCAGCGTCTCAAATTCGATAATTAGGTTAACATTTTGGCTCAAAAATAATTGAAATTTCTAGAATTCGATTTAGACATTCCGATAATTTTAATGTCATGCATCGTTTCGGGGGTCATATTCACCAATAAAAAATGTTCATATCATGGTGGAAAAACCGCGTTTTCTGCGGGATAAAGCAATAAAATATTCGAATTTTGAAAATTCTAGATTGTTTCTAGATTGTTTTGAAGAAAATAATTGCCACCATGAGATTCCTAGGTCAACTTTAGTCATAACCGATATTAATTTATCATAAATTAATTCTAGAAGGGCGCTCAAAAAATTACGACACCTACCCCCTTAAGGTCAAAATTTAAAGAAAAACATTATACAGGTCGACCTGTAGATAAATTATTAGAGGATATAGCGAATTTATGTTTTCGTTGTTATTTTTTCACAAAAAATGTCAAAGACCTGCATTCTTAAACTTGAATCGCCTGTCATTTTTATCAAAAAACTGTGAGTATAAAGACTTAATATATATTTTAACAATTAGTTTGGCATGGAGACGCAGGGCAGTATATTATTCTCAGCATGTCTTCTCAGTTTTCAATTTGGCGGACCAATAGAGAGGGGAGGGCTTGCTGAAATGAATTTGCACTTTTTCCTTTAAATTCCTTTAATTAATTTCCTTAATGGTTAATTTGTGGCTTCTTTGGCATTTCATGATATTTATCAATAAATAAAAGAACCTTGGAGCTGATTTTGTTATATCTGATTTTATCCAAATTCATATTTTTAACTTAACCTCGGTACTCAAAAACTGCCTATTGGTGGCGCGCCCGTTCTTTAAGTAAAAAATATACGAATTTTATGACACCGTGTGGTATGAAAGTTGATTTTTTTATTTTCTGGTTCTTGAATCAGTCCAATTTCGTTTAGTCGAAATTATGAAACTGAAAAAATTTATTTTATTTTTAATTTAAGAGATGTTCCATTTTTTCAACGACAATACTCATTGTAAACAACATCATCTTAAAAAAATTGAGCTCTCTGAATTTTTCTAATTGTGAATTCGGAGAAAATTTCTTCTTATTTTCTCAATTCACAAAATATTTTCTTTATATTTCCGTCACACAAACAAATCATATGATTCAATAGAAATTTGAACAAAGACAAAAAAATTAAACAAACATTAAGTATTTTTGAAAATACAATAATTTACCTTAAAATGAAACTTAAATTTCTCTAATACAATGTCACGGAATTATTAAAGTTGTTTGAGCTATGCAACATAACTTTGACGGCATATTCAGAAATTTCGAGCAAGAAGTTTTTCATCAAAAAACCATATCCTGCCTGGCTTTGAGTACCGTCGGTGCCACCGACCCTCTCAAAGCTGAAAACTTTAGATAACATTTATGAGATTGTTGGTTGAGCAGGTCGGTGCATTTTGACAGATAATGACGGATAATTGACGGATATGAGCTCTTGATGAAAAACATTTTACTGGGTTTATATATTCCTCTCAATATACAATCAAAAAAATGTTTTATAATCCAGGCAACTATTGCTACTACAGAATTTCTGAATTATTACTTCTGAAGAAAATTTTGAGTTCGAATTAAACTTTTCGAATTCGACAAATTATGAGTAATTTTTTGAAAAATTTCGAACGTTATAGAAAATGCCTTATTTCTTGTTCAAATTTGTCTTTTAAATCAACGAAACACACTTTTTGAAATTGCCACTTTTACTTTTCGCGTAGGTGACCACATATGTTTTATATGATATTTGGAAAATCATATGACATGGTTTTGTGATTTTTGGTCAGAAATATTTTGCAAATTTTCCTCATTTCTTGTTCATAAATTTTCAAACTAATTTCTCTGGGATCCTCAGCTGAAAATATTGAGGATGCCTCCTTTTTCTTTATCCAAATATGTCCTTGTTTTGTTTTCTCGCTTTTGTTAATACTCTGAATCAAAATTTTTGAAACAAAACTACGGTTTGGCAGAAATCCATCGAAGCTCTCTTTTATCTTGAATTTAAATTTTTAATTCACCGAAACTTGCCAAATTGGTAAACAAACCCATTAACTATTTAAATTTTATTTTATTCAACTCATGAAAAAAATATTTACTGTAACCCTTGGACGTTCAAAACCTCATCTGAGAGTTTGCTCCAACAAGTTCAAAAATCTATTTGAAATTTATTTTCGATGATCCGTTCAAGAGTTATTTTCTCCTATTTTAATGGCCAATTTCTCCAGAAAAACCTTTGATCGCTAATCTTTCAAGCTTGTCAAACTGCAGAAATTTTCTGAGGAGATCAGTTTTTAGAAAAGTCTTAGAGAATCTGTCATTCAAATAAGAACTAGAACTTTATTGTTTTTTCGCGAGTGATTTCTGAAAAAATAAAAAAAATGGACAAAAACAAGACTTTGAGGAAAAGACTATAAACGTCATTTTCGTTGCTTATACACGTACCCTTGAAAATTTTATTTTAGTAATCTCATTAATTATTCTGAAATTTTTGGCCTTCTGCTTATATAAAAATTTTAAATGAGATAAATCCCATGTCTGGTNTATAAGCGCTCAAAGTTGAACCTCAAATGAGGTTTTGTGGTTCCACTGAAGGTTTTTTTCGAACGTACAGGGGTTAATGTGCCAAAATTTTTGTTTTTTTCGTCTTTTTTGTTTCCGATTATGGCGTGGAAATTGTATATAAACAAATTTAATAAATTTTAAACGATGGATATGTCGGTTTTAACGGTCTCTAATCAATAAAAAAAATTAACCTTGATTAGACACCATCGATAGCAAACGCGTTTTTTGAGTTTCTTTCAAAAGACGATTTATAATGTAAAAATAATTGATCTGAGGAAATCAGATCATACAAAGTCAGCTCGAAAGTGGCAACTTTCGTTCAAAGAAGTTTTTATACAAAAAATTTGAAGTGGAAAAAAGTTTCCCATCACGAGAAAAAAAATTAAAAAAGTGCAAATCTGTCAAAATGCACTGACCCCCTTAATAAATAAAAGGGTTGGCCAAATTGAGAGCATGTCAGGTGAATGAGACTTCAAGAATGTTATATCTTATATACAGAGCTTGCTTGTTGGTATTATCATGGAGGGTTTCTTGAATCGCAAGGAAACCATAATGCCCTTTTTGATGACGAATATGGCGAACAAAACATGTTCTGGTCGGAGAACTTAACAGGGGACCGAGGAATTGTGGTTTATTTTTACGATCCAATCAATATGACGGATTATATCATTTTCACACGACAAGAAACGCATGGCAGCTGCAATACAGCGCGAAACTGTACCGCTCTTTACAGAGCAGTTTGTCTTTATGCTGATGGTTTTGAAATTGGATGTACTCCAGACGATCAGGATCACTACTCAAAATATATTAATATGGCTTTATCCAAGATAAATTAATCAGCCAAATAAAAGTTTTATAAGCAATTCGATACAGGCATCTAAAAAATTGCTTAGATCCGTTTGTCATAGTACGACATTCATACCTTTTAATAGCTGAAAAATGGGGAAAATTTGAGGCTTGGGATAAAAATTGCAGAAAAGTCCTCCTTTTTTGACGTTTGCTTGAATCAGTCCAAAATTGGGCCGAGTCGCTCAGCCGACCTCATTGCATTAGCCGTTTTTGCTATTTTTTGAATTAAATTAAAATCTGTTTTGCATATCCTTTAACCAACGGAATTCCATCGCAAAAACGTTCACTATCTTTGAAGCGCGTGTTCAAATCCGACTAAAGTTGTCTGTGTCATTCTTTTGAGTATAATTTTGGGCATGGGTGCTTGATATTGGGATCGCTAAGTTTGATCGGTGTGTAATTACTCAAGCAATCAATAAGACAATCACTTAGACAACATTCGTGGGATTCGAGCTCGTGCTATAGAGATAGTTAACGTTTTTGAGATGGAGTTCCGTTGATAAAAAAATATTTATTGTAATTCAACTATTTTAAATATTTTGAACTCTTAATAGGAAGACCCTGGAGATCAGCTTAACATAATGGATTTTGTTTCTAGTTCAGGACCAGTACTCGCGAGTGAATTCAAATTATTATGGAAGAATATTGATTTAAATGAGGGAACTACTGCTCAAGTCGCAGAATTATTTATTTATCATGTAACAAATGCAAAACCTACCCCTCAACAAGGTGAGTTTAAGTTTTGATTTTACATCCTGAACTTAAAAGTTATATTAATTAACTTCAGCTATTTTTGATTGTACTCTACTAATAAGTTGGTGAATCATCCTGCACATTTAGAAAATTTTATAATATTTAAGTGTTTTTCCATGAAAAATGGTCAAAAATGACCAAAAATAGAGAAAAACAGCTTTATTGGAGAAAATTTGACTTCCTTTTTTGAGATAATAAAATTTCTACAATTCAGTGTCAAATGGCACAAACCAGTTGTACAAAAAAGTGTAGTACATTTCATCAATAGTTAATCAATGATAATCACGCGACCCTTCCATCAGTTGACATACAGAAACTTAATAGACACCATAACATTAAATCAGTGAGTCTGCAGGATTTTTAATAGAGAATTAAAAAATCATTAATCGTAAATTTTAAGCTTGATTTGCGGAAAATTTATTAAATATTTTGAAAAAAATCGACAAAAATGACAAATTAAAGTTTTATGATTTTTCAAGAAGCGGTCAGAATTTCTGACTCAGAAACTATTAAGGCATCTGTAAAAAAAGTCAGAGTGTGTTTTTGTTTTTTCCCACAGATTTCAATAAAAAAACTAAAAAATTAGATAGATAGAATTAAATAACTAGATAAAAATTAATTTAAATGAGCTGAAAACCAATTTATTATGGTTAAACTAACAATAGCACAAAAAACAAAACTTATTATTTTCGTAAGTTATATTGACTCCAGTCTGACGAGTATATGCCACCCCTTAAGCCCCCTTAACCCATATACTCAGAAGTTATGAACAGTGAGTCACTGTCAGTGACGTAGTCAGCGGTGGCCAAATCTGGCCACCTGACTTTAAAAAATCATATTTTCATCCAAGTTACCGTTAGCAAAAATACAAAGTATTAATTTGATAGCTTCAACAATTATTTGATTGAAAAAAAATTAAAAATTATATTTTTTCGGTTTTTTACGATAATTTTTTCTTGGAGACAATATCGTAAATATAAAATATTTGACTAAAACCTTCAATTGTAGAAAAACAGTAAGGAAATCAGTTTGTCATATAAATATGAAAAATTACCGCCCGATAATATGCCACTGTAACAGACCTTTCGCGATATTTTTGGCTTCTAATAACAATGTCATAAGTACTTTTATCAAGTTTGTGCGACAAGAAAATAACAAAGAAATTTGTGAAGCCGCATTTTTTGTGTCCGTTTTACCAGGTGTTCAAAAGTAAACAGTATCAATTTTCAATATATTGGTTGAGGGACACATGAGTTGTTGTTTTGCACACAAATAACTTATAATCATATATATTTTTGCAAGAAATTACTTTTGTCGAGAGAAAATCGAAAAAAATTTGATGTGTGTAATCAAAAAGGAAGAAAAAAATTTGATTATATGAATATTTTATTTCATTTTTTGATACATGAAATAAATCCTAAATCCCGGTGGCAAAGTTCATAAAACCATTTTTTTTTACAAGTTCAAATCTTATTTGAATTTTTTTAGGCCCCGATTTCC
>SCLH01000418.1:466430-504323 GCA_004367855.1 Oikopleura vanhoeffeni | reverse complement strand
CTACATTTTATATTAACTTAATTTTGTAAGGATAGTCCAACTTAGCGAGGTAATCAATTAGATTTTAAAATTTCTATCTAAATCGGCCGAAACTAAGCTGCAAAGATTGGGCTTTGATCACTCACTTCTCATTGAAAACAGGGATATTTTCAAAAACATTTCTTTCAATATTCGCACTCATCAAGACCTTGGCTTTCACAATTTTGTTTTTGATTTTCAATCTATCTTCCCGTTTTCTCATAAATAGACGTTTGTTATAATTTAACCGCTAAGACTTTGAAATATTATCTCGACGTAAGCCATCCTTCCGATCAGTGGTGCCGTAGCTTTCATTTGAACCTACTTTCGAAAAAATCGAAGCATATTTTTTTCCGAATTTTTCTCAAAAATTGAAAAATCACTCACGAAAAAATAAAAAGAGTTCCGATGGTGGAAATTTTTTTTTTGAGATACTCAAAAGACTTTCCTAAAAACTCAGTTCCTCAGATTTTATCTATCGTTTAAACTGTTTGATCAGCACGCATTTCAGAATTTTTTGAGAGAAATTCTCTAAAAAAGTAAGATAAAATAATTTTTGAACGAGAAGTCCTAGAAAATTTTAACTGCCATTTTTGAATTCCTCGTGGCAAACTCTATGCTGGGCTTGATCAAAAAATTTCCAATACTTTTTTTTCATCCCATTTCAGCGGATTCAAAATTTTCAGCACCACTAAAGTGGTGCTGAGCTTCCAAGGGTTTAAAAATGTATTTTTTGTTAAAAAATGTTTTTTTTGTTAAAATGTTTTGTTAGAAAATGTTTTTTTAATAAATGATTTTTGTTTAAAAATGTTTTCCCCGTTTTTCAGTCTAATTCGTCGTATGAGGACAGTTGATCAATTATTTCCTTATAATTTATCTAGTCTGTCATATTTCATTATTTTGCTCTTTACCGCCCCCTTTAATCATTTTTGAAGAAAAGTGGTCATCAGATCTCGATATTATTTTGTTTGAAATACACAATTACAATTTTAAATGAATTCGAGGTCATTATCATTGTCAATATACTTATGAAACTTCAGCTATTTTTGTCGAAAATTTGACTTTTGTGGCCTTTATATTCAAAATTTAGACATGACCGCAATCGTTTTGAACAAAAATTTTCAGTTTCAAAGGCGCTTAATAATATTTCCCGTTTTATGTGAAATTTTCAGAGTGGTCATGTCTCTTTAACAAAAAATATTGATAAAAAAGTGTTATTTTATAAGGACAAGTAGTCAAAAGACCCCCCATAACTTTTTAAGGGGTCTGAGTGGGTATATTCTAATATAACAAATGATCGCCTTGATTAGCGCTACGAGATAAACATATCAAAACCTATTTCTGAGCATTTTTTGAGAACCAATCAGAAGCCGTGCTCAAAATTTTCAAAAAAATCTGGATTTGAAGAAATTGAAAGTTTTTAAAATTTTTGAGACGAATTCTTTTTCCGAGAAATGTATAGTTTCGCCTTAGGGGACAACCGCGGTCAGCCTAAGTGCACACCTTTTTTAAGAACCTAAAATAATTTAATTTGAAAAAAAACCGTATAATTTTAATTATTTGATACTGAAATAGCTGAATTTGATTTTAAAAAAAAAACACATAATGAAAATTATTGATCAATTTTTTATGAATAATTATCAGAATATGCGGAAATTGAAATTTCGAACATATGCCACATTATGTATTTAAACATAATCAAAATTAAGTATTTCAACATCTCCCACATTATGTGTTAATATATAATGCGGTTAATGTGATGAGAAAGAATTTTCGATTGATATTCTAGAATTCTAGAAAATTGATTTAAAGTGAACCGGAAAGGAAAATTCGAAGGAAAAATTCATCTGATTGGGACAAAAGTACTACCAAATTGAAGCTCAAAAATCACTGATCAAAACATCTGCTAACAGCTAATCGAAATTGTGAATAATTGAAATTTCTAGAACTCGATTAAGACATTTTCGATAATTTAAATGTCATGCATTGTTTGAGGCGGGTTAAATTCACCGATATAAAATGTTCAAATTATGGTTGAAAACCGGTTTTATGCGGGTTAAGGGGGTAGTGTCTGTGAAAAAGTTTTTCTGAAAGTGAGAGTTATATCCCTTTATCACTTTTCGGTCAGAATGCGTAGCCACTTTTAACGTGTGATTTTAACGTTGTGGCTACGCATTCTAACCAAAAAATGTTAAAGGGATATACAGTATATCATATACTAAGTTGGCAATGAAAAACGATTGGTGCTGATCTTGCATCTCTGCGGTGCGCTGTTTTCATGCTAGCGCCATGGCGCGCCATCTCTTGAATTTAACCCATTTTAATTAAGAAGAATCACTCTCGCTATCTCACCAGTCATTATTTTCTTTTATAAATAAAACTGACGTAATTATAATTATATATTGCACCTAATTAACAGATACTTTATATTTTTCTCTTTTGTCTAGTAGACAAAAAGCGTTAATTTGTCTTTATCGTTTCACAAAAGACATTTTCCGGATATGATAAAGCTCTAAAATTACACCAAATTAAAAATTAGATTTTTTTACCCTTTATTCATGTCCATTTTTGGATATTATCAGTCTTGTGGAATTAGGAGACGTCTTATTCCAAATGTCGAAAATAAAGAAACTCGAGAATTCCAAATTTGAATTTCAAATTATTTTCCGAATCCATTTGTAGTTGAGAATTTGTTATCTGTAATTGCTCTTGATCAAAAACTGCAATAAGATCTCAGCTGGAAATCAAATTCAAACTTATTTTAGACTATCGAAAATTATCGGTATTTTTGATTATTGCGACGAAATTAAATCAAACAACTTTTTCGTTGGCAAACAGAAAATTTAATTAGTGAATAACACCTTTTTTTCCCGATTTCATTTCCCACGGCACAAAAATAATTTGAATTAACGAACAAAAAACAATTTGACGTTTTGGCATTATTATTACGCGTTTATTTAGTGTTTTTTTTCGATAATTGTAAAACCTTTATTAACGAAAAGATTTGAAGATACATAAATTTTTAACAATGCAAGTCCCAGAGCCTAATCACCCCGCCTTTGTGCCTGAGGTGTTCCAACTCTTGAGGTTTTGAACAAGTAACTTAAAATTTATGGCTGTGCTCGCAACGGTTCTGAAATTGAACAAAACCACTTCAATAGCACATTATA
Source organism: Oikopleura vanhoeffeni (assembly GCA_004367855.1). NCBI lineage: Eukaryota > Metazoa > Chordata > Appendicularia > Copelata > Oikopleuridae > Oikopleura > Oikopleura vanhoeffeni. The sequence continues at coordinate 501,135 of SCLH01000418.1, read as the reverse complement.
TTGAAATTCATATTTATTCGATTTTGTCGAAAATAAGTTTGCATTATTAAGTGGTTTTTATTTATTTAATTTTTGGATGAACCGTATGTCGTAATACCTGATCGATAAGAAATCACGGTTTAGTCCAATCTACCAATCAAGCTAGTGCACGTGTCCGGTACTAATTCTGAAACACATCTTTTTGTGATTTTTATATCTTAAAATTCCTCAAAATTTTCTCAACGAAAGGAAGATTGCCACAAAGAAGAAAAGAGATGATACTTAATCGAATTATATAACAGTGACTGAAATAAGCACCTCATGTTAAATAATACCGAAAAAGATTTTGAATTTTGTCGAAAAAGGAAGAAATTAAAGTTTTTAACACATTATTAATTAAATAACGTTGAACTTAAGGATGTGTTTTGTTTGAAAAAATAAATTCTAAGCGCATTATAAATTTTGATCACAAAAATGAAAATTCTTCACCAAAGTAAAGGTCCGAAATTGTCGATCAAACTTGTTGCCGAATAAAGTTGTTGAGAAAGAAATTTATCCAACAAAAAATTAATTTAGTCTGCTGACCAGTTTTCTGAAAAAATGTACCTGAGTGGACAAAAATACAAATTTTCGATGTTATCTAGTGTATTTTTTTTTCAAAATCTTCACCGAAATATTATTAGCTTAATTTGTTCTTTTAAAGAACTTGGCCAGATAAGTACTTAACCAGAAAAATGTACCTAAAATTTATAGTGTGGCGCTCTTTGGTAGGAAAACCTACTTATGAAAAGTCGCAAAACCATCACAAATCATTTTTTTTCGTCGATTTAGTATAGGACTCTCTTTTGTAGAAAAACTTGTAAACAGACACTACCCCCCTTAAAAGAAGTTGCATAATTATGAACGTAATCTTAATGATTAAATGTTTCGAAAATTTTTTTAATTATTGAACATTTCATTGCCGCTCTCTGATAACCAGGTCTTTTAGGAGTTTTTGCGATAAATAAAGAAAACAAGTAGAATAAAATGTGTTTCAAAAGTTTTATCACAATTTTTCTTTAATTTTCTGAAAATCAATCGCAAACTTTATGGGCGATTTGAACCTTTAACTTCTATTTCAATTATTTTTGTCATTTCCGGTCTTTTCATGAGATAAAAGCTACAAGTAAAATTTCATTAATTCCCTCCCCCGTTCCCTTTTCTGAATTTCCCGTTTATTCCACGCTAACTTTCGACGGTACTTGAAACACACGCGAAATGTTTCAAATATGAGCTTTTCATTTTTTTNCCTTACTGGAGTATATCACAAATGTGGTACCAACGAAATAAATGGCGTCGTATCACCGGTATATTACAGGCCAAGTTCTTGACATTGACTTAGTTCCGATATGATTTTAATAGATGCTCGACATTTGATAAAACTAACGAAAATTAATCAACCTCATTTCAGATAATTTGATGCAGTTAGCCAATGAGTTTAACCCATAAAAAAAATTGAAAACAAATCTCAGATTGACTTTCAAGTTTAAAATCAAGGATTTTAAATTTTTGATTTTGATATTTTTGGAACAAAAATTCGGATATTTTTATGATCGCAGTTGAAAAACCTTAAACTGACAGAAAAAGTCTTTGGCTTTATTTTGATCAGGTGCCGGCTCAAAAAAATTAAATCTGATTATTTTTTTGATTCAATTTTAAGAGGAACACATCAATTCAATTTATTTTATATCAAGCTTGATTCAAGCATCTACTTGAGTAAATTCTGAAAAATATTATTATTTTGGTGAGACAAATTCTGGGACTCAACCGACTTACAATCATTTTTGCGTGTGCTCACTCTGATTGAATTATCAACCTTTTAACCTTATTTTGAGTATATAAACCTATTTTCAAAGCTGTGAGTTTTTTGGAAAGAACTATTATCAGTAAAGATAAAGTAAAGTGGCTTCTACTTAACCAGGACCAATGGCAGGTGAAAAGTTCTCGGGACGGAAATTCAGCATGGGGTTTTCAAGCGGTTTTTATATTATTTAGATAAAAATATTTATGATATTTTAGTTGCTATAATATTGTGATGCAAATAATTGTTCATTTGTTTAAGATTGGATTCCCCGGCCGGCCGACTAATTCGATCGGAATGTGTCCGTATGTTTATCCGTATGGTTGGAAAGTAGCACTTAATGGTGAATGGACTGATGTTATTGATTTCCAATTCAATGAAATAATAAGTAAATAATGATTCTGCTTTGAAAGGCTTTATTTTGCAGAGGTTAAAGATTGTGATTAACTCTTGAAGCTTCAAAATTGACTATTAAGAAGAGCGTCCCTGGGACGCCGTCCCAGATCACTTTAGTGATCCGACTTCGAGCGCTCATTATAGAAAAAAAAACATTCAAAAAATGGCGTTAGTTGTTTCAATTTGAAAAAAAAATGAATTGCAAAAGAAAATTCAGCAAAAAGAATCATCTCCGAATGGATTTTGTATCCCCTTCCCACTTTTTGCCAATCTTTTTTTTAGACCTACGCAAAAGGGGATAAAAAACTCAGGCAAAAGCCTATTTTTGTAGAATCATGGAATTAGTCACGTACTTTTCATTAGCGATATGACAATTTTCAAAACCATTTTTCCGTTTATACTCACTAATTTAGAACTGAACTCACATAATTTTGTTCAAGATTTCAATCTATTTTCACGAAATGCTGGGCAGCAATAAAAATCTCGTTAACCCCCTCACACCCTTTGACTATCTGAAGGCAAAATATTTTTTGGGGGCCAAAACGACGCAGAAACAACATCGTCACAGACCTACAATCTAAAAACCTTATAGAGTTCGCAATTGAATTTTTTTAAAATATTGTTAAAATTTTCATACGATGAGCCGTTCGAAAGATATTTTTTCCTACTTTTTTTTAGGATTTTTGCCAATATTTCTTATAAAAATTTTGTGTGAAAACGATACATAATATCAAAATTCTGAGGAAGCAAGTTTTTAGGAAATTATTTGAGGATTCTTTTGATATAAGTTTATTATTTCAGCAGTCTTTATACGAAGAATAATTTCTTCACAAGTGATTTTTATGAAACTCAGAATAATTAAAAAAAAATTTCAAAAAATTATTTTCCTGAAGAATTGAACGGCAATTTAACCCAAATTAAGCCGGCAAAGACAAATCGATCAAGTGTGGAACATAAGATGGTACTGATTTTGAGTTATCAGCTGATTAGCAATATTTTTCACATTTTGCTGCATATAGTTTGACGCGCGGCGATATGAATTATTGTTTTGTGAGCGATCGAGATATCATATTTCGAATCTGAGACCAGCTTTAAATAGCTAGAGTTTCACATTCAAATTTGTAACTTACATGTCATTGTAAAAAATGTATGGTTTACAAAGAAATACAAGATGCGTGAACCTATCTTTTCTCTCGCAGTTATCAAGTTCACAGACTTCGAAATTTCGAATGTTATGTGTTATGCACTTAATTCTATCCTTGATCTCAATAAGTGAAGAATGAGTGAATTGTTATCTGTCCCAGTTTTCCCGTGATAAGCGCTCGAAAAAGTGTCTTCAGATAGGCTTTTGGGTGTGAGGCGAAGTTTTCGTTTCTGGGTGTGAGGAGGTTTAAAATTGTTATAAAAATTTACAATTGTGACCAAAAATTCAGAATTCCATTTAAAAAAATTCATTCTTTTACAAAGTCAGAAACAACTTAAGTTCACGGAAGTGAGGACTATTGATGTTTTTAGAACTTATCTTTTCTTGAACCTTCGAAACTTCATCATATTTTCGTTTATTCAGAAGAGATAACGGATCAAAGGGAGAGAGTAACGGCCGACGTTCTTTTTCAGAAAGATATATTCTTTTGCGTGAACCTCCTCACACCAGAAACGAGAACTTCCGCCTCACAGCCCAAAAGCCTATTAATAGGCAATCCTGAGCGCTATCAACGGAAACGGGAAGATATGTAATTTACTTATGTCACGATCGAGAGCGTATAGATAGCACAAAAAGTAAGTAAAGCATCATATATAGTCACACCGAGGAACGAGAGTGAGGTAGCGTGAGCACGAGTGGAGGAGGATAGAAGAGGAGCGACGCGTCGCTGCGCGATGAGGAAATGAGACTTCGCGGTGTTCTGAAGAAAAATTATACATTTTTACAAGACATAAAATTACAAAATTAAAGTGAAACTTAGCTATCAAAAGCCTGGTCTAAAATTTGAAATGATATCTTGAAGCTACAAACAATTATGCATTATCGCCGCGCGTCGAAATAATGTGCAGTAAAATGTGAAAACATTGCTAATAGCTGAAAACTCAAAACATAACCACCTTATTGTTCATATTTGATCGATTTGTCTTTCGGCTCTATGGGTTGAATTCCGTGCACATTCTATCGAAAAAAAGGTTTGTAAAATATGTTTTTGACAAAAATATTGTTTCATTATGTCGAGTTTCATAAAAAGTACCTTGTGACAGAGAACTATTCTTCGTATAGAGACTAGCAAGCTCAAAAAAAATATATCAAAAGAATCCCTTACAATGACTTTTCCTTAAAAACTTGCTTCTCAGAACTTCGATATCATGTAACGTTTCACCACAATTAATTTTTAAGTAAATTTTGACGAAAATCCTAAGAATAAAGTTAGAAAAAATAACTTTCAACGGCTCCATCGTATAAATTTCACACAATATTTTTGAAATCAATTGGCAAACTCTATGACATATTTGAATGTAGGTCTGTGACGCATGTTTATGTCTGCCGCCGTTTGGCTCCCGAAATTTTTTAGCCTTTAGAGCTAGCCACGAGGGTGTGAGGTACGGGTATTTTGAACTGATTTTTGATGCTCAAAAAATAAAATACATTGCTATATTGAAACCGATAAATCTGATCAGAATGGCATTCATCAATTATGGCACCTTAATTAAATCTAAACTGTTGATGAGCTCGTTGAAAGACAGAGAAGAGGCCCTCAATAGTGTTTTAAGCGACATAGCGCGCCAATAATGTTTGATTAGCGAATAGCTACTGCAAACAGTTTCGATAAACTTGGAGACCTAGCTCGATTGATAACTCATTATATTTAGACTTATTAGCGTTTTTCCAGATTCAAGCAAATCTGTAGTTAAATTGGAAAATATTTGAGCGAATAGGAGTAACAACAAGCAAATAACATCGAAGGAAACTTTTGATCAAAAAAATCGAAACCATTACATTAAAATGTAAATGAAATTCCGAATTTTTGAGAAATACTTCCCAGTGCCCATTCGCCAAATTGCGTGGAGTTGGGGTCTTTTTAAAATTTCTTCGGCTGTCGATGGAATGCGTCCGTCTAAAGATTGAATTTCTAGTATTTGTCCTTTTTACATTCTTTTTCTTATTTCAATCGGGTAAAGTTCTTATTCTCTTCTACGTATTGGACAATTACTTCACATGTAAGACAATTGTCAACCTATTAAAAATCTTTTTATCGAAATTTCTGGTTTCCGCCCAGTAGTAACTTATTTCCGAAAATCAATATGTTTTTAACAGTCATGTTTCAAAAACAAATGGGAGGATTACCTTCAAAATAATTCCGAAGAAAATAGGATACTGGTCGCATTTAAGGCGGAAGCAGGTTCCAGAATTCGATTCCATGATAAATAGAAACAGAAAAACTACAGATCAGTTTTTTTGATAACGAACAAAAATTATGGCTCAGTAAGATTTCGGAATGGTAAAATTGACATGGATATTCCACTTCAAAATCCTATTCATCCCGATTTCTGAAGATAGTACAATAAATTCCAGTCTGTTCTGCGGAGCAAGAGCCCTTGTTAGTTTCTCTAGGAAAAAACAAATACAGCCTGAAATGAGCTGAAAACTTTGTTTGCTCGTTATTTGAAAGAACTCGAGCAAAAATGCATCTATCCGCTGGATATTCTCACATAAATGCGACAACTGAAGCATGAGCAGAGCCCCGAGTTCGACAATTTTTCTGTCTTTCGTTTGTCCGGTAACGATATAGGATGAATGCTCAAAAATTTGAAAAAATGATACCAAAATAATAGCGAATAGTGCATTAATGGCAAGGTAGTGAGAATCAGAAGAACTACTTATGACCTAACTCGTCCATATTTGGAAAAAATATTAAAAATAACTGAATATTAATGTATAATTAAATAATAAATCAATCTGTACGGCTGTTGCACTTATCGCCAATCATAACAAATCTGGAGATAAATTCGAATCCGAAACCGGTGTAATAGAACACTTCTGTTGAGCTCATTCAATTTTTCGTCTGGCGAGGAAAGCAGGATTGCCATACAATACTAACTAAAATACAACTCAATTGCTAGTTAACAAATAACAAGCCCTGCATGTCTAACAATGAAATGTTCCAGTTTTTTTTCAAAATGTTTTTTTCTGAAATACTACGAAAAAGATGATTCGATACTGTTGTCGTATATTCTTTAAATCATTCAGAAAAAGTACTTTAAGTGTGCGATTGGAAATATTTGTTGACTTTCTCAGCATTTCAGTCAAAAGTTGGAGATCTCCGATATGTTACATCAATGTTTCTAACACCCGAATGTCCATGAAAATCTGGTGCTCTTCGCGTACCCTTTCAGTGTTTCACTTTCTATCCCCGATTGAATTTCGTGTGAAAATCCAGGAAGCTTTTGCGCACTCCCCGGATATTTTAAACAGTTAAACGGAGACTTTGTGTTCCTGCCCACCGTTCCGTCGTCAAAGAAAGAAACTGAATTTGTGATCTTATAGAATAAAACTCAGGGAGGATACATTTAATGAAAATAGTATCATTTTCGAATTGTCGGGCATATTCAACGCCTCTCGATATGTTGCATGGCGCAATGGATTTCTGTTGGTTCAGTGTTCCTAAATCAAAAACTGTCTCGGACGGTTCTTAACGCATTGAATAAATCTGTGTTTTTTTAGTTTTTTCTTCACGCGCATGAAGAACACCGTACGTTAAGAGAATTTTCTTCATCGCGGTTGAAGCAAAATTATGTTTTGATGACAATTTTCTTTACGTGCGTGGAGAAATACTAACGTTCAAAAAGAATTTTAAGACGACTACCGCGAATAAAAAGGCAGCAAAGAGATAAACTAAGATGTACTTTGAAGTTTTTCTTTGAATTTGGTTCCTTTCCCTTCCCGGGGAAGAAAAAAGGGGAACGTTCCAGATCCGTTTCTTCCCATGCCTCTTTCCTGCCGCGTACATGTTGAAGTGAAAAATTATGGTCCTGGCTTAAACTTTGTTTTAGAAAATACCCATGATTTCCGAATCATATAAATAAAAAGATTATATGATTAAAGGCGGATGGTGTTCCTAATTGACAGTATTCTCGATGAACTATAGCCAAAAAGCTTCAAGGCAGATTCAGATAGCCTTGTAGAATAGCCTTCATTCTTGCGTAAAACGTGTGTCGGACAATTTTTTTTGCATCCTACTCCCAGACTACATAAGCGAGACAGGGAGACCAAGTCAAGAACGGAAAATCTACTCCCTCAGGCTTTATTGCAATACAACCTATATTTTATAAGTAATCCTGTATAATTAGTATGTTATAACTCGAGACGCATTGTCGATTGATGCTGATATATTTTTTCTAGATCGATAACCCCGTTTTTTTTTACGTTGTTTCATTCGGGAAATCTATTCTCCTATGGTTAAATCAAAATTCACTCAAATTCTTGCAGAACGAGCTCGAACAACTCAGATAATTTCTTGAGGACCCATTTGTCAATTTCGACCGCCCCAAACTCAAAATAGGAAATTGAAGCCACGTGAAAAATCTGAAAAAAATGTGCCTCGATTTCGAATAGTTTACTTAATGGTGAACTAAATACTCAGAAAAAATCGATAACAACTCAAACATTTCGAAATTTTTTTGTTTGTATTTGGTTTTTGTGCTTCAAAAATAAATGCGATTGAGTCGTGCATTTTATGACCATAATAACTGCAAGAAATAGAACCACCATACCTTAACCCTGTGCTTTTAGGCATATAAACTGTAAACTAATTGTTTGAGTTTCCAATTGGTTCTGATCATATATAGATTATAACTGACATCGAAAAAGAAATTTGATTTGATGATCTAAAGATAGTTCATGACAGCTTGATCGACGGATTGTTTCCACAAAAAGCAGAAAGCTCGATAATTTTAACAAAATAGTTCCGTCCCGGTACGAACAAGAAGCAAGTCGATAAAAATATTTATATTTTAACCTCCGGAGTTGTCCAAATCATTTTTTGTCTGAAGTAGCAGAATAATACGCGATTCATTNATTGCGTTTAACCTCCTCACACCCAGAAACGAGAACTTCGCCTCACACCCAAAAGCCTATTTAAAGGCAATACTTTGAGCGCTTATCACGGAAAAACTGGGAAAGATATTAATTTACTTATTTGTCACTGATTGAGATCAAGGATAAAATTAAGTAAACAACACGTTACATTTTTAAATTGAGAAGTTTGTAAACTAGAAAACTGCGAGAGAAAAGAGAGGTTCACTCACCTTGTATTTCTTGAAAAATTAAACATTTTTTACAATGACATATAAGTTACAAATTTAGAAGTGAAACTTTAGCTATCAAAAGCTGGTCTAAAATTTTAAATATGATATCTTGATCGCTTACAAAACAATTATTCATATCGCCGCGCGTCGAAATATGTGCAGTAAAATGTGAAAAATATTGCTAATCAGCTGAAAACTCAAAATCAGTACCACCTTATGTTCTATATTTGATCGATTTGTCTTTGTCGGCTCNTACATTTGTAGTTTTCAAAATATACATAATCAAAAATGTCATTTCATAGATTTAATCTAAAACAATTTATTTTTATCTATTTAAGCGAAACAAAACTTAAAGAAAAAACGAGAATATTTTTGAAAAATTAGAGTTTCCAAAATCTCGTTACTCCAATAATGCTAATCAGAAAATAATTTTGAAAAATGCTCTAGTTAGGTAATTATTTAATCTTTCATATGTAATCAAAACACATAATTTGAAAATGTCTGAGTTTTGATATATAGACAGAAATATCAAAAATGTGACTTTTATCGCTGAAGGAGTGTCGCTTTTGAGCCCTTTGAAATTAAAAATATACTATTTTAAAAATACAAGTTTGAAGATATTTGTTTGAACTTTCTGAATAAGTCGTAACTTTGAGATCGGATGTGTGTTAGTGATTTTTTGAAAAAGGCTTGTACAATTTAGTACAATAAGTGTGTTATGGGATAGAAAATTATTGGTGTGTGATGGTTAAGCTGTTTGAAAGTTCCAATTTGTGAGTCGAAAAATTGAAATCTTTCAAAACGGCTAGTAAAAAAAGTTTGAATTCAGGCAAAGTCGGAATGGGTAGGGTATATCCCTTAGCATCTTTTTCAGGGGTAAAAAAGGATTTAGGATTTTTAAAAATGACTTTTAAAATATAGCTGACTACACGGGTTATGTTAACACAAGGATACATTTGTTTGATATTGTAGCATACCACCTGGTGGAGATTTTCATCAAATTTTTGTTTTTCGACCAAAAATCGTTTTTTAAAAGATTTTTGGCTGTTCACCAAAAATGAGCACTTTTTAAGTAAAGCTTCTAAGATTTCCGTTACATATTCTTCAGATCCGGAAGAAATACTGCTGTAACCCGTAGAAATCGGGCGCATAGGCCAGTTTTCTTTATGACATTCGACTACGCCAAACAGGCTGGCGTGTCCACCAATCGTCTACACTATGCAAAATTAATTGCGGGTTTACCTTCATAAATTTGAAATAATCGGAGATCCGATCATCTTTAGTGTAACAAGCTGAGATATCTTTGCCACATATCGAGGTGTAGGAGCGAATATGCTCAATATTTAATCCTTTACGTTCAGCCCTGTGGCAAATTCGCTACCAAGCTTCAAAAAGGTCAAAACGTTAGTTGGGATCGCTACCCCTGTATTATCAATAGCTTTTGCTTCATTTATAATAAGGTAAGTTTTTTTTGAATAATTTGGAAAGTTTGAGATCTCCTTTCTTATCTGAGGAGTGAGAGGCTTGAAAAACGGACTTTTCAATATTTTGAATTAAGGAGTTGAAGTGTTTAGGGCTATCAGAAAATTTAAAAAGGAGGTTTTTACAACTTTCTAAATCATTTTTTAGTTTGGAGAATTTTTCTTTGTTTTCCCTAATCGCATCGGAAAGTCTTCGGGATTGTAATTTTTTCACTTCATGTGATCGGATTTTGTTAATTCTTATAAATTTATAACTATAGCTGCACAAAAAGCTGGGATAACTTTTCTCTGTTCACAGGCCAAGTGGTGAAATTTTAGTGTTTTTCTTTGTCGATGAAAGCGCGAAATACAGAAACTGGTCGTTAATCAGTGTGGCCGTGTCCTCCAGGTTGTAGCTTGTGTTGGCACAAGTTAAAATATTTGTAAATTACTTTAACTAATCCCGTTTCACGTGAGCATCTTTCAGGTGTTGTTAAGAGTATACTATTAAAGTCAGCATTTCCAAGCTAGTCTAAAAGAATTGAATCAGGAATTCTCAAAAAATTTTGTGGGCAAGAAAAGTTTATAATTTTTCCACGCATTATTTGTGGTCCTAGATTGAATTAATTAGAATAATAATAAACGCGTCTAAAGAAACATGACCGGTGAAGTCTTATGTTTGGTAAAAACTTTAACAAATTGCTGTATTTAGCTGGGCTTCATAGAGAGTATCGCTCTTGATGTATCTGCAGCAGATAATCTGCTAGGCCTATAATTTGTATCAAATTGGTAGAAGACGTTTAAAAAACAAATACACAATTTTAAAATGGTCAAAGGTAACTTGAGGATGCTATAACCTTGAAAGATAAAAATCATATAAATGACGAAAATAAAAAGCTAATTTGTTCATAATTCTTATCGGTTACCCGTTTTTTCTATTTTGGGTTCGAATTTTAATTGTCGAATTCGTAAAAAAAATGAGGAAATTCAATATTAAATCCCTTATTCACACCTTTGTAAATATCCCGGCCCTGATTAGGAAACGTAGTGTGTTTTTAAGTAGTAAGGCCGGGATATTTACAAAAGTGTGAATAGGGGATATAGGAACGGATTTATCGTTCAATAATTTTTGGAACTTTCTTGTTACAAAATATCAAATGGCCAGTTTCACTTATTACATAGTTTTCAACATATTTTCTTAACGCCTTAGGCCTTCGAAATTATCTTTTTTTGATATTGTTTGACAAAATCTATTTAAAAATATACCGAAAATTTTCCGCATTTCAAGTTGAAAATTTTTGATTGTTGCTTTGAATTCCGCACAAAATAATCAGTGATAATCGCGCTTTGAAATTTCTAAGTTTCACCATAGGTTCTGGATGTCAAATTAAATGTATTCTGTATACATTCTAATAAAATCACAGCTTTATCACAATGAAATATAGTCATAAATCGAACAGTTAGCTTTACGGTCAGCTGATTTCTATCTGCCGATTGACCATCTGTGCACTAAAGTGGCATTTATCCTATAAATACCACGATTTTTCGCTGAATTTTTATCAAAAGTATAACCAAAGTATCAAATCAAATGTTAAGAAATAAATCCTTTTGGTAATTTAGTGTCATCGATTACTCGTGTTATAAATCAGAGACATACCGATTATGTCTGAAAATGACTAGATGGTCTCGTGAAAAGCATTTTTAATTATTGATAAAATTAACAAGATTTTTTTGGAGAAAAATGAAATAAAATGATATTTATTGATATGAGCAAGTGAGCTTGAAAATAAATTAAAGGTGATCAGAAGAGTATTTGGCGATCGATAGGTACAATTCCCTAAGAATTGTTTTGTATCAAACTTGGCTTCAGAATATTAATACTATAATGTAATGATGAGTATAAGTTTTTTTTAACTTACGCAAGGAATATCCTGTACCGAATACAGTGAATCAAAATTGCCGCGATAGGAATACAAACCAAATGTGTGTAGTATTCAGTGTATTGGTTAGCTATATTAGGAGGTGGTAAGGATTCAAGTGACGCACCTACCTCATTTGAAAAAATGGTAAATTAAAATTTTTTATGAAACACCTGAAATCGTTAACGACAGGGGATTTTTATAAAAATCCAGTTTTATAAAAATTTTGGCGAATTTTAACCGGTTGTATTTTTTTGAATTTAACTTGCCCTGAAATTTTAGAATAAATTATGCGGTATTTCAAACATGAAATTTAAAATGATAATCAACTTAATTCTGGCTTGAAAAATGGCCTATAGTAGAAAATTATATTGATAATTATTTGATAAGGTATTATTTCGCATCTCATGCTCAATTTGATGTCACTTTATATAATTACTATGAAAACACCAATTCAGGTTATTATAATTTTTCTACAAATTCCCTTGAATCTTTAAATCGCCGGCTTAAAGAAGCCTGTGGTGCCGGTCAACTTCCTCTTAATAAATCATTCGTAAAATGAACTCTCGACGCCCCAAAACGATCGCAAGGCAAGAAAAACTCGAAAATATTTCCGAGATTTATAAAAATTTATCTCTCAAATTTCTGAAGCTGTGAATACAGCTTATCAAATCGGAACTTTGGATAAACTTCAAATCCAATATTATTTCATTGAGGGCCCTGACATCTTCTCCGACTCTGATTAAATTATTCTTCATATTTTTTAATTGTCACTCTATATTTAAACCCCCGCAATAAATCGTCTTCTGCTCACTTCCACTCGCGCCTCAATACCACCATCGCAAGTAGCTAGCTTTCAAAATATTTTCGAGTCAAAAAATAATGAGTGCACAGTTGTTCGCATCCGATATTATATAGCGTTATCAACCAGTTATTTACGGATTTTTGGAATGTATACAAGACAGTATTCTGTAGTGATTCTAATCCCGAAGTTATTTTCCGGTTCACGTATTATAATTGTTCATCAATCAGCTGTTCTCTCAGTTGAACCTTTTAAAGCACTTTTCCGCCGGTGTAAATCACTAAAATAACCTCCAGAGTTGTTTACAGTGTTTACTTAACAAAATAGCTGAATAATCCGCTCTCTACGGTAGGAATCCTACCTCCTTTTTTCAGCAATGGGTTTAATTGTTGAAAGAAAAATAAACGTCAACTTTAAACGCAATTTTTTTGTTCAGGTCTTCACTAAAACAATGAATTGAATCAAGAAAATTAAGCTTGAAAAAAATAACATTTAAATGAAAAAATAGGTAAAAAGCCCGATCAAACAACTCAACTGTATTGTTTGCATTTTCTAGATTCTGATCAAGTTCAGACTTATTGTATTTTCTGCAAAAATCATTTCCACTTTAGAATGTCTTAACCGCACCTGCTTTGCTGTGTTTTAAAACACAGAGACCAAAAATATTTTTGGGAAGTATCATTTTGGCCGGCGGAATATCGGAACAGACCCCCGAAAGTTTCCCTTATTTTTCATTTTACGAATTTTGGTGAGTTTCAGAAATTGCGCATCAGACCGGAAATGCATGATTTGGATGCAATTTTTTGTTTTATGCAGTTAAAACAGCACTGGAACTAGATAATAATCTACACATATACTTATTTTGATTGAATAAATAATAAATTATTTATTATGTTGTAATAATTTTTCAGCGTTTTTGGAGCCGTATTTTCTTAATACTGTATCATATACTCTAAAAACACTTTTATTTCTAAAAAACGGTGGTTTTTTTTGTTTTTAAAAAATATTATTGAGAAAAATTAGTACAGAAAAACCACTGTATTCAGGACCTGAATTTCAGGTAACCAATTTATGATATTTTTAAGCATTAACTGTAAAAATTATTATTAAGTAACTGAAGAACGAATGTTCCCGAAAATTATTACAACATAATAAATAATTTATTATTTATACGATCAAAATTTGTCATTCGCAAAAAAAAAGAACACCAAAAAAAACAGTTGTATACTTATTGGGTTACTCTTAGCGAGATAAATCATTTGACATTATTTATTTGGTACCCGTCGCACCACTTGGTCGTGTAATTGGCAGTCCAAAATTTGAAATTTGACGATTTGAGAAGGTTACGCATCGGCGAGCAAGAAATTCTTAATTAATTTTATCAAACAAACATTTTTTCTACGATTTTGCCGATCATTTAATAGGAAAATCAATATTTTCTTTTTATCGAGTTTCAACCCCAGACAATTTGGCACCATATAAAATTAATCTCAAAATCCCAAATTAGCATTGATGGCTGAAGCCATGTTTCATAGTAAGCACAATACTGTGTGTTTTTAAAAACACTCAGATTGACCAAGTGATGAAAAATATTTCAGTTGTTCTAAAACGGGAATCGGATCCCGAGTCTTGAATTTATCCCGACCCGATTCGGATTCGGCCGGATTGGAAATTTCGACTGGTCGGGGACCCGGGCGGGTTCGGAATTTGGAAAACTTCAATTTAGTTTCGGGGACGGACAGGATCGGGATTTGATCGCCGGTTCCCGAGTCGTTTTAAACATTTTCCGTGGCGTAAAAATTATTATGTGAAGTATTAACAATAAATTTTTAAACCCATAAATACTCATAGGAAAAGGCTTTTGGCAATCCATAACGTTGCGATAGAGTTAAAAATATTGTAATTCGAGGAATAATACTTCATTTAACTTTATTGAATTTTATTAAAGGGGTGGTGTTGTCATTTTTTGGGATTTCAGAGGCTTCCGTACGGTTAGACAAATGTAGATGAAGGACACTTTTGAAACATACATTATGGAAGATCTATTCTTTGATCTCGCGTTCATAGACAGTTTTAGTACCACTCCCACCAATCATCTGGTTAACCGCGGTTAAACACGGGTTCCTCAGGTTTTTTCAAAGAACCATGGATCCTAGAGCTTATATCGGAAAGTTTTGAGATATGGTGAGAATCTGGAAAATTGTCTTAATTTTAGTGAATCGGTTCTGTTTGTTCAATTTTTGCCTCAGGATCAGCATTGCTGACTCAACAATCTAGTTGAATGTGCCAAAAAAGGGTGTTTTTCCGACGTTTTGATAAGAGGAATTTTATGTGGAAATGCAAGAAACGTCATTTTCGGAATGTAACAAGACCAAGTTGGTGGTGAACATCGAATCGGTCGTACTTTTGAATTTCCGCCGGATTGCTGTAAATCGACAAAAGTGCGCGAAATCGACAATTTTGAATATGAAAGTGAGAATTAGAAAATTTAAATGCCATCAAAAGATTTTTTGGGTACAGTTTGCTGGAAACAATATTAGCAACTATAGTTAAATATTGAACACAACGGATTCTAGAAAAAAATTAAAGTTTTTCATTAAAATTAATTTTTGATCTCTAGCACCGTTTCTGTTCGAAATCAGACCATAGTTGCTAATATCATTTGCAGCAAACCGTACCCAAGGAATCTTTTGGTGGCAATTAAATTTTCTTATTCTCACTTTTATATTCAAAATTGACGATTTCGCGCACTTTTTTGTCGATTTACAGCCAATCAGGCGGAAATTAAAAAAAACGACCGATTCAATGTTTACCACCCCTTGGGCTTGTATAATAACAGAACATATATTTTTATGAAAAAAAAGGGATTATTCGGGATCCCGAGTCAGGATCGGGATATCCCGACCTCGGGATCGTGATTGAAAAAAAATTATGAGTCGGGACCGGGCGGGATCGGGATTGAAAACTCATCCCGTTTAAGAACACTGGGTGATATCTATTAAGGGGTTCCTGGTCCCTTTTTACTAGATTTTTAGCCAAAATTTTTTATTTAATTCAGCTTTTGCTAACGACGCATCCGATTGAATTCATAGATAGCTTAAACAGAGCACTAATATCTGGTCAATAATTGAATCTTCAAAAATGGTCCGAATCCGACAATTGTCACCATTTTTTTAAAGAAAAACTAGTAATTTAACAATTTTAGTAATCTTAGAAAAAAGATAAAATAAATTCATCCGATGAACTAATTTTGTTTATTTTATTTTTCACAGGATATTTGTGCTCAGTTTGAGCTATCTGAGAATGTTGTCGGATGAGTTGGTTTTAAAAGCCGAATTAAATAAAAAAAATTGGCTTAAAAACTAGTAAAAAAGTCCAGGAGCCAGGCTCCTGGAGCCTCCGTATTTGATATAACATCGAAATGTGGAGGTTAATACACGAAACAAGTCAAGTAAAATCAACTTATGAATTTATATAATTCTCATTCACCACGTTACGAAATGTATAAATCATCATAAAAATTCTCATTATCAAACAGAGAGAAATGTGTAGTTAACTTGGGAGATATCAAAATATCAACTTCAGCGCCACCTAGTGCACAAACTTGAAGTAATAGAACTCAGACCTAGCGTATTCTGATTTTTTCGGCTGAATTTTCCTAAAACATTTTCAAAACAATGGCTTCCATAAATGGTTATGGGTTTCCATTTAAGGGTAATGGGTTTCCATTAAAGGGTAATGAGTTTCTATTACTTGGTAATTTTTTGCAAAATTTGAAAAGTTGTTTTCAGCCGAAAAATAGAAAATTTTATATTTTTGTTTAAAGTTACATGTTCAGGGATCAGTTATAAGGCAGCCGAAATCAACAAACTGTTAAGAAGAGTTTTGAGCAAATTAAACACCAAAAACCGAATTTATTTTACTATAACATGCCTTATTTTTCAAAAATGGTTTCCTTAAATGGTGATGGGTTTCCATTAAAGGGTTATGGGTTTCCATTACAGGGGGTTTCCATAAATGGTTAGTTGGTGTTCGACCTGGTGAGTTTACGTCAAAATAGTTCAGATTTGTTTTTTTAAGTATGTTTGTGTTTTTAATATGCGAAAATGTGACATGCTGTACATAAAAAGTATAATAAATGATTTAAAGTGAGTTAGAAATTTATTTACAGCTTAATAAAAAAAGACTTTAAAGAACATTTACAATCCAAGTAACGTTATCACAGGAACTTTCGCAAAATATTTACAATTTTTATATAAGGTATTTGATGTTTTTGAGTGTATGATTTTCAAATAATTATAAAAGTTTTTTAACTCTAACGGTTCCTTTTCTGGAAATTCTGATTGATGCAACATCTTCCATCGATTTTATGTCTGTAGATTTTGAAATTGCTTGTTGAATTTGTCGGTCCAAGTCATTACCTGACCGACTCTGGTTATCATTTTGAGGAAGACAAGCACTAGATTCAGCTTGACGAGACCCGAAAAAGTAGAATTCAGCTAAGAATAATTTTGTTATTTTTAACGCTGACATTTTTTCATTAGTTTGCGGTTTGTTCTTCAGAAAAAACAATTTTTTCGAACATCACTGTAAAAACGACAAAAATCCCATAGTTTCCTTTTTCAAGAGGGCTCACCAAAAGTTCGAAAATTGTTATCAGAGTAGTGCGTTTGCGTACTTAGGGTTCTGGAACAAAAAAAGAAAAATTTACATGCAAAATACCTTTTCAAATTGAGAATCTCAATGTAAGGAAAATTATCTTATGATTCATAAGTTATGAATTGTTTAAATTTGACAACTTTTTTTGTGAAAAATAATGGGAAAGTTGAAAATAATTCTTCGAACTAGAAAAGACTGCGCTATATTTACGGAGTTCACACAAAATTTAACTTAATTTAGAATTCATTTTGTTATTGTATTTAATTCGACGCACTTATTGCCATGACAAATTCAGTGGTCAATTCGTTTATTTTCGTTTAAATATATTTTTAAGCCAAGGTCATACTATTTTCGTAATTAATTCATTTTAGAATTAAAGGTTTAAAAAGAACTAAATCGGATCGATCGTTGTTTAAAGAACGCGTTTTGACGATTGGCAAAGCTTTCTTGAACAAACAATTAGAATTTCCGCATTTTTCCCCATCTAGGTCATTTTAATCTTTTTCACGGGTCGATACTATCGACTCGATAGTGTAATGAATAAAACGTGAAATGTAAAAATGCAATATTAACAAATTACAAAAACTTGTAGAAAAGGTTCTAGAACTCATTATTTCGCAATTTAAGAGGATATCCTTTTCCCAACGGAACTCCATCTAAAAAACGTTTACTATCTCTATAGCGCGTGTTCGAATCCGACTGATGTTGTCTAAGTGATTGTCTTAGTGATTGCTTGAGTGATTACACACCAATCAAATTCAACGGTCCCAATATCAAGCATCCTTGCCTATAATCAGACTCAAGACAATCACTTAGACAACATCAGTGGGATACGAAAACGCACTATAGAGCTCTATAGTATCATCTACAGGGTGTAAGGTTTTTCCCTTCTCAAGTGTAACCAGTTTGGAAAAAAGAAGGTAAAAACCTTACACCCTGTATAATAATAATATTATTATAGATCTAATAATATAAAAAAGGCGAGGCGGAGCCTTGCCTTTTTTATAGTTTATATCAATAGTTGACTTGACAAAATTCTTCTTTTCCCACAAATTTTTGGCTTCTTCAACTTTGCCCGATGGAGTCAAGACCTCAAGGTGGGCGCTAAAAAGTTAACACCTTTTCGAGGGGTATCCAAAGCGAAAAAAGCGGAAGGCAAAAAAAAAGATAATTTAATTATTTTGAAAATGACAAGAACTCCGAAATTGATTTTTGGATCAGAAAAAGTACAAAAAAATGTGTTTCANAAAACTTTCTTTGCTCGGAATCGTCTTTTTCGGTGGCGGGGGGTAATCGTAGCAAATAAATGTTTATCAGGAGTTTTAGTTCAGTCTGTAGGGTTCCCGCTGCGCACCCTGGATATAGGACTCTGAGTTTGTACAATAAGTACAATTTAAATTATTTGTTGCGCAAAATAATAATAATATCGAAAATACAATGTATTCATGAAAAAAACAACATTTTACTAAATTTTCTAAATGTTTAGCACATTTATATTTGAATTGATCTATGATGCATGACTATGCAAAGCAAATTTTATGTCAAATTCATTTAATCTTAATAATTTGATCCGACAAAAATTGGAACTGTACGATCTAGAATTCTCGTTTTGCTCTTGAAGTAAAAATATCAAATTAAAACATTTCAAGTTTTATTTATTTTACTATAGACCCATTTTTCACATCCAAAATTGTAAACTCCCGTTCCCTGAGACGCATTCGGTGGTATTGAAAACTTACGGATAATGTCGGCCGATAATCTATTCGCAACAAGTATAAATGAGTTTCTTCCATACATATCATTTCCTGTGTAGTACTGTTGTTTCAAATGAATTTCAAGACCATGGCTTCTTCGGTAAATATTTGCAAAATTGGCATTCCAAACTTGAAAATCTCCACTGTAAACACTGGCTCCTGGAAATCGGATAATAACACTCCATCCACTTGAACCCCAGTATTGTGGTGGGATTTTGATATGGAGCGCACTACCGTACTTGATGTTTCCACCTTGCTATAAATTGATAAATTAAATATTGGGTCACAATGTAAAAACACAATTTTGGAATATTCAAATACATTTCATGAGACGTCANTAATTTTAGGGTTACATTTCATGACAATTGTTTCGAAAAAAACTTTAAAGTCCGGTTATTTTAATTTGTACCGTATATACTCTCGAATCCGAAGGGGTTTTTGCATGTGAAACCTTACGAAAAAATAGACAAAGATTTTTTTGGCTACCTAGGTTGATCACGTGACCGAAAAACAGAAATTGCTCATGATCACCTAAATAACCGTTTTCTGATGATTAAACGTTTGTCGCTATCTAGTCTGATTTTCTCAGATCTAATACTACTTTTAAGTGAGCCCATTAATTATAAATCAAATGAAATTTTTCGTTTGTCTTTGCAACAAAAAATATCATGAAAATGTTTTAAGGGATACAAACCATATCTTTCCATTCATCAACAATATCGAATGTTGCAACATCACATCTTGGCTTTGCACAACCATTAGGGACACCTTTGTCGAGTGAAAATTGATCTTCACAAGTTTGCTCTTCACATGAACACTTGAAACTTGAAATTTTTCTTGATTCAAGTTTTTCATTCATCTCATGATCTTGATTTCTGATCACAGAACCTTTCCATTTTCCGATTAAATTTTCGTAATTTACGTCTTTGTAAGCGTGTAAAGTACATTGTTTTTCGATTACTGCATATTGAATAACGTTGGAAAATCCGCTTCCGTCGACTTTAATCAAATTTAAGTTTGAAATTTCAGCTGAGCCAGTGTGGAAAACTCGTCCAGATTCTATCCAGTTCTTTTTATTGGTGTAAAGGCTGGCGCATTTTTCTTGAGAAATTGGTGCTAAAAAAATTAAATTAAATTTAAATATTTATCAGCCATAATTGGCCATAAAAAAATTATATTATTGAAATTAAAATTATTGCAACAATTTAAATTGAAATTTTAGGACCTTATTGAAATTTGAAAATTTCAAAAACCACTAATTTTTTATAAAATTTGTATTTAGCTACACTACATACATTCAATTTGTGCAAAAACACACTATGTCGAAAATTATGCCTATTGGGCCTTTTTAATCAGGCGTCATAACTTTAAGAAAGTGATCAATGAAATCGCGGGATTCTAGAGTTGAGTTGACAATCGAGTGATGTCATTGGACACTGGCTCAAAGTTATGACGCCTGATAAAAAGGCCCACTAGGCATCATTTTCCATATAAACACTGGCCTCAAGATTTAAATAAAATGAATAATAAAATAAGATTTTGTGATTGGCCGATATGAAAATTATAAAACACGTAGGCCCGAGAATGTGATTATGACTAATTAAGCGTTCATAATTGGTCGAAAATTCTGAAAACTTATTTTTTAATCAATCTGAAGATGCTTCGAATAAAATCGACTGATAAATTATACAAAAATACATTTCGAAATCACAAGAAAAGTTTCTTGTGTTGGTTTTGCATAAAATGCTTCTCGGCAAGTATTTTGAAGATACAAAAATTAAAAAACTTACGACAAATTCCGACATTGCAGTCTTTTGTGATATATTTAAATTTTTCAGACGAGCAAGATCCTGGACCTAGACAAATTCTGGTCCTCGAAATCAGCCCTGGGCCACAAGTTACCGAACACTCAGACCACTCTGACCATTCACTTATTGTCCCTTTAAGGTCCTTACAAGTTTCCTGTGGGACACAGTTTCCATTTTCAAGAAAAAATCCGTCCTTGCAAACGCACATTCCTTTTGTTTGTTCTGTTGGGTCACAAACTGCACCATCAAGAAAATCTGAGCAGGACAAAGTATTCGAGCAAATTTTCGCGCATCCTTTCCATTCTTGATTTTCTCCGCAGCCTGAGGTGAAACCAGTTTCAAACATCCAGTTGCACGTTATCGTTTCGTCATCTGGGAGTTTATTTTTGCATTGATTGATAAAATTTCCAAGCACGTATGAAAATGTCTGCTCCGAGGGTCTTGCGGTGTAATCATCAGCACAAGCTTTTATGAACGGCATGGTATCAATCAAAGTACTACAGTGGGCGACTGAAGGAGAACTTATGCTAAATAAATCTTCGCATTTTTCGATTGTTTCTGGCTCGGGTTGATTTACCAACATTGGATTTGGTGCCGCTCGGTACATTTCTGTAGCCCAGGAACTAGCCATGTCCTTTTCACATTGTGACCAAGCTTTATCAACATTATCACAAGGACATTCTTGGTCAATTCCGTCCGCATTTTTCCAATCGTCGCATTTTAATTGGTTGTAATCACCACAGAGTCCTCTGACAAATCCTTGAAATGCACCGGGAGCTATGGCGGTGAAAGTATGGCCATCTCGGAAAACTTGGAGACCGAACCAAGTTTTTAAAATCATGACTTTAATAGGGTTTGACACGTGATTACACAGTTTACACGATCAGAGTTAATTATATTTTTTTATGAAGAAAAAGTTCGATCATCCAAGAAATTTCTAGAATTTTAATTTTTGAGAAGAAACTTGATAAATATTGCTAAAAGTTTATTTCAAAATAAAAAACGTTTGACGAAATTATTTTGAGGGCGTTATTCAAACAGTTTCAATTTTTGATGGCCTTCGAGTTCAAATCGTGAACAACTGGTTAAAATGCCAATATTTTTCTAAAAAGGCTATGCTTATTAAAATTTTGACATTTTACTCTTAATCGTCAATTTTTATTCAATTTGCTAAAAAAATCAGTTAGAAACAAAAAAGTTGTATTATTCATCTTGAAAACTTTGAAACATAATTTCATTTTACACAAACAACTGCAAGATAAAATGATAAATTGGATAAAGTAAATTATTATAGATTTAACCATTGAATTTTTAAAATTATTTGGTTGGCTGATGATTTGAAATATACATATTACTTGTACGACCAAATTTTATTTTCATTTTGAGGGCTTTGCTTCAAAAATTTAATACATCATAATTACTTTCTTTAACAGTAGACATCAAAACCAACACATTACTCGGGTTTAAGCCGTTACTTTTTAGACGAGGTAATCATTTTAGCAAATATCTCAAAATAAGAAAAGGTTACTTTGGATATATTTGTCTCTCATTTGAATTTTTGGGTCGAGATGATCGGAAAAATATCGAAATCGCATGTCTGACCCTAAACTTGTGCGGTTCTCTGGAACGAAAAATGGTTGTTTTCTTGTGTAATTAAGGCGTTATCTACACCATCATTAATCGAAATTGTTCCTCTCTCAGGTCCAAAGGTGATTTTATAAGTTGTGGTGTCATCTGGAGATCTAAATTCTAGAATTCCTGTTCCAACTACAGAATATGCTCCCCACGGATCTGTTATCATTCTGATCATATAAAACGGTAAAACTTGCGGAATTGACTCAGAAGTCGAAAAAATGTAATCTCCCACGCCGTACACATCGATATTTTGCTGATCAAAAGTGATAAGATGCGGATCTCCCCAGGCAATACATTCTCCAAGGACTTTAGGTTTACATTTATAAATCATGTTTTTATAGTCGAAAAGTTCACATCTTTCAGTTTTTGTATCACAGTCGTCAGAATAACATTGCCAAGTTGGGATACCTTCGTCGTTTTGCGGACAAAAACAATCTGGGATGAGACTCATTGACATGGGACATAGTTGGGTATTGCAAAGTCGAGTTTCTCGATTTTGTCCGACACAATTTGATCCGGAACATTCTCGACGACGAGTTTTTACACCGCTGTTGCATGAAACTGTACATTCGGACCATTCTGCCCATTCATTGTAAGGATGAATGATTTCGTAGACGCAGTAATGGAGAGCACTGTAGGGATTGTATTGTTTTACTGTGTTTATCATGCTCCAAGTGCAATCGCCGTTTTGACTCATTTTACTTTGAAAGGTTGAAATAATATCCCAATTTTTCATGAAATTATAAAAATTCGAAACATTTTCGAACTTATCAATTAATTATTAACCAGATTTTTTTCATATTCAGACTCTGTATATTCACGAATATAGAAACTTCTGAATTGTAAAAACTGTAGTCCTAGAATGTGTGAGCGAAACGTTGCAGAATAATTAATATTTTCGAATGAAAAGATATCAAAAATAGGCTTATACAAAACAAACCATCTTTTTCAAATTGTATACAGTAGATTATACTTAGTTTGTTAATTCGCAAATATTTTTTTTGTGGTTTATCCCATTATAATTTGATAACAAACAGTGTATCAGTCTCTGGCAGAGCCCGCCGGAAAGCAAAATAAGTATTTTAAAAAAAAATTTATCTGGACAACTTTTATATATCGAAATTTATTCAATTTCAGTCATTACAAACTACAGAAACAATAATTCTGAGCAAAAAATCGAAAATCGGTAAAAAACAGCGCTTGAGGCACTCGAGAAAAACTTCCGAATAAGCGGAATCTATGGAAAAAAAGGGCGAATATTCCACTTTTCCACTTTATTTTTTTATTAGTTAACCGTCCTTGTAGCTCCTGAGCAGCAAAATCCAGTAGTACCTTCTGCGCCACTATTACATTGATCACATTCTCCACCGTCTCCACACATATCATAACAAGTTTCTTGTGCAACTTCTTCACCAGGTGAAATCGACAATATAGGACATTGATCAGCTACATCTCCACAAGTTTGCGATTCCATAGTCGGCTCGTCGGGACATTTTCCTGGACCCATACACATTCGGCTTCTAGTGTGAATTCCTTCACTACATGTCACACTGCAATCTGACCATGGACTCCAATCCGAAAATGTACCAACTTCGACGGGACATTCAGCTGGTGAGAGACAATGTCCTTCGTTAAAAAGATATCCTTCCTCACAGACACACATTCCGACGAGCTCTTCGTTTTCGGGACACGTAGAAATGTCGGGATCAGTACATGTTGGGAAATCAGCGCAGTATTTAGCACATCCTAGAAAACATAAGTTATTTAAAAAGGTTATTTAATTAGGCTTATTAAATGAGGTCTTTTTAATAAAGCAATTAAAATTATGTATTTTAATTGATTATTTGATCAGGTTTATCCAATTAAACTTTCTTAATTATGTTATTTAAATAAGTTATTTAATTGGGTTATTTCAAAAACTTATTTGATGAGGTTTTTTTGATGAGTCTATACTTATAAGGTTATTTAAATATGCAATTTAATCAGGTTATTCAATGAGGTTAATCAAATAAGTCATTTTGGTCAGCTTACTCTAAAAGCTTTTTTTTTATAAGTAATTTAATTAGAATAATTTTTATTCAAATAAGTTATCACGTTAACAAATAACGACGATTATTTCAATGATTTTTTTCTTAATTGAGTATCTCGGCCTTATAAAGTGTCTTTTTAGCCGAAGGGCCGGTATATTCTGGAGAGTATGAAAAGGGAATATACAGTTTATTATACTGATTACAAATTTTTTAATTATAACTTTTTTCAAAATAAATACTATCTATGAATCAGATTATGATCAAAATAAAAATATTATTTTTATATCTCAAAAAATCGAAAAAAATATAACTTTTTTTTCTGGAATACTTTCTTGAGGTAGAAAAGTGTTCCATTTAGATAACAAAAACTTTCAATCAACAATTCTGATGTATCGTTTAATTTTAAGGCAGGTGTCTGCATTTAAGACACTGACCCCCACTTCAGAAGTATCATTCACAAAATTAATTCAATCGAATTGTGGAAATCGACTAAATTGACAAAGAAATTTAAATGATTTTGGTCTCAGATCGCAGCGCTAGAGAGAGAAACAGTTGCCCTTATCCGCCTTTGTAAACATAATTGACCTTTGTTTGCTCATATTTGAAGCGATATAGTGCCTTTAAAAGTTACCTTCAAATACGTTAAAGGTTATCTACTATAACTTTTTACCAACGAAACTTCATCTGAAAACGTTTCTTATCTCCATAGCGCGAGTTCGAATCCCACTAATGTTGTCTAAGATAAATTAAGCGGTCGTTATAAACTAAGCCCCTTGCCTATAATCATACTCAAGATAGTCACTAATAAACATAGTGGGATTCGAACACGCGCTATAGAGATAGTAAACGTTTTTACGATAGAGTTCCGTTGGGAAAAGGATATTCTTCAAATATAATTTCTGACTCGAAAAATGTTTGAGAGCTTACAACGCTTAACCTTCAGGTCATTGCCCAAAAATTGAGTTAATCCGATGTGTGTTTTTAGATTAGATACATTTTTAGAAACATGTATCAAAGTGACATAACAGTATTTGGAATTTTTTCTTCCGATATCAGAATATTCGGGAGAGAAAATACCACATACTGTATGTGACCGCAAACTTGAGGTCCTAAAGCTGTGAGATCGAGGCCATCTTTATTTTGTTGGTCAATTTAATCTTGTTCTAAAATGCCAAAAAATTTTGTTGTGAATAATACACCTTTAGATGTACTTAAAAATTAAAAGTATTAAAAATTTTCCGAATATTAAAAACCTTTATAAACTTGATTTGGTCCACAAGTGTCAGGAAATCCAGATTTTTCTTCCCAATTACAAACTATATCTTCTAAAGCTGGCGAATTTTCAGAAGTCATATGTTTTTGACATTCGCTAACATAACTCCCGAGCATTTCTTTTTTTGCCAAACTTGGTTTGAGGGCCAAGCATAAATCGACCTTACAATCAGCTACGAATTTGGTAGTATCAACCAATTTATGACATTCAACCAGCCAATCAGGAAAGAACAAATTTTGACAGGCAAGTTCCTTGTCACATTCGTCGATAATTTCGTCAACTTCTGCTGGAGTTATTCCACAACCGTCACCTTTAAAATTTTTTAGATTTTTGATTTCGTACAGTTGATATTTGAATTTGTTGTTTTTAGTATAGAAATCGATAACCTAAGTTTTGATCATTAAGGGTATCCCTGCTCCTACATTTTCTGCGTTTATTATGTCATAAAAATGCACCAATCAATTGTTTATGTTATGAACGCATAAAACAACCCAAATTACAACAAAAATTTTTCGAAAATATGCGTTTTTTTTGATTTTTTTTCTAAGTATTTTTTCAAAATTATGTTCAAAAATAACGTTTGTGTCAATTTGATCACTAAAACTTCAAAATATCGGGTTGACGTAAGCCAACTTTCTCTTCAGTGTTTTCCCAGATTTCTTTTGAGCCTACTTCGAAAAAATCGAAGCATATTTTTTTTCGGAAATTTTTCCCGTGACCTTGAAAATTCATATTTTTTGTTTGGGCCGAAAATTGACAAAAACCCACTAAAAGTTCTGTTGTTCAGAGCTAGCTTTTGCAAAAATTTGAGAAATTTTGAAATTTAACCTAGGAGGAGATAGATTTTCCGATGAAAAAAGTCGAAAAACCGGTATTTTGGACCGGTTTTTACGTATTTTAGAATAATATAGCACTTATCGACAAAAGCTTACGTACAGAAGTTTTGTATATTAATTATACAGGTTATGTTAAAATTTAGGTTTATTTCAAAATATAACTCAGAGGATATGAATTTCCGTTTTGGCTTAGTGCTCTTGTGCCGCTTATGTGTGACGGAGTGTGGTCATACAAAAAAGTTTTGCAAATTTTTTTCGCAAGTTGAAGGCTAGTTTACAAACTGGCTATCTGAATTATATCCTCGAGCCCTGTTCGGCTAATATTTCATCGAGAATATGTCAAATTAAGAGCAGGATACCCTAACCTTCTAAAAAATGATTCGATCAAAATTTTTTCGGGACACCTAGCCATCACAATCTTTGATAGCCCGAATAAATAACGTGAACGTATTATCAAAAAATATGGTTGGTCAAAAAAATTCTGTTTTTTGTCGAGAAATACCCGAATAAAATCGAATAAATTTTAACTTCATAAAAGTTTCAAACTTATTCATTACATCAAAGTTCAAAAAAATCACGTGATATGATATTCAAGGAATATGGTTAGAGATAAGCAAATTAATTTTGTTTTATAGTTAAAGGATCGCGTCACAAAAACGTTTTTTTTGTTATTTCGGAAAAAATATTGGTCATTTTGACAGAATAGTGATAAAAATTCATCGGAGGAAAACTGAAATTGGCTTATGATGAAAGCAATGGAAAACATAAAAATTTGATCGAAAATTTACCTTCAAGCATCCAGCCACAAGCAGTGTCTCGTTCACATTCCGCTAGTTTAAATCCGTTTGTGTTGGCTTCGTCACAATCAATTTGGGAAATTGCTCCTAGAGGGTTGAGAGTTTCTGGTTTTGTGTAATCATTTTCTTTTGAAAAATCATAATTTCCGCAAATTCCCGCCAAATGTTCTTTATAACACAAAGGCAAAGCCATAAATAGCGCTGCCCATTGCTGTCTGTTTTCTACGGTGACTCTCAATCCGAACCAAGTGGCGAAATAAGCTCTTGTTGCGAATCTTTTGAAAGTAAAAGCTTCATTTGCTTGATCAGTCAGGGCGACGGTATAGTTTGAGAATTGAGTACTAACGGACATAGTTGCAGTTAAATTTCGGTTAGCATAATAGACGTATTTGGTACCAGTGTCAAAAGATTCAAATTCAACCCAGACAGATTCAGTTTCGGATACTTTTGTGTAAATTTTAGTTTGGAGAATCACCTTAATACCAAAAATTAATAAAGATCAGATAATTAGCTTGAGATTATGATTAGTCAATAAAAAACACTGTAAATTTTTATATGACTGTTATTTAAAAAGTCTTCGAATTATCAAATAAAAATTTTACATCTTATTTCAAATCAGGAAATCTGATTTTGGTCAACAGTCAAATTTTTCATTGCGAAAGTGAATAACACTCGGTTAAGGCCGATTAAAATGTTAAATTTATCTTTATCAAATCAAAAAATTTATCGGTTAACGATATATCGGAGATTGGTATCTTTAGGCCTGCACAGCAGAAGTAGAAGCCTAGGGATCTCCTTTTGAGACATAATAATTGGTTATCTTAAGTTAATTTCAAGTTATAAGATTTAAAATTGCCAAGTGTTTGCTTTGAAGGGCGAACAACCTCCCTAATTATTGTAGATATTCAATTTTCTAATTTAAGTAATTGGCCTATTCATCATATGGATCTTCATTCCAAATGCGGTCGAGAAGGCCGATCCAAATATTTTTAAATGAAGCCGGAATGATGCAGTCGGCTGATTGGCTGACACTTATATGCTTAAGGGCCTCGGTGCATTTTGACAGATTTGCACTATTTTCAATTTTTTTGTCATGATGAGAAACTTTTTGCCACTTCAAAATTTTCGGATAAAAACTCATTCGAACACAAGTTGCCACTTTTCAGCTAATTTTGTTTAATCTGAATTTCTTCAGATTGATTACTTTTACTTTATAAATCTTTTGAAAAAACTCTTAAAAAACGCGCGTTTGGTATCGAAGGTGTCTAAATTACAGTAAAATTAATTTTCTATTTTTTTATTTATTCATTTATTAACTGCAACGTTTCGCGTTTCGCATTATCAAGCTGTTCTATTTTTTATTAATAAGGAGCTCTGAAATACGGTTCTGTCCACCGTTGAAAATTATTTAGTTTAAATTCATACGATTTGTAAGTCAAAATCGAAAATTTAAATTTTCGAAAAAAACGAAATTTTAGCACATCGAAAAAAATAAATTTTTTTCATGAGTTAAATGAAATAAACTTACAACGGTCGACAGGTTGGCTTACCAATTGAGCAAGACTCGGTGAAATAAAAAATTTTAATTCTTGATCTAAGAGGGCTTCGATTGATTTCTCCCAAACCGTATTTTCATTCAAAAAAGTCTGATTCAGAGTATAAACAAGAGCGAAGTAACAAAACGAAAGCATTTTTAAATATAGTTAAAGTAGCCATTCCCAATATTTTCAGCTAAGGATTCCAAAAAAATAAATTTGAAAATTCTTGAACAGGAAATGAGGAAAATTTTCAAAATATTTCTAATTATTTTAGACCAAAAATCACTAAACCATGTCACATGGTTTTTCAAAAAGCATATAAAAAATATGTGGTCACCTAGTCGAAAAGTTAAAGTAGTCATTTTGTAAAGTTTTTTCGTTGATTTGAAACATAAATTGAAAAACAAATTTGAACGAAAAATAAAGCATTTTTTTCATAATGTTCGGAACTTTTATCGGAAATTTCTCATAATTTGTCGAATTCGAAAAGTTTAATTGGAACTAAAAATTTTCTTAAAAAGCCATAATGCAAAAATTTGCTTGTTACAAAAGTTGCCTGGATTATGAAACATCACTTTGATGGTATATTGAAAAGAATATATTTATCCAGTGAAAAGTTTTTTATCAAGAGCCCATATCAGTATCTGTCAAAATGCACCGAAGCTCTAAAAGCTAGTAGCTTTAGTCACTACCTAAACCGTTAAGTTGGGACGAACGTTCGAACTGTTTAGTTTGAATCGCCGCAAGGCAGTAGAGAATTCAGCCCCGTAGTAAGAATAATTTGTCGATAAAGTCCTGCGGGTAATATAAAAATACTTTTGACCGTGCATTTTATCACCTAAATAAGACAATAAGAAATTTTCAAAGTCAATAATGAGTAGCAATTTCAGTAGTGCATCTTGTAGATAAGTTTTTTGGTCATTTCATAATTCGATCATTTCGAGCGTTAGACACTTCCAGGAGTAACTTAACAGGTGACCCACTGTATTGAAAACGGTAAAAAGTAAGTCGAAAGAAATTTTACATTTAAAAATTACTGTTACATCTGTAGATCAGAAATCTAGTACTGATAATCATTAAATTATTCTTCCATAATACTGGTAATAAAATGCGAATTATAATTTTGACGATATTTAAACATTTTCAGCAAATTCAAAGTACGAATATTAATAATGTTTGGTTTGTCTTTATAAGTCTGCATGAAAAACAGCAAATAATAAGCAAAAATTTCGACAAAGCAAATGCAATTTCAAATGCCTCTCAATATTCTTCCTTTTTTTATCGGGTCGATTGTAACTTGTATAAAACGTGAAATGTATAAATTGGAGATTTTGAAAATTTACAAAAAAGTTTTTGCACAATATTTTTTGATTGTGATTTCATGTCGAACGATTTAGCGTGAGGTTTTCAAATCTTTTAATTCTAGAACTTTTTGTTCAGGTTGTTGTGACATGAAAATAGGGCATTTATACATTTTACTATCGATGCGTTTTATGTACTAGTACTGGGTAGATAGATTTATAAAAACTACCATGAATTATAAAGTTACGTATAAAAACTTTTTAAATGCTTTTTAAAGAGTCGGTGCCTAGTGTACCCATTTGGGTACGCTAAGCACGTCCGTGCTTTCCCCCTATTCCCGAATATGAATATCCCGGCCCTTACTTAAAACACACTTCGTTTCCTAATCAGGGCCGGGATATTAACAAAAGTGTGAATAGGGGATATTGGGATCGATATTGGAAATTAAATCAATAAAATTCGATAAAAATTGACTCAAAAATAGAGATAAAAAGTTATTATTAATCAAAATTGAACTTTTAATTACGCTTCAAAATACCAGATAAGGACTTAAACTCGGTAATTTTGTTCAAAAATTGAAGTTCATGTTTAAAATTGAAATATTTTTCGAAAAAATTGAAAAACATTAATTTTGAAATCAACAATTTTTGTTTCTAGATTTCAAATTTTTTGAAAAAATTGTCGAAATTTTCAAATTTGATAGATAAATTTATTAAAAAAATAAAAATTCACAACGTCGATTTTTGTTAAGAAATGATCATTTTCGTAATTATAAAATACCCTGAATTTTCGTTTTCCGAATTCTCAAATATTTTTCAAATATGTTTTTTGATGTAATTTAACCCCGCGGTTTTCTTCCAAGGCAGAAAGTGACTTTTTAGAAACTTTATTTTCAGCCAATCAGGAATCGGCAAAAATTTTAGAAGTAATCAAAAATCAATTGCGAAAAAATTCGTACAATATGTCAACTGTCATTTTCCTTTAAGTTGTTTATTCCGTGGCCACTCAGAAGATTGTGTGTTATTTAAAAATTCTGAATTTCGAAAATTTGCTCGCCAGCGGCATTGGTGGGAATTTTAAGAAATGATTACATTTTTTGTTCACTTTATTAAGCTTTATGGCTTAGTGCTGTGGCAAATTTTACTGACAATTTGGAACAAAAAAATGTTTTCAAAAATTCTAGAATTTTCAAAATTTGCCCTCTTGCGCCACTTGTATCAATTTATTTTGAAAAAACAAGAAATGTTTCTGGTAATGAAACGATAGCTTGAGATTAGTTACAATTTTATGGTGAATATAACATATTATTTTAACAATATCAATTTCAGAAATTTGCTCTTTAGCGGCATTTGTTGNGTGGTATTGAAAACTTACGGATAATGTCGGCCGATAATCTATTCGCAACAAGTATAAATGAGTTTCTTCCATACATATCATTTCCTGTGTAGTACTGTTGTTTCAAATGAATTTCAAGACCATGGCTTCTTCGGTAAATATTTGCAAAATTGGCATTCCAAACTTGAAAATCTCCACTGTAAACACTGGCTCCTGGAAATCGGATAATAACACTCCATCCACTTGAACCCCAGTATTGTGGTGGGATTTTGATATGGAGCGCACTACCGTACTTGATGTTTCCACCTTGCTATAAATTGATAAATTAAATATTGGGTCA
The DNA here is from genome assembly GCA_004367855.1 of Oikopleura vanhoeffeni. Lineage (NCBI taxonomy): Eukaryota > Metazoa > Chordata > Appendicularia > Copelata > Oikopleuridae > Oikopleura > Oikopleura vanhoeffeni. The sequence goes on along the minus strand of SCLH01000418.1, from coordinate 469,141 downwards.
CAATGTAAAAACACAATTTTGGAATATTCAAATACATTTCATGAGACGTCAAAACGATGAAAACGGTAGGAATGGATTGAAATCCTACAAATCAAAAATTAATTTTAGGGTTACATTTCATGACAATTGTTTCGAAAAAAACTTTAAAGTCCGGTTATTTTAATTTGTACCGTATATACTCTCGAATCCGAAGGGGTTTTTGCATGTTAAACCTTACGAAAAAATAGACAAAGATTATTTTGGTTACCTTGGTTGTTCACGTGACCGAAAAACAGAAATTGCTCATGATCACCTAAATAACCGTTATCTGATGATAAACGTTTGTCGCTATCTAGTCTGATTTTCTCAGATCTAATACCTCTTTTAAGTGAGCCCATTAATTATAAATCAAATGAAATTTTTCGTTTGTCTTTGCAACAAAAAATATCATGAAAATGTTTTAAGGGATACAAACCATATCTTTCCATTCATCAACAATATCGAATGTTGCAACATCACATCTTGGCTTTGCACAACCATTAGGGACACCTTTNATCTCGTCTTTTTGGAAACCGCGATTCAAATTCTCAGAAATTTCCAAAATTTGAAAAAAATCACACTGAATATGTTCCAATCGCGATAAAAATACTTTTTTTATGACAAATGAAAATAAAAAGACATCTGATCAACTTATTTTTGTCCATATTTTCAGAAAAAAACATTTTAAAAGTAATCTGGAAAATTTCATGTCCGAGTCTTTAAATGCGACCAGTACTCCCTTAAAGAACTGAAGTCAATTTGAAGCAAAAAATGGGTTTATGGCATTTCGAAATTTCAACTCCCTGGTGTCTAAAATAACAAAAATAGGTACCGGACATGATAAAACCAAAAATATAACCGAAAATACGTTCTGGAGAAGGGATCAATAAAGCTGTATGCCAAGTTTCATTGGATTTGGAGTTCGCTTTCTTTTCAGGCGAAGAGCCTGAAATCAAGCGTGGAAAAAAATTCATTTTTTCGCATATATGAAATTCTACAACTATCCTGAGAAAAAGCCGTGTTAAAAAGGCTCAACTAAGACCTTAAATGACTGAGTGCATGTGCAGAGAACATTCATATGCAGTCAAAACTAACAAAAATGTCAAAATATTAAAAAAGCAAATTCAAATTTTTCAAAAAACTTTCTGACGAACACGTTACTGTAGAGCAATTAAGGCTCGAAAAATTGAGAAAAAACTTACTAAACGATAAGTTAAAATTGGAGTATTTTAAATTATAATTAAAACAATAATATTTCAACGTTTCGATTTTATTAGCATCTTCAGGAGTGTGGTTTAAGGGTATCCCGGTCCCTAAATTGACATATTCTCGATGAAATATTGGCGAAACACGGCCTCGAGGATATAATTCAGATTAGCCAGTTTGTAGAACTAGCCTTCAACTTGCAAAAAAAATTTGCCAAAACTTTTTTGTATGACCACACTCCTTCACACATAAGCGGCACAAGAGCCACCTAAGCCAAAACGGAAATTCCTACTCCTCTGAGGTTATATTTTGAAATAAACCTAAATTTTAACATAACCTGTATAATTAGTATACAAAACTTTGTAGGAGCGCTTTTGTTGATTAGTGCTATATTTAATCTAGAATATGTAAAAAACCGGTCCAAAATACCGGTTTTTGGACTTTTTTCATCGGAAAATCTATCTCCTCCTAGGTTAAATTTCAAAATTTACTCAATTTTTTGCAAAAGCTAGCTCTAAACAAACAGAAACTTTGTAGGAGCGTTTTTGTTAAATTTCGACTCCAAACAAAAAATATGAATTTTTCAAGGTCACGTGGAAAAATTTCCGAAAAAAAATGTGCTTCGATTTTTTCGAAAGTAGGCTCAAAAGAAAGCTGAGGAAACACTGAAGAGAAAGTTGGCTTACGTTAACTCGATATTTTGAAGTTTTAGTGGTCAAATTGACACAAACGTTATTTTTGAACATAATTTTGANACTTTCTTTGCTCGGAATCGTCTTTTTCGGTGGCGGGGGGTAATCGTAGCAAATAAATGTTTATCAGGAGTTTTAGTTCAGTCTGTAGGGTTCCCGCTGCGCACCCTGGATATAGGACTCTGAGTTTGTACAATAAGTACAATTTAAATTATTTGTTGCGCAAAATAATAATAATATCGAAAATACAATGTATTCATGAAAAAAACAACATTTTACTAAATTTTCTAAATGTTTAGCACATTTATATTTGAATTGATCTATGATGCATAGATGCAAAAGCAAATTTTATGTCAAAATTCATTTAATCTTAATATTTGATCCGACAAAAATTGCCTCTTGAAGTAAAAATATCAAATTAAAACATTTCAAGTTTTATTTATTTTACTATAGACCCATTTTTCACATCCAAAATTGTAAACTCCCGTTCCCTGAGACGCATTCGGTGGTATTGAAAACTTACGGATAATGTCGGCCGATAATCTATTCGCAACAAGTATAAATGAGTTTCTTCCATACATATCATTTCCTGTGTAGTACTGTTGTTTCAAATGAATTTCAAGACCATGGCTTCTTCGGTAAATATTTGCAAAATTGGCATTCCAAACTTGAAAATCTCCACTGTAAACACTGGCTCCTGGAAATCGGATAATAACACTCCATCCACTTGAACCCCAGTATTGTGGTGGGATTTTGATATGGAGCGCACTACCGTACTTGATGTTTCCACCTTGC
>SCLH01000418.1:418791-458758 GCA_004367855.1 Oikopleura vanhoeffeni | reverse complement strand
TTTGATAGCCCGAATAAAATAACGTGAACGTATTATCAAAAAATATGGTTGGTCAAAAAAATTCTGTTTTTTGTCGAGAAATACCCGAATAAAATCGAATAAATTTTAACTTCATAAAAGTTTCAAACTTATTCATTACATCAAAGTTCAAAAAAATCACGTGATATGATATTCAAGGAATATGGTTAGAGATAAGCAAATTAATTTTGTTTTATAGTTAAAGGATCGCGTCACAAAAACGTTTTTTTTGTTATTTCGGAAAAAATATTGGTCATTTTGACAGAATAGTGATAAAAATTCATCGGAGGAAAACTGAAATTGGCTTATGATGAAAGCAATGGAAAACATAAAAATTTGATCGAAAATTTACCTTCAAGCATCCAGCCACAAGCAGTGTCTCGTTCACATTCCGCTAGTTTAAATCCGTTTGTGTTGGCTTCGTCACAATCAATTTGGGAAATTGCTCCTAGAGGGTTGAGAGTTTCTGGTTTTGTGTAATCATTTTCTTTTGAAAAATCATAATTTCCGCAAATTCCCGCCAAATGTTCTTTATAACACAAAGGCAAAGCCATAAATAGCGCTGCCCATTGCTGTCTGTTTTCTACGGTGACTCTCAATCCGAACCAAGTGGCGAAATAAGCTCTTGTTGCGAATCTTTTGAAAGTAAAAGCTTCATTTGCTTGATCAGTCAGGGCGACGGTATAGTTTGAGAATTGAGTACTAACGGACATAGTTGCAGTTAAATTTCGGTTAGCATAATAGACGTATTTGGTACCAGTGTCAAAAGATTCAAATTCAACCCAGACAGATTCAGTTTCGGATACTTTTGTGTAAATTTTAGTTTGGAGAATCACCTTAATACCAAAAATTAATAAAGATCAGATAATTAGCTTGAGATTATGATTAGTCAATAAAAAACACTGTAAATTTTTATATGACTGTTATTTAAAAAGTCTTCGAATTATCAAATAAAAATTTTACATCTTATTTCAAATCAGGAAATCTGATTTTGGTCAACAGTCAAATTTTTCATTGCGAAAGTGAATAACACTCGGTTAAGGCCGATTAAAATGTTAAATTTATCTTTATCAAATCAAAAAATTTATCGGTTAACGATATATCGGAGATTGGTATCTTTAGGCCTGCACAGCAGAAGTAGAAGCCTAGGGATCTCCTTTTGAGACATAATAATTGGTTATCTTAAGTTAATTTCAAGTTATAAGATTTAAAATTGCCAAGTGTTTGCTTTGAAGGGCGAACAACCTCCCTAATTATTGTAGATATTCAATTTTCTAATTTAAGTAATTGGCCTATTCATCATATGGATCTTCATTCCAAATGCGGTCGAGAAGGCCGATCCAAATATTTTTAAATGAAGCCGGAATGATGCAGTCGGCTGATTGGCTGACACTTATATGCTTAAGGGCCTCGGTGCATTTTGACAGATTTGCACTATTTTCAATTTTTTTGTCATGATGAGAAACTTTTTGCCACTTCAAAATTTTCGGATAAAAACTCATTCGAACACAAGTTGCCACTTTTCAGCTAATTTTGTTTAATCTGAATTTCTTCAGATTGATTACTTTTACTTTATAAATCTTTTGAAAAAACTCTTAAAAAACGCGCGTTTGGTATCGAAGGTGTCTAAATTACAGTAAAATTAATTTTCTATTTTTTTATTTATTCATTTATTAACTGCAACGTTTCGCGTTTCGCATTATCAAGCTGTTCTATTTTTTATTAATAAGGAGCTCTGAAATACGGTTCTGTCCACCGTTGAAAAATTTATTTATTAGTCTTAATTTCATACGATTTTTAAAGTCTGAAATCGAAATTAAATTTTTGAAAAAAACCGAAATTTTTAGCCATCGAAAAAAATAATTTTTTTCATGAGTTAAATGAAAATAAATTAAAAACGGTCGGTAGGTTGCTTGCCATTGAGCAAGTCTTAAGGTTTTAAATGAAAAAATCTTGATTAAGAAGGCTCCGATGGATTTCTCCCAAAACCGATAATTTTCATTCAAAAAAGAATAATTCTGATTATAAACAAGAGCGAAGAAACAAAAACGAAAGCATATTTAAATAACAGTGAAAGTAGCCATTCAATATTTTCAGCTAAGAAATTCACAAAAAGTTTGTTTGAAATTTTTTAACAAGAAATGAGAAAAATTTTCGAAATATTTCTGATTATTTTTGACCAAAAATTACTAAACAATGTCATATGGTTTTTTCAAGAGCATATAAAAAATATATGGTCACCTAGTCGAAAAGTTAAAGTAACCATTTTGTAGAATTTTGTTTCTTTGATTCGAAACAACTATTGAAAAACATTTGAATGAAAAATGAGGCATTTTTTCAATATGTTTGGAACTTCTATCCAAAATTTCTCATAATCAAGAGCACATATCGGTATCTGTCAAAATGCACTGAGGCTCTTAAAAGGCTTATTGACCGCAGTTGGTGTGAAATTCCATATTTAATCATTTTTTTATAAAAATTTTCAAATAAATAATGTTTAAACAAATCAGAATTTTAGTCTTGTCTAAAATAAATAACATAAATTAAAAATTGAAGTTGTCTTAAAAATAAAGCTAAAATTTTTGGAATGTAAAATATTTCTATGCTTACTTTAAAATCTGGTACATCTTCTAAAAGATCATTTGATTGCGCCAAGACATATTTTCCTGTTGAGTATACATCCATTTGTGCCCCATCAAAAGTGACGACATGAGGATCTCCCGTAGATTTACATTCTCCCATACCATGAGGCACACATCGGTAGGACTCGTTTGGATTCATCGACACTCGTTCGCACATTTCCGAGTTGTCACATTTAAGATTTTTGTTACTTGAATACGGACACCAGAATTCACCTTGAAATTATATTAAATAACCGTGAATTTATTAAAAGAAAAGTTTTACAAAGACATAAGAGGCGATATATCCTTTTGTCACACTTTTGTTACTTTCTGGTACCTCCTACTAAAAGACACACTACGTTTGCTAATCAGGAACCAGAAAGTAACAACAGTGTGATAAAAGGATATTCGACTTTGAGCGCTGTAACCAGGAAATCACTTCCAATTTTTTCTCCAAAAAGTTAATTTTTTGAGGAGGAAATGACTAGAAGAACCAAATTTTCAACTGACCCGATTTTTTTGAAACTTTCGGAAAATTAATTTCAAAATGGTCGATATATTTATCTTGAACCGCGATGACCTTACGTGACCAGTACACGGACTATGATACGTGGACCATTAACGCATTTTTTAACCAGCCCGATGAACGTTATATTAGTTCATTAGAAGTCAACTAATCTCCTAAGGTCAGGTTTCGTTTAAAATTGGACCACTGCTTACAGAGGTGGTTTGCTGATCAATCTCGAAAAATCACAATGAACTTTAATTCTCGGTGATAATCGGGTCGAAATGATTATTCTTCCTTTTTTTCTGATTTTGATAGAAAGTTTCAAACTATCAATTTGAAAAAAATGGTCCGATTCGAAAAAAAAAATTGTTAGATTTTTTTCAAAATGTGTGGGCATTTTTAAGTTAAAGAGTACATAGTTTAGAGAACATAGTTTTGACTCCCTTTTATCTGGTGCAAGTCATTTTTTTTGAAATAAGGTATTTGTCAAACATTTACTGATGAGAAAATTTTTTGGTCATTTTTAGTTTTGGCTTAAAACTTTTAACTAATCACCTTCTTCACATTCGCATGGCGTCATATCATGATTAAACAATTCACAGCTTTCTGTATTGCAAATTTTCGACTCTTCAAGACTTTCAGAACACTCTACAAATTCATCATTACAGGTTCTTGTTCGAGTTCTGGTTCCGCCATCGCAAGAGTCTGAGCAAACGGACCATTCGGACCACTCATTAGCATTTCCTCCATAGCATGCAAAATATGGGTTCAAATTAATTGTTACTGGGTCATCTTGTCTTCGGAAACGAGATAACATTCGTCCGTTCATTGTATAATCACATTTGAATCCATGAGGTGCGAAAGGAGTATTTTGGTAAAGTAAATCTACAGACTGGACATGGGGTTAATTTCCTTATCAAATTTTCTCTGTAAAAAAGTTTTATGAATATCAAAATTAGATTGTTCGAAGTCGGAAAAACCAATAGTGTTTTTGGCTCAGAAAAGGTCGAAGAAAGGACACTTTATTTTTGCCTAAAGAAACAAAATATTATAATTTACATGTTTTTTTCTAAATTTGTAATAATCAAAACTAACAAAAAAGGTGATAACGAACATTTATTTACAAACCACATAAATGATTTCACTAGAAAAATCTAGGTCTAAGAATAAACTTAAGTTCTTGATTCTGATTCGTTTTAATTTTCATCAATCAGAATCGAGCTGAAATCTTACCAGTTTTGTAAACGTTCATATTCGTGATCAACAAGAAATTTGACGTTTCCTGCGACAGCCTTTAGAAGAACATTTCATTGGCGGAATTTATTTCTAAAAACCCATTTCAAACTGTTTACGGTTAAAGCAAATTTCCAATTTTTTTTGTTGACTTTTAAGCTTTTTTTTCATTTGATTATTCTTAAAAAATTTTAATTTTGTTTGGGACTTTTTTTATAATATTCAAATCAAAAATATTTCATCATACTACTTTTTTCAGTAGTCTAACATTTTTCTTCTTGAAATAAGCCAGAATCAGTTATTGTTAAAATTTTTATGAAATATTACAACTGATAAAAAAACTTTTTAAAAAAATAACCCTTCCTTTGATTCATTTGGGATCCCCCCACTGTAACCAAAATCCGCATTCAATCCTCTGACTTGTACATTTTTGTACCCTTCGTTATAAGTTCTCGAAAAACCAACTCCGAAGAACATGTTGTTTCCTTTTGTTCCATCAAACAGAGTATTTTTATTGTTTGACAAGAAAAGACCACTGAATCGAATAATATCAGAACTTGAAAAAGCATTTTCACCAGGTGAATAGTAGACCTCGGTAGCTTGTTCGTTAAAATCCCGTTTTTTGATTGGATTTTGTGTTTGGCACCAAGAAAAGTGTGTTGTGTCATCCCAAACGAATCGGAAACAATGAAGACCGGTTTCGGGAATTTCGCTGAAATCGAAATGAGATGAAAGTTTTTCTCCACGGCAATCACCGACAATGCAGGTTTCGTCTTCGACTATGGTTCTTATTTCGCCAGTAGTCCACACATCTGGAAATTCTTGATGGTATATCAGTTTTCCAGCTAAATTATTAATAATTAAACAACATTTCATGTTTTTTTAATGTGACGTCAATTTCAAATATATATTTTTCAATTTCTTTGTAAATGTTTTTGAAATTGTTTTTAAAATGTGGTTAAATTTTTTCTTAAAATGTTTAAAAATCTTTTGAAGATGTTTTTTAAAATTATTTCTGATCTTAATTTTCATTATTCAAAATTATCGTCAGCGAATTTTTCGTTGATCGAAAAAAAAGTACCTCCTTTCACACTGTGAATGAGATTTGGTCCCTCTATCTTAATAACACACAACGTTGACTAGACACGGACCAAATCTCATCCATAGGTTGAAAGAGGGATATTCAAAAATGTATATTGGATCGGATATTTGGATCGGATCATTATTTTACGTTAGAACCCTTGTTTTCATATTAATTTAAGTCATCTCAAATATACAGTTTTTAATCGACTAATCGATAAGAAACACCAATTTCCTTCGGATTTTTATTTGGTCGACAGATCGGCAGAAGATCAAAAAAAGTTCTGGCGGGTGGGCTTAAGGTGGTGGTTGTCGCATTTTAAGTCAATAAATGGGGTTTTCAATCGCCAATTGTCGCAAAAGTACAAATCGATGGATCAAATATTACCTTTCTCTGATATATTTGAACAAAAATCTAGAATCCCACAAAAATATCTAAAAGTGACGGATGGCTCGTCCGATCAGAAACGTGCTTACAAAACTGACGGCGTTATTATTTCAAAATGTATCTCGAGTCAAAAAATCTCGATATTTTGTAATGAAAACAAAAAAGCTTCAAATCTGTACGATTCTCATCAAAAATCTGATTCCTAAATCGTTCATGAATATTGAATTGCGCGGCATTATTATTTTATGCCACAAAAAATAAAAATACTTACCAATAGCTGTTATCAGAAACAAAAGTTTCATCGTTATTTAGGGGGTGAATTCCTTTACTTTTAAAAATAATTCACTTCCCGTTTAATTCAATTAAAGTCTCTTAATAATTATTTGGAGTCCTTAGTACTATTTATATAAGATAGAAATTTGCTTGGTGGTGCTCGGTAGGAGCTAAAGCGCTTGATAATAAATTATTCCAAATCACTGTTTATTTTTGGTGATGAATTGTTCATTTATTTTATGTGTATTATGAATGCTGATTTTCTCCCAGGGTACCTACAACGAATTAGTTAACCGCTTGTTTTCAATGATAACTTGTGATTATTCCAAATTTCAATTATTTGCGAATCTGGAACAGCGAAGGTTCGCCAAAGGTTTATGCCAAAATAACGTAATGTTTTTAAGAAATTGCCAATTTTAGAGTTCGGACTAGAGAAAATTTCAACTTTTTAAAAAATAAATTAAGCTAAAAACAAAATAAAAATTAGATGTAGAATTAAAAAACTAAGAAAATTTTTAAGTTTTTTGGTGTAAATTGCAAATTTTTTATCGCGGTGTGAACCAAGCTTCCAAAAAGGATAGGGATAGAAGGGATAAATCAAGGGGGGAAAAGGGGGATAGGGATCCCTTCTTTATCCCCATTCCCTTTTTATCCCGTTTCTATCTCTTTTTCTATTCCTATCCTGTTTTATCCCCATCCCCCTTTTTATCCCTTTTCTATCCCTATCCCATTTTTGCATAATCATAAATATAAACGCTTTTCAGAAGTTTTACTGTCTTTTATGATTACATTTATGGCACGCATAATTGTGTCAATATTTTTGGTAAAATTCGAATTCAATTTCTGGGAAAGGCTTATAATCAGAAATAATCAAGATAGCCATTTTGTAGGAAATTTTCCTGATTGATCAAAAAAATTGCTTTAACCCCCTCACACCCTTTGACTATCTAAAGGCAAAAAAATTTTCGGGAGCCAAAACGGCGCAGAAATAACATCGTCACAGACCTACAATTCCAATATGTCATAGAGTTTGCAATTTTATTTCCAAAAATATTGTTGAAAATGTTATACGATGAGCCGTTCGAAAGTTATTTTTTCCTACTTTTTTTTAGGATTTTCGTCAAAATTTCTTAAAAAATTAATTGTGTGAAAACGATACATAATATNAAAATGTTACGTGTTGTTCACTTAATGTTATCCTTGATCTCAATCAGTGACAAATAAGTAAATTGATATCTTTCCCAGTTTTCCCGTGATAAGCGCTCAAAGTATTGCCTTTAGATAGGCTTTTGGGTGTGAGACGAAGTTCTCGTTTCTGGGTGTGAGGAGGTTAAAGTGACTTCCGACCCCGTGAATCGAATTGCAAGGTTTATTTTTACCATAAACATACTTTTTTTTCATAATTGAAATAGCGGCCTTTCCGGTGGTTGAAAATTGCAAAGATCAATGATCTTAGATGATCTTAGATCATCATTTTTTAACAAAATCAATTTTTTTTGAAAACAATTATAGATTCAAATCTAGTTTTGCTTTGTCTTGTAGCCTCTTACTGTGTGTTATATGATAAAACATAAAAAATAGTCCTTGACCCGCGCTTAAAAAGTAAAGACAGTTTAAGTAAGACAACTTACTGAAAAAAATCAAATTATTTCAAATTTGTGATGAAGTATACTCAAAAGATGCGCAATTATTCAATTTTTTTGGTGGTATGAACAACACAACCGTATTTAACATATGGATTACCGGACCTCAGAGTACAAATCCTAAATATTTGAAAAATGCAAAATCTGAGCATTTGATTGGTTCATCTTTTCTCAACCTGACCAATGATATCGGCCTATTCCACAATAAACGGTTTTGATTGGGTGCTAATATCTTGCGTTGTTTGTATCATTCAAATATTTAGGATTTGTACTCTGAGGTCCGGCAATCCATATATTAAAGATCAATATTCTTGAATTAATAAAACAAGCAATAAAATAGGCATTTTCTAGCGATTAATTTTTATCATTTTTCAGATAATTTTTTTAGAAATAAATACATACAAAGCTAGGTTCGATATGTCTTATAAGTTATAGCTTATAATAAAGTATTTTTTTCTCAGTGAGGCTATAAGTTATAGCTCTCACTGAGAAAAAAATACTCTTCGACCAGCGCACAAATATTTAGCGAGAAATTTTATATAAAAATAAAAAAATCTAATACGTAACCTTAAAAAATGATCAAATCTTGAATTTCTTTCCAATTAAGTTTAATTTTTTGATCTCAAACTGGTTTTAAATACCGAAAATTGCAAAATTATAAATAAATTAATAATGGAAAAAAACTTAAGAAATGAAAATAGAAATTGTTTTTTAATCTTATCAAAAACTGCAATTTTTGATCAAAAATTGGAGTACAAATAAGAAAACATTTTTCATAAAGAATTGTTGTTTCGAGATATAGTTAATTGCATTTCTTTATAAGTACAACTAAATATTGATAAGCTTTCGATTTATCAAATCATTTCTCCTCATTTTTTTCAATTTAAGGAAAATTTGAATTTTTTTCAAAAACAAAAAGCTAGTATATTAAGAATGAAATTTTAAAATAAGTTAAAGTTATTTATAAAATTTTGAAATAAATTTGAACGAAATTTTGACTTTGAGAATATTTGAGGGAACTTTGAAGTTGTAGAGAAAACTTTAAAATTGAATAAATAGGTCAAATTTATAAAAACTCGATAATTTTTCATTCAAATTTTTCTAAATGTTTAAGTTTTATTTAAAGTTAATATTTTCAAATTGGAACTTTCGGTCAAAAAGTCAATTTAAAATAAAAAATTTGAAAATGTAATTGTTTCTCATAAACTTAGAATTTTTATTCAATATTTCAAATTTCATCCAATCAGTCAAATTTTTTTTAAATTTAAGTGTTTCTTCAGAAACTGAGAATTTATATTTAAAATTCAAATTTAGGTCCAACAAGTCAAATTTTTGTAATTTAAGTGTTTTTCCAGATACGAGCGTTTTATCTGAATTTATAAATCAAAACGTCAATTTATGAACAAATTTAGAATTTATATTAAAAATTAAGATTTTATCAAAATTCCTTGATATTTAAATAGAAATTTCCAATTTCGTAGGAGATTTTTCAATTTGGAGAAAATTCTTCAATTTATGATAAAATTTCTAATTTTTGCAAGAATTTGAATTTTATTTAATTTACATTTTGCATTAGGTGTCATCATATTTTATAAAAATTTCTAATTTTTTGATCAAAATCTATAATTTAATAAAAACTCTAAAGAATCACAAAATTTCGAGTAAATTTGACTTTTGAATTGAATTTTGAATTAAAAAACTTCTCAGTTCCTTAACAAACACTAAAATTTTCCTAAAAGTTTTTTTTCAAATTTGACTTCTTCAACCAATAATTTCAACTTTTAAGAAAATTGATATTATTATCTAAAATTAAAATTAAATTCTCGGTTTTCATAAATTTGACAAAATTTATTTAAATCAGAGTTTTCCCCTACAAATTTTAAATTACCTCAAATATTCGCAATTTTCTTCAAAATGAGAATTTCGTTAACAATTTAAAAATTTTATAACTGACTAAAATTTTTCTTAATTATAAAAGAACGTGATACTTCTTCACCAATTTGTATTAGAAAAGTTAAAAAAGTTATAAATTTTAAACAAAGTTTCAAATTTTCGAAAAAAAGTTTTTTGATTTTGAACGAAGATTAAAAACACAATTGTTGGTATTTTCGCAGAAATGTCGTGATAAAGGTATTATTTTTATGAGATATTTGAAAATTATTAAACATTAGAATTTTTAATTAAAAATTGCAAATTTTTTATTTAAAATGAGACTGAATAATTTTGATCTTAAAATAATATTAAATTTTTAATGATTTGAACAAAGATTTTCATAAGAAATTAAAAAAATATTTATTTTTTAATAAAAATTCTCAAACATTTAAAATTTTCGTAAAAGTTTCAATTGACGATCAAATCAAAATTTTTGATAGAAAACTCGTTTTTCTGAAGAATCGCTTAAATTTAAAAAAAATTAATAATTTTTGAAATAAATTTGATTTTTAGATAAAATTAAATAAAATATATGATTTCCTGAAAAACCCTCAAAGTTTAAAACTTTGTTATTTTTATCAAAATTGACTTTTTGACCATTATTTCCAAATTTAGAAATAGTGAAACTAAACAATTATATAATTGAGTCAAATAGTGAATGTAATAATACCAACATTTTTACTAGTTTCGATTTATTATCTTTCTCAAGATTGAACAGAAATGAACTTAAATGAAACTATTTGGAAATCTAGAATTTGCAATTGTGAATGTCAATAGTGAATAACACAATTTTTTACAGTCATTTTTTCTTTCAAATCCACTTTTGCGTATTAAATGAGTCATAAAACTTAGTTTGAAGACAACTTCCAGTTAATCGGAAGTGACGATTTATCGAAAATGCCACCTTTTTCAATTTATTTAACCTGTGAATCCACCTTCATAAATAAATGAACTTCATAAAGTAAAATCTTACCTCACTTTCGGTTAAACCGGAAAATGATGAGTCACGAAAATACTGCCAATTTGTTTTGACAATATTAAACCCTTAATTTACCCCTATATATAAAATAAATAAACACAAATCTAACCTCACTTCCGGTTAAACCGGAAATGCTGAGTCATCAAAAATACCGCCAATTTTTTTGACATTATTACCTCTCAATACACCTCCTAATATTATTTAAATAATCAGGCGCAATTGTAACTTAACTTCCGGTCAAACCGGAAAAAATGCGTCATTGTAACTGTCAACAAAGTTTTTGATGAATTGAGCGAGTATTACAATATTTTCCGCTTATCTCGTATTTCGTAAATATACTACGATTATTTACAAAAAACGGGATAAAAGGATAGTCTATTCCGGCCCGGGATAAAAGGGAATAATGTATCCCGTTTGTATCCCGATTTGAGGATAAAAACGAGATAAGGAGGAGAAAAATCGGCGGGGATGCATCCCTTTTGGGAAGCCTGGTTGAACCGTGATATTTTCAAGATTTGTGAAGCGAATATTTTAAATAATATACATGCTTCATGTCACCTGTAGTATGCACATGAACTGTACATCGCAAGATTCAGACTAACACGCTTATAGCTATTATTTTTATATTTTGATACATCAATATTTGTCTGATCATGAGAAACCAGCTAGTTTTTGAAGATATAAAAAATTCAAAAACATTTCTGGTCTGCAAAAAATACTTTAAAAGGCCCATTAGGCGGTTATCGTTTTTTGTCGACACCTTGGTTGTCGATAAAAAGTTATATTTTGGTTAATTGAAGGGTGGCGATCATTATTTCGTCACACCAAATTCGAAATCTCAATATTTTTGACCGAAAAGCCATTTTAATGAAAAAAATTATATATGCGTAAACGTCGACTTGATATGGGAACTGAAACTTAGGAACGTTTTTCGAAAGTCGTCGAGAATGCACACATCTTCGCCAGAATTTTAGTGAACGGCAGAGTTTGCATTCAAATTGTAAAAAAATAGTTTCAGACAAAAATGATGAGATTAATTTTAATTTAATGATTAATCCTGTTAATTTCGCATTTTACTACAAAACTTATCACAAAATTAGGGTTGAAATCCCTCGTACGGTTCATTTTTCAGTGTCCTTTCTAGCATACAGTTGGGAACATTCGATTTCGATGATTCCTTAAGGGGGTGCCTATAGCAAAATGGACTTTTTGGAATTGCTTATTTCTCTCAGCAAGACATAGGAATGGAATAAAACATTCTTGATAAGTTGTTCGTAAGCTCTGGAAGACGTTTTGAATCATGATTTTTAAGATAGCATGTTGAAACCAAACCAGTAAATGAGGTTAACGAGGAGCAAAAAATTTCTGAAAAAGCCTGTATTGTTTTTTCGTCCATTTAGAAATGGTTTCAAAAAAATTTTTTTTTTAAGACGCAAACGATTCGTAAGTTGAATGTTTTTGGAAACGGTATTATAACTCTATGACGAAATATTTTACCGTTCAGGCAGCGCTAGAGCAGAAAGATTTTTTATTTCGACATCAGAAAAATTTTAATATTTTTCCGAAATTTCTCGGTAATTTCTTTACCGATTTTTTGAGTCTATATGACTAAAAAGCACGTTGAAGTTCAAAAATCATAAAATCAGACCCTTTAGCTCTTTTAGTTCAAAAGACGATACGCCTTGCCTATAGAACCTATATACCTCAAAATATAGCTTGTTTCAAATTTTATGAAAAAATTCCAGAATGTAAATTTTTTCAAATTTTTATTCCTATATAATTGAACAATCTACGTGGAGATCAAAAAATTCTAAACAATGCCAGTCCAAAATAATTTTCGTAACAAAAGGATATGGGCTGCCTATAGAACCCGCTTAAAAGAGAAAGATAGGAGAAAAAGATAAAAGTAAGAAGAGATAATAAAACAAAGTTACGTTGCATTGCCAAACACAGCAAACGCTGGCTATTTTTCACTACTTTGAAATCGCCTCTTATTGTTTCCAGCAGCTTTAAAAATTTCAAATATGTTCCTTTTTGTCAAAACCGACATTAACAAACTTCTCGTATTGGTCCTCAAACTCGATAATTTAAAAAAATGTGCCAAACAGGATGCAAAAAAAACAATAAAACAAAAAATTCCAATAATATTTTATTTTTTTGATAGTTCTCCCTCAATCGAAAGATGCCGGCGCGCGTTGCTTCACCGTGTAAAAAAAGTGATGTTGAAAGTGTCTGAAATCTCATAAATTATGAGTCATAAACATTACTTACTTTAGTATAACTAAGAAGTTAACTTAAGTAATAAGTTAATACATTATCTCAATAGTTTCCAAAGAAGAATTATTTTCTGCGATTGCATATCAGACTTTGATAGAGGTTTTTGTGATACGCGCATTGTAAATTTAACTCTACAAATATTGTTCCGCGACGTTATATTAAGTTTTATTAGACCTATGCTCACTCAAAAGTGATATTTTATTTGTTCATCTTGTCATCACAGAACTGTGATTCACAGTAGCTTTTTTGGCCAGACAAATTGCAATCGAAACCCTTTTAAAAGGTTCACATGATGATTGAAGTGGGCCATTTAGAACGATTATGCACAAACTTTAACACTGATGCGAAAGTTTCAAAAAAAACACAGGGGAAACAAATCTAAAAGAATAATCGATAGCCTGTCCGTACTTTCATGATGAATATGGTTAACGACCTTCAGGTTACTATTCGTAGTTAAAGGCGCTAAAATGTGTGCTGCGATCTTAAGTGCATATTAGTCACAAGCTGGGCATACCGATGATGAAAAGGAATAACTATATAAATTTGAAATACCAAATCGCCGACAAAATTTTAAAATCTAACTGATAATTAAAGACAATGAATGTTGACTTTTTGACCTTTTCCCTTATTATACCAAAATGACGAATAACTACGGAACAATAAATGAGCTGTACCAATGGTTAAAGAATCTTCTTAGCAACATTCATCGAATAATGGGAAGCATACAAAGGTTATTAATAATCATCTAGAAATACAAACGCACCCGATTTATTTTAAAAAAGACCTTTGTTTGTTTTCCTCCACGGTAAGAATAAAAGGCAAACACTGCAACAGGCCACAACGAGACTTAAAGCCGCATAGTTGACGTAGATACAGCCTGATTTTCTCATTTACTGGCGTGTTTATTCCGCAAAAAATACTCGTTGGTGATTGGCCAATACCGAGAATCACCTGTATCGATTATCGGTTATTTCAGCGAGAAAAAAAATTGTGCGAATATATGTTTTTTTCAAGTTTTCCACTAGAGTACTTAGACAACCCTACTGATTTGTCAAACCTATTTCATCTTTTTTTTAAGTATTCGACTTTAATAGGCTGCAAACATACTAAACGGTTCGATAGTAAAAATGTTTACAAATTTTAAATAAACTTCTAGAATACCAAATTCAGCGAACTTCAGAAGCTATGGTCAGAAATATGACTTCAATAAGTAAACCGTCAAATATATTTTCATATGTGGTGCATATTTAATTACATCCAAACAGCTGATTAAGGTCCTGATTTCAAGACCATTAAAAACTACGGTTTTGGTTCAAATGCCTCTTTGCGAATTGCGCAGTAACCTAGAGATTTCTCTAACCCAGATACTCAGTTTGTTTTTTCATTAACAAATTATATAACTTCTTTAATTTTTGAACGTTTACTTGTTGTGCATGCGCTTACACAAAATCGTACTAATAAACGCGGTAAAAAGGTCACAAGAAACATGATAGTTTTAACGCACCTCCTGGAGCGTGCCACTCGGCAATCTTTACCGTGCATTGATGTCTGAAGTAAGGAATCCTCACTCATAAATACTCTTTTGAATTCATGAAGCAAAAAATTCGGGAGTAACTTAGTTACTGTAACTACATCAAAGTTTGCTACGAAATGTTTATTCAGATTAAATTTCGTATAAGTTAAAAAAAAAAACGGCAACTTTTTGCCAATAGCGGCGGGAGCGGCCAGTTATGTGTTTTCGCCAAATGCTTTCGAAATTTCTCTTGTAAATTTTTTTTGTTAACGAAGATAGTAAAGTGAATGGAATTGATACGACCATTGGTTGATTTTCAAAGATAAGGAGCACGCCCATGAGGGAAATTTTCTAAATTTAAAAAAAATGATTTGAATAGGTGTTTCCATCAAAAAAAGGGGTGACAAAAAATTTGAGGGTCAGTCACCGTGACCAGATTTTTTTTTATTTAATCGTGAATAGAGAAAATGTTAAACTGGTGGGACGGTAGAGAGAAACGAAGTTCATAGTAAAGTAAATCTGAAAACCATATTTGAAATGCCTGAAACACTTTACATTGGTTCCTTTTTTCTTTTTCCGAATTCGATCTAGGGAGCGCAAGAGATGCCAAATCGTCAAAATTGACGAAATTGATCACTGTAAGGACAGCAACTGTTGTCAGAGTCCTTTATTTTTGTCATTGGGTGACAAATGTCTTGAGGATTCACTTTTTGCAAAACTTTGAGAGTCTTACTACATATTCCTTGATTATATGAAGTTTTTTGGGAAATTTCGAATTATAAGACCTTTTTTCATTTTTTGCTTATATAACTGGTGGTCAGTCTATAAGCAGACAGTGTAATAAATTGACACATTTGAATAAGTTCATTACAATCTCATTAATGTCTCCATCCATTAATTTTTTTGAATTTTCGATCTAGGAGCGCAGAGAGCAAAATCGTCAAAATCGACGAATTGATCACTGAAGGACACACTATTCCAGGTCTTTAATATTTTTGTCATTGACAAAGTGTCTTGAGGATTCATTTTTGCAACATTTGAGACTTTATATTACACAGTATTTCATTGGGTGGGGTTTTATTAAATTTTTGTCGAAATTCGAAATTCTCAGACCTTTTTTTCCATTTTTTGCTATATAACTGGTGGTCGGACTATATACAGACGGGTGATAAATTGACACTTTTGATAAGTTTTGATACACTGTCGCTCATAAATTTCGTTTAAGTGCCCTTTTATTGTCTTTTTTTGAATTTTGATCTAGGGAGCGCTAGCAGAACAAAATCTGTCAAAATCGACGATTGATACACTGTAAGGGAACACTAACTATTGTCAGAGTCTTAATTTTTGTATGTTGACAAATGACTTGAGATCTGTTGCAAAATTGAGGGTCATATTGCATATTTCCTTGGTTTATAAATTTTAAACAAATTTGGAAAATTTTTTGACCCGTTTATTTTTTTGCTATAAATTCTAAGCAATTTGGCATGATTTGATAAAAAAATAATTTCAAATGATGACAAGTTTTTTGTAGTGTTTTCATGCTGGTTTATTTATTGTGTATTGGAAATAAATCAGTCAAATTGAGTAGTTTTGATGCCTCCGACGAACAATAAACGTTTTAGTCGCGTTCTCTGGTGATAGAAGTGCTTGAGCATTGGTATATTGGATTCCGAGAAACTCTCCCTTGCTATAATTTTTGCTTTGACTAACATTTCTCTGTGGCGCAATCGGATAAGCCTCATTGATTCGGCGCGTATACTTGAAACTTATCAATGTGCATATTCACCCAGCAATAGAATTTCCCGCTTGCACAAACTGGAAGTGGTCCACAGGTCTTTCAGAAACTTTGGCCCTGAACTAAATTGAATAAATATATACTATCAAACAAGATCTATTTACTTTGAATATAAACTTGTTTTGAGGATAGAAACGGAATTTGCTGTCAGTTGCTTCGAACTCATGAAATAAATAGTAAAAGTTTCAGATATATATTGACTGAAGCGCTTCTGCTCAGCGTACACAAATGCATCGATACTGTCTTAATTTTCGCTGAGCGTCAATAAATCAAAAACACTGAAAGCAAATGACCTTCAGCGTCCGTCAAGCATTTGAAGGTGTTTTGGTTTTCATGTCGAATATCGTATAAAAATGCCAACATTAACATTAATTTTCGTATAAATCAAATGATGACATCAACATGTGCATACATTTCGACAACTTTTTACTTTCCGTTTTCAGGTTCCACAATGTGTATTTTTGGTGCAGAATTCTAAGGTCGATATGAGTTTTGTTCAAGTTTTTTATCACCAGCCCATTTTTGAATTTATAATAAATACATTGTATGCTCAGAATTAAAATAAGAACCCTGCTCGGAATTGGCCAGGACTCGCATAATTAGATCTTTCGATTTCTCTTGCTCGTTTTTCGAAAGTTAACAGTGAGATGTACGTCATTTTTATGTTAAGAACTAGATGAAGATGTCAGTGAAGGTGTTCAAGTTTGAATTGATTGATCACCTGATACTCTAATTTTCATTATCATTTAAAAGGTTTCGACTCTTCTAATTAATTCATTTTCGTGTAAAATTTGATAATCAAAAGTGTCAACCGTTTGAAAGTTTTCTAATAACAGTTTGGTATCTCGATACATTTNATACCGAAAATTGCAAAATTATAAATAAATTGAAAATAATGGAGAAAAACTTAAGAAAATGAAAATAATGGAAATTGTTTTTAAATCTTATCAAAAATTGGAGTACAAATAAGAAAACATTTTTCATAAAGAATTTGTTGGTTTCGAGATATAGTTAATTGCATTTCCTTATAAGTACAACTAAATATTGATAAGCTTTCGATTTATCAAAATCATTTCTCCTCATTTTTTTCAATTTAAGGGAAAATTTGAATTTTTTCAAAAAGAAAAAGCTAGTAATTAAAGAATTGAAATTTTAAAATAAGTTAAAGTTATTTATAAAATTTTGAAATAAATTTGAACGAAATTTTGAATTTTGAGAATATTTGAGGGAACTTTGAAGTTTGTAGAGAAAACTTTAAAATTTGAATAAATATTGTCAAATTTATAAAAACTCGATAATTTTTTCAATGAAATATTTTCTAAATGTTTAAGTTTTATTTAAAGTTTAAAATATTTTCAAAATTGGAACTTTCGGTCAAAAAAGTCAATTTAAAATAAAAAATTTGAAAATGTAATTGTTTCTTCATAAACTTAGAATTTTTATTCAATATTCAAAATTTCATCCAATCAGTCAAATTTTTTTCAAATTTAAGTGTTTCTTCAGAAACTGAGAATTTATATTTAAAATTCAAAATTTTGGTCCAACAAGTCAAATTTTTTGTANAAATAAAAAATTTGAAAATGTAATTGTTTCTTCATAAACTTAGAATTTTTATTCAATATTCAAAATTTCATCCAATCAGTCAAATTTTTTTTTAAATTTAAGTGTTTCTTCAGAAACTGAGAATTTATATTTAAAATTCAAAATTTTGGTCCAACAAGTCAAATTTTTTGTAAATTTAAGTGTTTCTCCAGATACGGAGCGTTTTATCTGAATTTAAAATCAAAAACGTCAAATTTATGAACAAATTGAGAATTTATATTAAAAAATTAAGATTTTATCAAAAATTCTTGATATTTAAATAGAAATTTCCAATTTCGTAGGAGATTTTTCAATTTGGAGAAAATTCTTCAATTTATGATAAAATTTCTAATTTTTTGCAAGAATTTGAATTTTTATTTAATTTACAATTTTGCATTAGGTGTACAATTTTTTATAAAAATTTCTAATTTTTGATCAAAATCTATAATTTAAAATACAAACTCTAAAGAATCACAAAAATTTTCGAGTAAAATTTGACTTTTTGAATTGAATTTTTGAATTAAAAAACTTCTCAGTTCCTTAACAAACACTAAAATTTTCCTAAAAGTTTTTTTCAAATTTGACTTCTTCAACCAAAATTTCAACTTTTAAGAATATTGATATTATTATCTAAATTAAAATTAAATTCTCGGGTTTTCATAAATTTGACAAAATTTATTTAAATTTCAGAGTTTTCCCTACAAATTTTAAAATTACCTCAAATATTCGCAATTTTCTTCAAATGGAGAATTTCGTTTAACAAATTTAAAATTTTATAACTGACTAAAATTTTTCTTTAATTTTATAAAGAACTCGATACTTCTTCACATTTGTATTAGAAAAGTTAAAAAAGTTATAAATTTTAAACAAAGTTTCAAATTTTCGAAAAAAAGTTTTTTGAATTTTGAACGAAGATTAAAAAACAATTGTTGGTATTTTCGACAGAAATGTCGTGATAAAGGTATTAATTTTATGAGATATTTGAAAATTATTAAACATAGAAATTTTTAATTAAAAATTGCAAATTTTTTATTTAAAATGAGACTGATAATTTTGATCTTAAAATAATATTAAATTTTTAATGATTTGAACAGAGATTTTCATAAGAAATTAAAAAAATATTTATTTTTTAATAAAAATTCTCAAACATTTAAAATTTTCGTAAAGTTTCAATTGACGATCAAATCATAATTTTTGATAGAAACCTCGTTTTTCTGAAGAATCGCTTAAATTTAAAAAAAATTAATAATATTTTGAAATAAATTTGATTTTTAGATTAAATTAAAATAAAATCTAATGATTTTCTGAAAAACCTCAAAGTTTAAAACTTTGGTTATTTTTATCAAATTTGACTTTTTGACCATTATTTCAAATTTAGAAATAGTGAAACTAAACAAATATAATTGAGTCAATAGTGAATTGTAATAATACCAACATTTTTACTAGTTTCGATTTATTATCTTTCTCAAGATTGAACAGAAATGAACTTAAATGAAACTATTTGGAAATCTAGAATTTGCAATTGTGAATGTCAATAGTGAATAACACAATTTTACAGTCTTTTTTCTTTCAAATCCACTTTTGCGTATAAATGAGTCATAAAACTTAGTTTGAAGACAACTTCCAGTTAATCGGAGTGACGATTTATCGAAAATGCCACTTTTTCAATTTATTTAACCTGTGAATCCACCTTATAAATAAATGAACTTCATAAAAGTAAAATCTTACCTCACTTTCGGTTAAACCGGAAATGATGAGTCATCGAAAATACTGCCAATTTGTTTTGACAATATTAACCCTTAATTTACCCCAGATATATAAAATAAATAAACACAAATCTAACCTCACTTCCGGTTAAACCGGAAATGCTGAGTCATCAAAAATACCGCCAATTTTTTTTGACACTTATTATACCTCTCAAATACACCTCCTAATATTATTTAAATAATCAGGCGCAATTGTAACTTAACTTCCGGTCAAACCGGAAAAAATGCGTCATTGTAACTGTCAACAAAGTTTTGATGAATTGAGCGAGTATTACAATATTTTCCGCTTATCACGTATTTCGTAAATATTTCTACGATTATTTACAAAAAACGGGATAAAAGGATAGTCTATTCCGGCCCGGGATAAAAGGGAATAATGTATCCCGTTTGTATCCCGATTTGGGATAAAAACGAGATAAGGAGGGATGAAAATCGGCGGGGATGCATCCCTTTTGGAAGCCTGGTTGAACCGTGATATTTTCAAGATTTGTGAAGCGAATATTTTAAATAATATACATGCTTCATGTCACATGTAGTATGCACATGAACTGTACATCGCAAGATTCAGACTAACACGCTTATAGCTATTATTTTTATATTTTGATACATCAATATTTGTCTGATCACATGAGAAACCAAGCTAGTTTTTGAAGATATAAAAAATTCAAAAACATTTCTGGTCTGCAAAAAATACTTTAAAGGGCCCATTAGGCGGTTATCGTTTTTGTTCGACACCTTGTGGTCGATAAAAAGTTATATTTTGGTTAATTGAAGGGTGGCGATCATTATTTGTCACACCAAATCGAATCTTCAATATTTTTGACCGAAAAAGCCATTTTAATGAAAAAAATATATAATGCGTAAACGTCGACTTGATATGGAGAACTGAAACTTAGGAACGTTTTTCGAAAGTCGTCGAGAATGCACACATCTTCGCCAGAATCTTTAGTGAACGGCAGGTTTGCATGCAAATTGTAAAAAAATAGTTTCAGACAAAAATGATGAGATTAATTTTAATTTAATGATTAATCCTGTTAATTCTGCATTTTACTACAAAACTTATCACAAATTAGGGTTGAAATTCCCTCGTACGGTTCATTTTTCATGTCCTTTCTGCATACAGTGGGAACATTCGATTTCGATTGATTCCTTAAGGGGGTGCCTATAGGCAAATGGACTTTTGGAGATTCTTATTTCTTCTCGGCAAACATAGGAAGTGAATAAAACATTCTGATAAGTTAGTTCGTAAGTCTCTGGAAGACGGTTTGAATCATATTTTTAAGGATAGCATGTTGAACAACCAGTAAATGAGGTTAACGAGGAGCAAAAAATGTTCTGAAAAAGCTGTATTGTTTTTTTCGTCCGTATTGTAGAAATGTTTCAAAAAAATTCTTTTTAAGACCAAACGATTCGTAAGTTGAATGTTTTTGAAACGGTATATAATCTATGACGAAATATTTTACCGTCAGGAGCGCTAGAGCAGAAAAGATTTTTTATTTCCGACACTCAGAAAAATTTTAATATTTTTTTCCGAAAATTTTCCCGGTAATTTTTTACCGATTTTTGAGTCTATATGACTAAAAAGCACGTTGAAGTTCAAAAATCATAAAATCAGACCTTTAGCTCTTTTAGTTCAAAAAGAATTAGGCTTGCCTATAGAACCTTATATACTCAAAATATAGCTTGTTTCAAATTTTATGAAAAAAATTCCAGAATGTTAAATTTTTTCAAATTTTTATTCCTATATATTGAACAATCTACGTGGAGATCAAAAAATTCTAAACAATGCCAGTCCAAAATAATTTTTCGTAACAAAAGGATATGGGCTGCCTATAGAACCCCCTTAAGAGAAGATAGGAGTAAAAAAGTAGAGAAGGAAACAAAAATTAAAGGAAAAAAGTTGCATTGCACACAGCAATACGCTGGCTATTTTTCACTACTTTGAAATCGCCTCTTATTGTTTCCAGGCAGCTTTAAAAATTTCAAATATGTTCCTTTTGTCAAAACCCGAATTAACAAACTTCTCGTATTGGTCCTCAAACTCGATAATTTATAAAAAATGTGCAAACAGGATGCAAAAAAAACAATAAAAAAAAAATTCCCAATAATATTTTATTTGTTTTGATAGTGCTCCCTCAATCGAAGATGCGGCGCGGCTTGCTTCACCGTGTAAAAAAAGTGATGTGAAAGTTGTCTTGAAATCTCATAAATTATTGAGTCATAAACATTACTTACTTTAGTATAACTAAGAAATTAACTTAAAGTAATAAGTTAATAATTATCTCAATCCAGTTCTCCAAAGAAGAATTATTTTCTGCGATGCATATTCAGACTTTGATAGAGGGTTTTTGTGTACGCGCATTGTAAATTTAACTCTAAAATATTGTTCCGCGACGTTATATTAAGTTTTATAGACCCTATGCTCACTCAAAAGTGATATTTTATTTGTTCATGCTGTCATCACAGAACTGTGATTCACAGTAGCTTTTTTGGGCAGAGCAAATCTGCATATCGAAACCCTTTAAAAGGTCTCACATGATGATTGAAGTGGGCCATTTAGAACGATTATGCACAAACTTAACACTGATGCGAAAGTTTTCAAAAAAAAAAAAACAGGGGGAAAGAAACAATCTAAAGAATAATCGGATAGCTCTGTCCGTACTTTCATGATGATATATGTTAACTGACCTTCAGGTTACTATTTCGACTAGTTAAAGCGCTAAATGGTGTGCTGGATCTTAAGTGCATATTAGTCAACAAGCTGGGCTACCCGATGATTGAAAAGAATAACTATATAAATTTGAAAACCAAATCGCCGACAAAATTTTAAATCTACTGATAATTAAAGCAATGAATGTTGACTTTTTGACCTCTTTCCCTCTTATACCAAAATGACGAATAAACTACGGAACAATAAATGAGCTGTACCAATGGTTAAAGAACTCTTAGCAACATTCAATCGAATAATGGAACGCATACAACAGGTGTATTAATAATCATCTAGAAAATACCAAACGCACCCGATTTATTTTGAAAAAAGACTTTGTTATGTTTTCCTCCACGGTAAAGTAATAAAAGGCAAAACCACTGCAACAGGCCACAACGAGATTTAAAGCCGGCATAGTGACGATAGATACAGCCTGATTTTTCTCATTTACTGCGTGTTTATTCCGCAAAAAATACTCGTCTGGTGATGGCCAATATCCGAAATCACGCTGTATCTGTATGGGTTATTTCAGCGGAAAAAAAATTGTGCGAATATAATGTTTTTTTTCAAGTTTTTCCACTAGAGTACTTAGACAACCCTACTGATTTTTGTCAACCTATTTCATCTTTTTTTTAAGTATTCGACTTTAATAGGCTGCAAAACATACTATAACCGGTTCGATAGTAAAATGTTTACAAATTTTAATAAACTTCTAGAATACCAAATTCAGCGACTTCAGAAGCTATGGTCAGAAATATGGACTTCAATAAGGTAACGTCAAATATATTTTCATATGTGGTGCATATTATTACATCCAAAACAGCTGATTTAAGAGTGCTGATTTCAAGACCATATAAAAACCGGTTTTGGTTCAAATGCCTCTTGCGGAATTGCGCAGTAACCTCAGAATTTCTATAACCCAGAGTACTCAGTTTGTTTTTTCATTACAAATTATATAACTTCTTTAATTTTTGAACGTTTACTTGTTGTGCATGCGCTTACACATAAATGTACTAATAACGGGTAAAAGGCACAAGAAACATGATATTGTTTTAACGCACCTTCCTGGAGCGTGGCCACTCGGCAATCTTTACGGCATTGAATGTCTAAGTAAGGAATCCTCACTCATAAATACTCTTATTGAATTCATGGCAAGCAAAAAATTCGGGAGTAACTTAGTTACTGTAACTACATCAAAGTTTCTACGAAATGTTTTTGCACATTAAATTTCGTATAAGTTAAGAAAAAAAAACGGCAACTTTTTGCCAATAAGCGGCGGAGCTGGCCAGTTATTGTTTTCGCCAAATGCTTTCGAAATTTCTCTTGTAAATTTTTTTTTGTTAACGAAGATAGTAAAGTTGAATGGAATTTGATACGACCATTGGTTGATTTTCAAAGATAGCGAGCACGCCCATGAGGGAAATTTTCTCAAATTTAAAAAAAAAAATGATTGAATAGGTGTTTCACATCAAAAAAAGGGGTGACAAAAAATTGAGGTTCAAGTCACCGTGACCAGATTTTTTTTATTTATCGTGAATTAGAGAAAATGTTAAACTGGTGGGACGGCTAGAGAGAAACGAGTCATAGTAAAGTAAATTCTGAAAACCATATTTGAAATGCGTGAAACACTTTACACTGGTTCTTTTTTCTTTTTGCCGAATTCGATCTAGGGCGAGCGCAAGAAGAGCAAATCGTCAAACAATTGACGAATTGATCACTGTAAGACACAACTGTTGTCAGAGTCCTTTATTTTTGTCATTGTGGGACAAATTCTTGAGGATTCAATTTTTGCAAAATTGAGAGTCTTACTTACATTTCCTTATTATATGAAGTTTTTTGGGGAAATTTCGAATTATAAGACCTTTTTTTTCATTTTTTGCTATATAACTGGTGGTCAGTCTATAAGACAGACAGGTAATAAATTGACACATTTGATAAAGTTCATTACCAATTCTCATTAATGTCCCATCATTATTTTTTTGAAATTTTCGATCTAGGGAGCGCAGAGAGCAAAATCGTCAAAATCGACGAATTGATCACTGAAGGACACACTATTCCAGGTCTTTATATTTTTGTCATGTGACAAAATGTCTTGAGGATCATTTTGCAACATTTGAGACTTTATATTACCAGTATTCATGGTGGGGTTTTATTAAATTTTTGTGAAATTCGAAATTCTCAGACTATTTTTTCCATTTTTTGCTATATAACTGGTGGTCGGACTATATACAGACGGGTGATAAATGACCCTTTTGATAAGTTGATACATGTCGTCTATAAATTTCGTTTAAGTGCCCTTATTATGTCTTTTTTTAATTTGATCTAGGGAGCGCTAAGCAGAGCAAAATCTGTCAAAATCGACGATGATACACTGTAAGGGAACACAACTATTGTCAGAGTCTTTAATTTTTGTATGTTGACAAATACTTGAGATCTGTTGCAAAATTGAGGGTCATATTGCATATTTCCTTGGTTTATATAATTTTAAACTAAATTTGGAAAATTTTTTGACCGTTTATTTTTTTTGCTATAAATTCTAAGCAATTTTGGCAGATTTGATAAAAAAATAATTTCAACTGATGACAAGTTTTTTGAGTGTTTTCATGCTGTGTTTATTTATTGTGTATTGGAAATAAATCAGTCAAATTTGAGTAGTTTTGATGCCCGCGAACAATAAACGTTTTAGTCGCGGTTCTCTGGTGTGATAGGAAGTGCTTGACATTGGTATATTGGATTCCACGAGAAACTCCCCTTGCTATAGATTTTTGCTTGAACTAACATTTCTTCTGTTGGCGGCAATCGGATAAGCCTCATTGATTCGGGCGCTATACTTGAAACTTATCAATGTGCATATTCACCCAGCAAATAGAATTTCCGCTATGCACAAAGGATCGTGTCCACAGCTTTCAGGAGAACTTTGGCCCTGAATAAAATTGAATAAAATATATACTTCAAACAAGATCTATTTTACTTTCGAATATAAAACTTTTTTGAGGATAGAAACGGAATTTGCTGGTCAGTTGCTTTCGAACCAGTGATAAATAGTAAAGTTCAGATATATATGACTGAAGCGCTTCATGCTCAGCGTACACAAATGCATCGATACTGTCTATAATTTTCGCTTGAGCGGTCAATAAATCAAAGAACACTGAAACAATGACCTCAGCGTCCGTCAAGCAATTTGAAGGTGTTTTTGGTTTTCATGTCGAAATCGTATAAAATGCCCAACATTAACATTAATTTTCGTTAAATCAAATGATTGACATCAACATGTGCATACATTCGGACAACTTTACTGTTTCCGTTTTCAGGTTCCACAATGTTGTATTATTTGGTGGAATTCTAAGGTCGATATGAAGTTTTGTTCAAGTTTTTATCACCAGCCCAATTTTTTGAATTTATAATAAATACTTGTAATGCTCAGAATTAAAATAAGAACCCTGCTCGGAATTGGCCAGGACTGCGCATAATTCAGATCTTTCGATTTCTCTTTGCTCGTTTTTTCGACAAGTTAACAGTGAGATGTACGTCCATTTTTATTGTTAAGAACTAAATGAAGATCATGTGAGGTGTTCAAGATTTGAATTGATTGATCACCTGATTACTTAATTTTCATTATCATTTAAAAGGTTTCGACTCTTCTAAATTATCATTTCCGTGTAAAATTTGATAATCAAAAGTGTCAAACCGTTGACAAAGTTTTCTAATAACAGCGTTTGGTATCTACGATACACTNAAAATTCTCAAACATTTAAAATTTTCGGTAAAAGTTTCAATTGACGATCAAAATCAATAATTTTTGATAGAAACTCTCGTTTTCTGAAGAATCGCTTAAATTTAAAAAAAATTAATATATTTTGAAATAAATTTGATTTTTTGGATTAAAATTTAAAATAAAATCTATGATTTTCTGAAAAACCCCTCAAAGTTTAAAACTTTGGTTATTTTTATCAAAATTTGACTTTTTTGACCATTATTTCAAATTTAGAAATTGTGAAACTAAACAATTATATAATTGAGTCAATAGTGAATTGTAATAATACCACATTTTTTTACTAGTTTCGATTTATTATCTTTCTCAAGATTGAACAGAAATGAACTTAAAAATGAAACTATTTGGAAATCTAGAATTTGCAATTGTGAATGTCAATAGTGAATAACACAATTTTTTACAGTCATTTTTCTTTCAAATCCACTTTTGCGTATTAAATGAGTCATAAAACTTAGTTTGAAGACAACTTCCAGTTAATCGGAAGTGACGATTTATCGAAAATGCCACCTTTTTTCAATTTATTTAACCTGTGAATCCACCTTCATAAATAAATGAACTCATAAAAGTAAAATCTTACCTCACTTTCGGTTAAACCGGAAATGATGAGTCATCGAAAATACTGCCAATTTGTTTTGACAATATTAAACCCTTAAATTTACCCCCTAGTAATATATAAATAAATAAACACAAATCTAACCTCACTTCCGGTTAAACCGGAAATGCTGAGTCATCAAAAATACCGCCAATTTTTTTGACATCATTTACCTCTCAAATACACCTCCTAATATTATTTAAATAATCAGGCGCAATTGTAACTTAACTTCCGGTCAAACCGGAAAAAATGCGTCATTGTAAATGTCAACAAAGTTTTGATGAATTGAGCGAGTATCACAATATTTTCCGCTTATCTACGTATTTCGTAAATATCTACGATTATTTACAAAAAACGGGATAAAAAGGGATAGTCTATTCCGGGCCCGGGATAAAAGGGAATAATGTATCCCGTTTGTATCCCGATTTGGAGGATAAAAACGAGATAAGGAGGGGATGGAAAATCGGCGGGGATGCATCCCTTTTGGAAGCCTGGTTTGAACCGTGATATTTTCAAGATTTGTGAAGCGAATATTTTAAATAATATACATGCTTCATGTCACATGTAGTATGCACATGAACTGTACATCGCAAGATTCAGACTAACACGCTTATAGCTATTATTTTTATATTTTGATACATCAATATTTTCTGATCAATGAGAAACCAAGCTAGTTTTGAAGATATAAAAAATTCAAAAAACATTTCTGGTCTGCAAAAAATACTTTAAAATAGGGCCCATTAGGCGGTTTTCGGTTTTTGTTCAACCACCTTGGTTGGTCGATAAAAAGTTATATTTTGGTTAATTGAAGGGTGGCGATCATTTTATTTCGTCACACCAAATTCGAAATCTCAATATTTTTGACCGAAAAAGCCATTTTAAATGAAAAAAATATATATGCGTAAACGTCGACTTGATATGGAGAACTGAAACTTAGGAACGTTTTTCGAAGTCGTCGAGAATGCACACATCTTCGCCAGAATCTTTAGTGAACGGCAGGTTTGCATGCAAATTGTAAAAAATAGTTTCAGACAAAAATGATGAGATTAATTTTTATTTAATGATTAATCCTGTTAATTTCTGCATTTTACTACAAAACTTATCAACAAAATTAGGGTTGAAATTCCCTCGTACGGTTCATTTTTCATGTCCTTCTAGCATAAGTTGGGAAATGCGATTTCGATTGATTTCCTTAAGGGGGTTCTATAGGCAAAATGGACTTTTGAATTGCTTATCTTCTCTCAGGCATAACATAGGAAGTGGAATAAAACATTCTTGATAAGTTAGTTTCGTAATCTCTGGAAGACGTTTGAATCATGATTTTTAAGGATAGCATGTTGAACAAACCAGTAAATGAGGTTAACGAGGAGCAAAAAATTTCTTGAAAAAGCCTGTATTTTTTTTCGTCCATTTAGAAATGGTTTCAAAAAATTTTTTTAAGACGCAAACGATTCGTAAGTTGAATGTTTTTGAAACGGTATTTAACTCTATGACGAAATATTTTACCGTTCAGAGCGCTAGAGCAGAAAGATTTTTTATTTCGACACTCAGAAAACATTTTAATATTTTTTTCCGAAATTTTCCGTAATTTTTGTACCGATTTTTGAGTCTATATACTAAAAAGGCACGTTGAGTTCAAAAATCATAAAATCAGACCCTTTAGCTCTTTTAGTTCAAAACGATTAGGCTTGCCTATAGAACCTATATACCTTCAAAATAAGCTTGTTTCAAATTTTATGAAAAAATTCCAGAATGTTAAATTTTTTCAAATTTTTATTCCTGATATCATGAACCAATCTACGTGGAGATCAAAAAATTCTAAAAATGCCAGTCCAAAATTAATTTTCCGGTACAAAAGATATGGGCTGCCTATAGAACCCCCTTAAGAAGATAAGTTAAAAGGAAACAAATTAGTTGAATATGCCAACACAGCAATACGCTGGCTATTTTTCACTACTTTGAAATCGCCTCTTAATTTTTTCCAGCAGCTTAAAATTTCAAATATGTTCCTTTTTGTCAAACCGAATTAACAACTTCTCGTATTGGTCCTCAAACTCGATAATTTAAAAAAAATGTCAAAAAGGATGCAAAAAAACAAATAAAACAAAATTCACAATAATATTTTATTTTTATTGATAGTCTCCCTCAATCGAAGATGCCGCGCGCGTTGCTTCACCGTGTAAAGTGATGTCTGAATCTCATAAATTATGAGTCATAAAACATACTTACTTAGTATTACTAAGAAGATTAACTTAAGTAATAAGTTAATAAATTATTCATCAGTTTCCAAAGAAGAAATTATTTTGCGATTCATATCAGACTTTGATAGAGGTTTTTGTGATACGCGCATTGTAAATTTAACTCTAAAACTATGCTTCCGCGACGTTATATTAAGTTTTTATTAGACCCTAGTCACTCAAAAGTGATATTTTATTTGTTCATCTTGTCAATCACAGACTGTGATTCACAGTAGCTTTTTTGGGCCAGCAAATTGGCATATCGAAACCCTTTTAAAAGGTTCACATGATGATTGAAGTGGGCCCCATTTAGAACGATTATGCACAAACTTTAACACTGATCGAAATTTCAAAACAGAAACAATCTAAAAGAATAATCGGATAGGTCTGTCCGTACTTATCATGATGATATTATGTTTAACTGACCTTCAGGTACTATTTCGATAGTTAAAGCGCTAAATGTGTGCTGGTCTTAAGTGCATATTAGTCACAAGTGGGGCCTACCCGATGATTGAAAAGAATAATATTAAATTTGAAAACCAAATCGGCCGACAAAATTTTAAAATTCTACTGATAATTAAAGCAATGAATGTTGACTTTTTTGACCTTTTCCCTTTATACCAAAATGACGAATAACTACGGAACAATAAATGAGCTGTACCAATGGTTAAAGAATCTCTTACAACATCATCGAATAATGGGAACGCATACAAAGGTTATTAATAATCATCTAAAAATACAAACGCACCCGATTATTATGAAAAATAGACTTTGTTATGTTTTCCTCCAACGGTAAGAATCAAAAGGCAAACACTGCAACAGGCCACAACGAGATTTAAAGCCGCAAAGTGACGTAGATACAGCCTGAGTTTTCTCATTTACTGCGTGTTTTTATTCCGCAAAAATACTCGATGGTGATTGGCCAATATCCGGAATACCTGTATCTGATCGGTTTATTTTAGCGGAAAAAAAATTGTGCGAATATAATGTTTTTTTCAAGTTTTCCACTAGAGTACTTAGACAACCCTACTGATTTTTTCAACCTATTTCATCTTTTTTTAAGTTATTCGACTTAATAGCTGCAAAACATAATATAACCGGTTCGGTAGTAAAATGTTTACAAATTTTAAATAAAACTTCTAGAATACCAAATTCAGCGAACTTCAGAAGCTATGGTCAGAAATATGACTTCAATAAGTAAAAGTCAAAAATATTTTCATTGTGGTGCATATTTATTACATCCAAACAGCTGATTAAGGTCACTGATTTCAAGACCATAAAAACGGTTTTTGTGTTCACTATGCCTCTTGCGGAAATTGTGCAGTACCTCAGTTTCATAACCCAGGTACTCAGTTTGTTTTTCATTAACAAATTATATAACTTCTTTAATTTTTGAACGTTACTTTTGTGCATGCGCTTACACAAAATGTTAATAAATAAACGGGTAAAAAGGCACAAGAAACATGATATTTTAAACGCACCTCCTGGAGCGTGCCACTCGGCAATCTTTACGCATTGATGTCTGAAGTAGGATCCTCAACTCATAAATACTCTTTTGAATTCATGGAAGCAAAAATTACGGAGTAACTTAGTTACTGTAACTACATCAAAGTTTCTACGAATGTTTTTTGACGATAAATTTCGTATAAGTAAAAAAAACGGCAACTTTTTGCAATAGCGGCGGGAGCGGCCAGTTATGTGTTTTCGCCAAATGCTTTCGAAATTTTCTCTTGTAAATTTTTTTTGTTAACGAAAGATAGTAAAGTTGAATCGGAATTTGGATACGACCATTGGTTGATTTCAAAGATAAGGAGCACCCTCATGAGGAAATTTTCAAATTTAAAAAAAAATGATTGAATAGTGTTCAGCATCAAAAAAAGGGGTGACAAAAAATTTGAGGTCAGTCACGTGACCAGATTTTTTTTATTTAATCGTGATAAGAGAAAAATCGTTAAACTGTGTGGGACGGCTAGAGGAGAAACGAGTCTAGTAAAGTAAATCTGAAAACATATTTGAATTCTCTGAAACACTTTACATGCTTCTTTTTTTCTTTTTTCCGAATTTCGATCTAGGGAGCGCAGAGAGCAAATCGTCAAATTGACGAATTGATCACTGTAAGGACACAACTGTTGTCAGAGTCCTTTATATTTTGTCATTGTGACAAATGTCTTGAGGATCATTTTTGCAAAATTGAGAGTCTTACTACTATTTCCTTGATTATATGAAGTTTTTGGAAATTTCGAATTATAAACCTTTTTTTCAATTTTTGCTTATATAACTGGTGGTCAGTCTATAAGACAGACAGGTAATAAATTGACACATTTGATAAGTTCATTACAATCTCTATTAATGTCTCCATTCCCCATTATTATTTTTTTGAATTTCGATCTAGGAGCGCAGAGAGCAAATCGTCAAAATCGACGAATTGATCACTGTAAGGACACACTATTCTCAGAGTCTTTATATTTTTGTCATTGTGACAAATGTCTTGAGGATCATTTTTGCAACATTTGAGACTTATATACATATTTCATGGGTTTATTAAATTTTTTGGAAATTTCGAAATTCTCAGACCTTTTTTTCCATTTTTTGCTATATAACTGGTGGTCGGACTATATGACAGACGGGTGATAAATTGACACTTTTGATAGTTGATAATGTCTCGTATAAATTTCTTTAGTGCCCTTTTATGTCTTTTTTGATTTTGATCTAGGGAGCGCAAGAGAAAAATCGTCAAAATCGACGAATTGATCACTGTAAGGCCACACTATTGTCAGAGTCTTATATTTTTGTCATTGTTGACAAATGACTTGAGGATCATGTTTGCAAAATTTGAGGGTCATATTGCATATTTCCTTGGTTTTATAAATTTTAAACTAAAATTTGGAAATTTTTTGACCGTTTTATTTTTTGCTATAAAATTCTAAGCAATTTGGCAGATTTGATAAAAAAATAATTTCAAACTGGATGACAAAGTTTTTTTAGTGTTTCATGCTTGTTTTATTTATGTGATTGGAAATAAATCAGTCAAATTTGAGTAGTTTTGATGCCCCGACGAACATAAACGTTTTAGTCGCGTTCTCTGGTTGATAGGAGTGCTTGACATTGGTATATTGGATTCCAGAGAAACTCTCCCTTCTATAAATTTTTGCTTGACTAACATTTCTTTGTGGCGCAATCGGATAAGCCTCATTGATTCGGCGCTATACTTGAAACTTATCAAATGTGCATATTCCACCCAAATAAATTTCCGCTATGCACAAGGATAGTGTCCACAGTCTTTCAGAATTTGCCCTGAATAAATTGAATAAATATTATACTATCAAACAAGATCTATTTACTTTGAATATAAACTTTTTTTGAGGATAGAACGGAATTTGCTGTCAGTTGCTTTCGAACCATGAAAAATAAGTAAAGTTCAGATATATATGACTGAAGCTCATGCTCAGCGTACACAAATGCATCGATACTGTCTATATTTTTCGCTTGAGCGGTCAATAAATCAAGAAACACTGAAACAAAATGACCTTCAGGTCCGTCAAGCAATTTGAAGGTGTTTTTGGTTTTCATTGTCGAATTCGTATAAAAATGCCAACATAACATAATTTTCGTAAAATCAAATGATTGACTCAACATGTGCATACATTCGGACACTTTACTTTTCCGTTTTCAGTCCAAATGTGTATATTTGGGAGAATTCTAAGGTCGATATGAAGTTTATGTTCAAGTTTTTATCACCCAGCCCATTTTTTGAATTTATAATAAATACTTGTATGCTCAGAATTAAAATAACAGACCCTGCTCGGAATTGGCCAGGACTCGCATAATCAGATCTTTCGATTTCTCTTGCTCGTTTTTCGACAAGTTAACAGTGAGATGTACGTCATTTTTATTGTTAAGAACTAATGAAGATTCATGTGAGGTGTTCAATTTGAATCTGATTGATCACCTGATACATAATTTTCATTATCATTTAAAAGTTCGACTCTTCTAAATTATCATTTCGTGAAAAATTGATAATCAAAAGTTGTCAAACCGTTGAAAAGTTTTCTCAATAACAGGTTTGGTATCTACGATACATTTTTCGAAAAAAACTTTAAGCAGTTAAGACAATTGCAAATCAAAGCAGAACACTTAAATTGCTTGATAAATGATCGAAAACAATCATTCGACTTTCTCGGAGATTCTAGAAATTTTCATTTGATTGTTGGAACTGAAAACATTTCCCCATTTGTTAAGTTTGCTGGAAGAATAGTAAAGTAACGTCTCAAATATGCAGTTCTATGAGAGCTGTATATTCTTCTCGATTTTGCATTCATTACAAGATCTTGACTATCTGGAGCTTTATTCATGAGATTTTTGTCGTTGGCAACAATGAAGGGAAATTATGATAGAAGGGATGGCTTATAAAGATTAATAATCGTTTTTAGCGGTGTTGTATAAAAATTGAAAAAAGATATATTTCAAGCAACGTTTCGATATTTTATTTGGAACTTGATGATACTTTTTCAGAATATGAAATTGGGGGTGAGGGGGGGGGGGGGAGGGGAGGGTGGGGGGGGTGGGGGGGGGGTGGGGGCGGAGGTGGGTGGGGGTGTGTGGGGGGGGGGGGGGGGGGTGGGGGGGGGGGGGGGTTGGTGGGGCGGTGAGCGGGGTGGGGGGGGGGGTGTGGGGTGTGGGGGGGGTGGGGTGAGGGGGGGGGGGGGGGGGGGGGTGGGGGGGGGGTGGGTGGGGGGGGGGGCGGGGGGTGGGGTGGGGGGGGGGGGGGGGGGTGGGGACTGGGGGGGGGGGGGGGGGGGGGTGTTGGGGGGTGGGGGTGGGGGGGGGGTGGGGGGGTGGGGGGGGGTGGGGGGGGGGGGGGGGGGTGGGGGGGGGGGGGGGGGGGGGGGGGTGGGGCGGCGGTGGTGGGTGGTGGGGGGGGGGGGGGGGAGGGGTGGGGGGGAGCGGGGGCGCCGGGGGGGGGGGGTGGGGTGGGGGGGGTGGGGGGTGGAGCCTGAGGGGGGGTGGTGGGGGGGGGGGGTGGGGGTGGGTGGGGAGGGGGCGGGTGGGGGTGTGGGTTGGGGGGGTGGGTGTGGGGGGAGGTGGGGGGGGGGGGGTGGGGGGGTGGGTGGGGGGGGGTAGGGGGGGGGTGGGGGGGGGGAGGGGGTGGGGGTGGGGAAGGGGGGGTGGGGTTGGGGGGGGGGGGGGGGGGGGGGGGTGGGGGGGAGGGGGTGGTGGGGGGGGGGGGGGGGGGGAGGGGTGTAGGGGTGGGGGGGGGGGGGGGGGGGGGGGGGGGGGGGGTGGGGGGGGGGTGGTGTGGTGGCGGGGGGGGGGGGGGGGGGGGGGGGGGGGGTGGGGGGTGGTATAGAACGAAAATGAAATGTCGTGACGTTTTAATAAAATAATATCGCTATATTTTCTTTGTTAAAAAAATATTTATCGTTGCCTGATTTCCATGTGTGGATTTTTTTAAAAATCAAATTCTTTTGGATTCTTTATGAAGAATCTAGTTTACAATGTCGCCACTTTTGGTTTTCACTCGTCCGTGAGACAATATATTCAAATATAATATAAAAATATGCTCAAATTTTCACAGCCTAGGTTTAGTTCTACTGCGTATTTTATTCTGAAAAATATGTCGATGTGATTGTCAAGTATCCAAAAATACCTGTATCTGATGGCTTATTTTTTTTGAATAAAAAACGCAGTAACGAGAAAAGATCAAGCTGTAAGAGCGAGCAATCGAAGAAAATAATAATGAATCCACTTCCTCAGAGAGCATTTGAGAGTCACAATAGATAACTATTAGCGAAGTTTTTCCTAAAAACTGAAATTTATGTCTTATAGAGATTATTTGAGATGAGTACTACTAATATTATAATTAACCAGTCTATTGATGATTCAAATTTTTGATGTTGCGAAAACTATAGGCTCGATTTGCTGAAATTGCTTTTGACCAAACTACTTTTCGAATGAATCTGTATTAATAAATTTTTCTCTCACCTCTTGAATTAATGGAATCAACGCGAAACGATTGAAAAAAAAACCATTTTTGAATTGGAAACTAGAATATATATATGAGTAATATAATCGTCGAAACCCACTGACGCAAAACACTCTCAACACTATCATTTCATTATCAAGTTAAAACTTCAGAACAACGGAGATATGCCGGCCTAGGGCGTTAATCTTATCAAATTTCAAAGGTTAATCTCTGCAGACCAGTTTATCTCTTAACCCCGATTAACCCTAATAACAACTGTCTAAATCATATTGCTTTTCGGAGTGATTAATTGGGTTAATTTAATTCATTTTTTTATCAATACTGCCAAATTGCTTAGAGTTTTATAGCAAAAAATAAAAATAAACGGTCAAAAAAATTCCAAATTTTACTTAAAAATTTATAAAACCAAGGAAATATGTAATATGACCCTCAAATTTTGCAAACATGATCCTCAAGTCATNTAATCAACTTATCAAAAGTGTCAATTCATCACCCGTCTGTCTTATAGACTGACCACCAGTTATATAGCAAAAAATGGAAAAAAAGGTCTGAGAATTTCGAAATTTTCCAAAAAATTCATAAAACCCAGGAAACATGTAATATGAGTCTCAAATTTTGCAAAAATGATCATCAAGACATGTAAAGGGCATGTAAAGTGTTTCAGAGATTTCAAATATGTTTTCAGATTTACTTTACTATGACTCGTTTCTCCTTTAGCCGTCCAACCAGTTTAACGATTTTTTTTTATTCACGATAAAACAAAAAATAATCTGGTCACGTGACTGACCTCAAATTTTTTTTCACCCCTTTTTTTTGATGCTGAACACTATTCAATCCTTTTTTTTTCAAAATTTGAAAATTTCCTCATGAGGGTGCTCCCTATCTTTGAAATCAACCATTAGAAGTTTTGAAATGATAGAATCTGAAATTCTTCACGAGGTTAGAAAAATCAACTGGGGTATAAATAAGAATATGGATCGAGGGCCTTTTGTTGACAGATCGTGAGTATTTGAATGATAAAATAAAACCGAGATACTAGCTCTTAATCAAAACCCTGGATTGCAGAATAGGCCGATTTCATAGGTAAAATTTGGGCAGATCCAGTCAATAAAATGCTCAGATTCCGATTTTTTATAAATAATCACGATCTTTCGGTGAAGGGTCCTTACTATATAGCCAACGACCATGATCGAATTTTAAGAATTATTTTTCAGGAAGATCTACGCGATCTCGAAAATATTTTTAAAATTTAGTAAATAAATCTGGACAGAACCCAGTTTTTTGTTCTTATAATACGAGCTTCTTTTACACAAAGCATTCATAACCCAGAATTATTCCGCCAAAATATTTCCTCACATAAATTTTCCGTTATTATCACAAGTCTAGAAATAAATACCGAAACTTTTCGCAACCCAAGGGTTAACATTTAATTTGTTCTTACTTTTCCTTGACAATCAAAAATATACCGTTAAGGGAGTACCCCACGCGGGTTTTATTTCGGCTCTCAGACATGGTATAAAGCTAATTTTTATCGCATTCTCCATTTTTGTTATCGTTTCATATCCTAAAAAAATTAAAAAATTTTCGATGTAAAAAAATTTCCAAATTTCCTATTTTTTTTAAGTATAATTCCTTCTATTGTCTGTAACTTTCAAAGTTTGAATCCGTTGACGCTTGATTTTGTTGCATGAGTTCATTTGATTTCAATCTTGAAAAATATAATTTTTTAAATTTTGAAAAAAAAAAATTCTGAAATTTTCTTAGATGTAAATCGACGTACCCACCGCGGGTTTTATTTCGGCTCTCAGACATGGTAAAAGCTAATTTTTCATCGCATTCTCATTTTTGTTATCGGTTTTAATCCAAAAAATTAAAAAAAAAATTTTCGATTAAAAATTTCCAAAATTTCCTATTTTTTTAAGTATAAATTACCTTCTATTGTCTTAATCTTTAAAGATGAAACCGTTGACGCTGATTTTGTTGCTGAGTTTTCACTTTGATTTCAATCTTAAAAAAAAAATTCTAAATTGACTCGTCATTTTCAGCTTATTTCGACCGGAATTACGTGTTTTATAAGAAAAACACCGAAAACATACATTTTCACTGTGTGAATTTAACTGGCTGTTCATTAAAATATGAATTTGTTGAAAACTATAAAAAAAATTATAATCTTCCAAGAAAATTTGTATCTGTATTTTTCAGGTAGCAAACTTTGACTGCGCATAAACCATAATTACAAAAGATAGCAAAATACTGAGCGCATAAAAATCACGAACTCGCAATTCTAAGAAAGTGCTTTTTTCCGCGAAAAATTTGCTTACTGTGCTCCAAATGAAGTTGAACTAGCGCTCAGGGTACCAAAAACGTCATTTTGAGGACTTTATCAGTGATTGTAGCCTAATTAAGGAAAAAAATAATATCTGAGCGCATAACTTTTTTTACTAACAAATTTAGGTATGTCACCAAAAATCAGAAATTAATGTTAAAACAAAATTTCCGCTAAATGAAATTGAACAGATAAAAGTCGAAAAATGACTTTTTGACGACGGTAAAAAACCGGTACGATCATACAAAAACTTTTTCGGCACTTTTTTCGAAAATTCAGACAATATCTCCTGGGTCTTAGAACATGAAACTCAAGCAACTTTATTCAGCTCAGACAAACGTTTGAAATCACTAAATGGCGTGGGGTACTCCCTTAAGCGGCGTTTTTGGTATTCAACTATTTCCCGATATTCACCATTTATGCCCGTCACTTTAAAAACTTATTTGTCTGTTAAAAAGATAGGGATACGTTTTTAAAATGACCAGGGGATAATAATGGATATGTAGTTTTTGCTGCTTTGAATATTTTAGGAATTTGACAAACATCGGTTGGAAAACGAATAATATTTTTTAGAAAAATATGAATGCAGTTTTGATTGAAGATGCAAAAGGTTTTAATCTAAATAGCTGTGACATTGAGCTCTTTTTATTTTGTACGGATTGAATATTATATATAATTATTTGCTATTTAAAAATAAAATTTTTACAACATGTTTCGAATTTTTATTTAACTTCAGGTAATGAGCGATAAAAAATTAATTTTAGTCGAACAAAGTTGACAAAAAACGAGTATTTTGGGCAAACGGGCTCTTCAGAAATTTTGCCAAATTAATAGCCCGTTTTCGATTTACCCGATGCTCTTGACAACAATATCACTAATGGATTTCATCGGAAAATTTCGAAGGTCTTCAACACCAGACCTCACACAAACGTCAATATGATAAAATGAACCTCATTTGTAAGTGTCTGGTTACTGAATCTATTATCTTGAAAAACGGGCTATTAATTTGGCGAAATTTCTGTTCTCGCTCTTTACCTGAAGATGAATAAAATTCGAAACATGTTGTACAAAAATTCTATTTTAAAAATAGCAGAATATTTATATATAATTGTTGCCTCGCAACCCGAAACGATAGAATATTAGATCGTTAGAGGCTGCGAGCAAACAGCCTGCCTAAAAATTATTTGAAAAAATTCAACAGAAAAATGTAATTTGAAAATTCAGAATTGTTGAGTCATTAGCGCGTGGGACTCAACATTAATGCCAGATTTTTTCGGTTTCTTACCGTTTGATATACACATCCATGTCAAACCGGTTAAATACGGCGAGCCTTAACCCCTCCACTCATCACCCTCCAATTGAGAACCCATAATCAATTGTGGAAACCGTTTTTTCGCGAAAGTGGGTTATCAAAATGGTAAGTAGTGTATAGACGTACACCGGGCTTGCCGGAATTTCTTGTGCAAGCTCTGCAAAAGGAGCTTGCGACCGGAGCTGCAAGAGCCACCGAACTTGCCCTAAACCGAGCTTGCTACCACCGAACTTGGCCCCCCCCCCGAAACCCGAGCTGCCGATCAACCGAGCTGCCTATACCGAGCTTGCCGATCACCGAACTTGCCTAAACCGAACTTGCGATCAACCGAACTTGCCGACCACCGAGCTTGCCGATACGAACTTGCCTAAACCGAGCTTGCCTACTACCGGAGCTTTGCGATACCGAACTTTGCTAAACCGAGCTCGCCGATCACCGAACTTGCCTAAGACAGAGCTCGCCGAAACGAGCTTGCCCAGAAACCGAGCCTTGCCGAATCTGAAAATTTTCAAACCGAGTCTTGCCCGAATCTGAAAATTTCAAACCAGCTTGCGAAACCCCGAAAGCTGCCGAATCTGAAAAATTTTCAAACCGGAGCTTGCGAACGCGAGCTTGCCGAATCTGAAAATTTCAAACCGAGCTGCCGAAACCGAGCTTGCCCGAAATCTGAAAATTTTCAAACGAGCTTGCTCGGAAACCGAGCTTGCCGAATCTGAAATTTTTCAAACCGAGCTTGCCCGAAACCGAGCCTTGCCGAATTGGAAATTTTTCAAACCGAGCTTGCCGAAACCGAGCTTGCCCGAATCTGAAATTTTTCAAAACCGAGCTTGCCGAAACCGAGCTTCCGAATCTGAAATTTTCAAACCGAGCTTGCCGAAACCAGCTGCCGAATCTGAAAATTTTCAAACACGAGCTTTTGTATATTAGAGGGGGCCGAATCTGAAAATTTTCAAACCGAGCTTGCCGAAACCAAGAGCGGGCCGACATCTCGCACACAGTTTTCAAACCGGAGCTTGCCGAAACCTGAGCTTAGCGAATCTAAAGTGTTCAGAATCGCGCTTGCCGAAACCGAGCTGTGCCGGGTAAATTGTGACTGAAAATTTTCAAACCGAGCTTGCGAGAAACCGGAGTGGGCGGGAGAATCTGAAAATTTCAAAACCGAGCTTGCCGGATTCGAAAATTTTC
This sequence comes from Oikopleura vanhoeffeni, assembly GCA_004367855.1. Classification (NCBI taxonomy): domain Eukaryota; kingdom Metazoa; phylum Chordata; class Appendicularia; order Copelata; family Oikopleuridae; genus Oikopleura; species Oikopleura vanhoeffeni. The sequence continues at coordinate 419,037 of SCLH01000418.1, read as the reverse complement.
AAAACCCGAGCTTGCCGATCTGAAATTTTCAAACCCGAGCTTGCCGAAACCGAGCTTGCCGAATCTGGAAATTTTCAAAACCGAGCTTCGAAACAAGAGCTTGCCGAATCATGAAAAATTTTCAAAACGCGACTTGCCGAACCGAGCTTGCGAAACCGAGCTTGCCGAAACCGAGCTTTGCGCCTGAATCTGAAAATTTTCAACCGAGGTTGCCGAAACCGAGCTTGCGAATCTGGAAAAATTTTT
>SCLH01000418.1:382120-418770 GCA_004367855.1 Oikopleura vanhoeffeni | reverse complement strand
AATTTCGGAGAGGAAAATTTTGGCATTATTTGTTTTTACACTGGCACCACCTGGTGGTGTAATGGTTGGTCAAAATTTTTAAATTGGCGATTTGAGAAGGTTCACATCGCGCGTTCACATAAGCCTGTGATAATTCTACCAAAGATAGGCAAAATCAAAGTGGTCGCTGGCTATCCTGAATTAATTTTTCATGAAGAAACCATTTTTCCGGCCTACGCATTTTTCGCATTTTCGATGGTTTAAATTTTTCCGTCAAAACAACCAAAATTTTTCCTTCAAACTTTATTCGATAAATTTTTTATTCATTCTAATCCAAAAAATATTCGTTGCCGTCACGCTGCGTATTTTTGTTAATTCTTCCTTTTTATCGTAGTATTGAAACCAGGAAAAATTAAAATTTCTCTTTAAAAGCGATTTTCTGACCCCACTACGTTAGCCGCGCCCAAAAATTTTTTTTCTCATTTGGATCGTTTTATTTGGTATACTGAAAGCCCCACCCCCCGCCCACCCCCCACCCCCCCCCCCTCCCCCCCCTGAGTGGTCTCAAAGAAAGCACTATTGCAAACTGTGGCAGCAATACAAAAGTAGTGTTTTTGCTGTTTTTTTAAAAAACACTCAGTGCAGCGTTGAGCAATATAACATTGAAAAACAGGGGGGTAAAGTAAATGGTATGCGGAAAACCAAATTTTTCAAAAATTAGATTGAAAAAAAGTTTGATTTTATTTTTGGAGGTTTTTATGAAATTTATTAAACCCCTAACTCATTTGCAGTATTGATAATCCCCCAGAGGCATGAAGAACCACTTTTTTGCCTGACTTTTGAAGTCATATTATGGCGAAAGGTTTAGGGTTAGGGCAATTAATTGTTGTGAAATAATGAGATAAAGGATAGACTCGAATTTTTAAATTATGATATTAAAACACATCTAAAATTAATCACTTCAGTTCCGCTGATTGAAACAAAAAGTGAAGTTAACCGGAACGTTTTCTACCAGAAAACCCATACGATTTATAATGAATGTTGTTTGCTAGTAAAATTAAAATTAAGTGAAACCTACAGTTCCTTAACCCTTGGCTCTCGATTCAAATACCTTATCGGTTCGTCTATGAAACGATTAATTCTCAACCTGTTGAAATGATGAAATTAAGTGTAAACAATATGTCTGCCCTTTATATTATCCGCCCGCTTCTCATTCATCAGCAAATCTCTGTTTTCAAACAAAAAGGAAATAAAAAGTTCTACATTTAGTAGAAAACATTATTATATTTTTTTAAGATGGTCAAGACGAATTCCTAAAAAACTCCTATTTAAGCCTGGGGTGTTTTAAATATAAATTGTGAGGATTAAAGCTGATAAAGAAAAATATCAAGAGAAATCCAAAAAAAAAGTAGAGATAAATTATTTCGAACGCTCATCCGAAAAAAAATTTTCTATCATTTTCTAGAATTTAATGCTAACTCTATGGCGAATTTTTTTGAACCCTGACTTCAATTTCGTTTATTTTTGCCTTTCCGGTCTTTTCAAAAAAAATGAAAGCCACTTTTATGGCTCTATGAGTTCTGGAGTTTTTAATAAAGTTTAGAACTAAAGTGAAGTTTAGAAACCAAAATTACGTTTTTGTACTTGTCCGTATCTGTCTAAGGCCGACTCCCTCTGTTTGTTCTAAGCGGACCGTTTAGTTTTTGTCTTTTGCGTTTTTTGGCGCGAAAACCAACGCATTTTTTTTTTCCAAATTTCCAAAATTTTCTGTACGTCTAAGCGGGACGTTTTATGCGTCCGCTTAGACAAAAAGACAGAGTGTTTTATTTGACCATTTGCAATTCTTTTTTAAAATTCTGGGATGACTAAAAAAAAAACATATTTTAACATAAACATTTATTGTTTTGTTTTGAATTTTAGAGAATAAGTTACTAAAAGTAAATGAAGATGTCAGTTAACCTAAGGTAGCTTTTTTTTTAGTCCACCCCACCCTGGGGTCCATGCCATTTTTTAACAAAGCAAGATAATTCAAAACGGATTTGCTGCATTCAACATCAAGGAAAAAAAATGAGCGACCAAAATTTTGAATTTTTTATCGGACATCCACGGTATACCGGGAAATCGACCGTGAAAATTTAATGGCGGTTCTGAGAAAACTGCCATAGCGTCAAATTACAGCTTTCATAATTTTAGCCTGCGAAGACCTATAGATTGGGGAATATACCCTACCTGGATATTTTTCAGAAAAAATATGTTGGCAATTACATTTTTGCTCACACCACACCCTAAATGGGATCAATACAGTTTTTTATATATTCAACCTGAGGAGACCTTTTGTTGATAGGCTATCGACTTGGAAAATTTTTGGACGAGTTTGTTACAGCCTGATTTTTTTTAATCGTGAATAGTAAAGGAAAAAATTAATGTATGTTAATAAAGTATCAATTTTTGCATTAATTCAGCCTTCTTTGGAAGTTATTCGCCAAGCTGGCTGAAAGCAACTCATTGAGCAAAAATATGAGAATACTCTCAAAAGATTTATTGATTAGATATCAAACAATGAATAAGAAGAAACAATTTTTGCTATAGAAATTGGAAAATAATGACGTTTTGAATCCGATTATGCATGATGTGCCTGAAAAATTTAAAAATAATTTAGTCACATCCCCACTCAGGACTCTTTGCGGCTGAGTGGGGCGTCAGCAGAGACGCTTCGATTAAAATACGAGAAGGGTTTTGAGCGTAAAAAATCGAAAAGGGGTAAACAGTTTCGAAAGACCCTGAGATTATTAAAAAAATTCGAATTATTCGAGTTGCCGAAAAAGTTTCACAGTTTTAGTTTAAGACCAAAATATCATTATTTATATAATTAGGGTGCGTAGCGGACAAAAGTTTTTCAATGCGCACTTGAATATAAGTCATAAATTAAAAAAAAATCCAGTGAAAACTGTTATTTGATCCCCTTGAAGTCCTCATTGTGGCAAAAATATAACCCCCCAAAATCTTCTCTTGAAAAACTGTTTTAGGTATGTATATTTCCAGGTTTGATTGATCTCCGCGGCTAATATATTAAAAATTGTAATTTGACTCCCTGAGGTGTCAGTTGACATAAATTATAATTTCCAAATTTTTTCTCTCGCAAAAACTGTCCAGGTGTTTATATTTCAGTTGCTAGGTCTTCGAATCTAAAATATATTAAAAACTGTAATAAAGGACCCCCTTTGGGGTGTCATGTGACAAAATTTATTGCCCAAAATATTTCTCTGTGAAAAAACTGTGCTTAGTGCGTATTTTATCATGTACGATAAGTCCTGTGAGTTTAAAGTCACAAAAAACTGTAATTTGACACCCCCCCTTGTGGGTTCAATGTGACAAAAATATTATTGCCAAGATATTTCTCTTGAAAAAACTTTGCTAGTGCGTATTTTATCATGTACGATAACCTTGAGTAAAATTAACAAAAAACTGTATATTTAACCCCCGTGGTGTCATGTGACAAAAATAGTATTTGCAAAATATTTTCTTGAAAAACTGTGCTAGAGAGTATACTTTTATGTACGATAAGACCTTTGGAATTAAAAGTAACAAAAGCCTGTAATTTGACCCCCCTTAGAAGGGTCATCATGACAAAAAAAATGTTCTGCCCAAAAAATTTTCGTCCAAAAATTTGTACTAGGAAGTCGAAATTAGTGAATTTACGAGGTGGTATTAATTCATCAGAAAATCTTAATTCATCAAAAAAGGTTAATTCATCAAAAAGGTTAATTCATCAAAAAAGGTTATTCCCCCGTTTTAGGACATTTTTAGAAAAGATGCGTTAAGAGGGGCGTTTTGACAGTGAAATTTTAAACACAAATATGGCCATTAAAAAATTCTTGAAAAAAAAAAATCTTTTTTCATCCAAAATGATAAAAAGGTCCTTTTTGTCATTTTGGATGAAAAAAAATTTCAAATTTTTTTATGGCCATATATGTTCAAATTTCACTGTCAAAACGCCCTCTTACCATTTTCTTCTAAAAAATTTCTAAACGTGGAATTAACCTTTTTTGATGAATTAAACCTTTTTTGCATGAATTAAGATTTTTGATGAATTAAACCACCTCAATTTACGCGAATGGGCAGGTTTTCTCAGAATCGTTCATTTAAATTTTTCACCGGTCGATTCTCGGTATTACCGGAATGTCCGGTAAAAAATGGCAAATTTTGGACTGCTCATTTTTTCTTGCGCTGTTTGATGGCACAAACCGTTTGATTTATTCTTGCTTTGTTAAAAATGGCATGGGGACAAAGGGTGGGGTGACCTAAAAAAAAGCTACCTAAAGTAACAAGTCATCTTTCTGTCAGTAAACGTAGAAAAATCAATTTCTAGTGAAATTAAAACCACTAATTCATTACTGCGGTGGATATTTGGGGTGCGCAACAGGGAATCTTTACAGACCAACTACAAAAATAGTCCTTCCGGGGTAATGCCACGGCAAAAAAAGATTTTATTTCTGGCTTATAATCTAGTTAACGAATTCGTTTCGTAAATATTTTGATTAAAATTGGTAAAGAATTGCCCGCTGCGCATCTTATCGATATTATACAGTTGTATTTTCGATTTTTCACTGAAAATATATTTTTATAAATTAAAAATTAATACTGTTTTTAAATTGAAGTGTAAGTGTCGTGACATGTCCGGAGAGTTTATTGGGGGTTGTAGTCGAAAAATTACGGTTTTACGAGCCTATAAGCTTTCAAGATATTAAAGAATGATGATAGTTCGAATAAAAGTACACATTAAACCGCGGATTTACTGCCGTTCGAGAAGCATTTTACACAAATCGCTCAGTATTTTTTTTCAGCGGAATTATCATAAAATAAGACACGCTAAACAGTTCGGGACTAGTTTAGAAGATAGACTTTTAAGCGCATTCGCCCTAGTTTTTTGCGACGACAATTTCCCCTTAAGTTTTACTTAAGGGAGTACCCCACGCGGGTTTTATTTCGGCTCTCAGACATGGTAAAAAGCTAATTTTTTATCGCATTCCATTTTTGTTATCGTTTCAATCCTAAAAAATTAAAAAATTTCCGATGTAAAAAAATTCCAAATTTCCTATTTTTTTAAGTATAAATTTCCTTCTATTGTCTGTAACTTTCAAAGTTGTAATCCGTTGACGCTGATTTTAGTTGCATGAGTTCATTTGATTTCAATCTTAAAAAAAGAAATAAAAATTTTAATTTGAAAAAAAAAAATCTGAAATTTCTTAGATGTAAATCGACGTACCCCACGCGGGTTTTATTTCGGCTCTCAGACATGGTAAAAGCTAATTTTTATCGCATTCTCATTTTTGTTATCGGTTTAATCCAAAAAAATTAAAAAAAAAATTTTCGATGTAAAAATAATTTCCAAAATTTCCTATTTTTTTTAAGTATAAATTACCTCTATTGTCTTAACTTTTAAAGTGAAATCCGTTGCGCTGATTTTGTTGCTGAGTTTCACTTTGATTTCAATCTTAAAAAAAAAATAAAAAAATTTTAATTTCGCGAAAAAAAAAATCTGAATTTCTTAATTTGATAAAATCGACGCAGACCTTATCGATAAAGGCGGCTTGGTCGACATTTCTACCACGATTAATTTCCCCCCCAGAATATGAAGCTTGCGAAGAGCAACATTTTGAATTCAGGACGAGGCTTTCATCAACATTTCTGCCCCAAAAATGAAGGCTTGGAAGAGGCAATATTTTGAATTCAGGGCGGCTCAATCAACATTTCTGCCCAAAAATGAAGGCATTGGAAGAGGGCAATATTTTGAATTTCAGGGCGGCTTCATCAACATTTCTGCTAAAATAAGGCTTGAAGAGGCAATATTTTGAATTTCAGGGCGGCTTCATCAACATATTCTGCCCAAAAATGAAGGCTTGGAGAGGCAACATTTTGAATTCAGGGCGGCTTTCATCAACATTTCTGCCCAAAATGAAGGCTTGGAAGAGGCCAATATTTTTAATTTAGAGCGGCTTCATCCCAACATTTTCTGCCACATGATTTTTAGGGCGAGTCATCGACATTTCTTGCCACAGTTGATATTTTTTAGGGCGCTTCATCGCGACATTTTCAGACGTAGTGAAAAATTTTTAGAAGCCATTTGCAATGTAATGTAATAAATTGAACCAAGCTTATCAAATCATAATTTCCATCGTTTAACCAAAAAAAATATAAAGAAATAAAATGTTAAAAGATTTTCTAGATTATCTCAGAAAACATCATACTTTTTAGGAACGGTATGATTTCATAAGCCTGAATTTAAGGACTGGAATATAAAAACCGCGTTGACTTGTCCCTCTCTCATTCGAGATTAAAAATGGACGTTTCTGAGGAAACAGATATCGAAAGACCCGCGTACCTTCTGGTTCTTTACTCGTAGACCGATTTCCGGCAAGTAGTGACCATTCACCATTTAATAGCATTTCACGACGCTTAAGGTATCCCTGCTCCTACATTTTCTGCAGTTTATATGTCATAAAAATGCACCACAATCCAATATGTTTATGTTTTGAACGCATAAACAACCCAAAGACACAAAAAAATTTTTCGAAATATTTTGGCGTTTTTTCGATTTTTTTCTAAGTATTTTTTCTCAAAAGTTATGTTCAAAAATAACGTTTGTGTCAAGTTTGACCACTAAGAACTTCAAAATTCGGTATGCACGTAAGCAACTTTCTCTTCGTGTTTCCCTCAGCTTTCTTTGAGCCTACTTTCGAAAAAATCGAAGCACATTTTTTCGGAATTTTTTTCACCGTGACTGGAAAAAATTCCTATATTTTTGTTTTGGGCGAATTTGAACAACAAAAACGCCTACAAGGAAAGTTTCTGTTGTTTAGAGCTAGCTTTTGCAAAATTTGAAGTTAAATTTTGAAATTTCACCTAGGGAGAGATAGACTTTCCGATTAAAAGTCCAAAACACGCGGTATTTTGGACCGAGTGTTTTTACGTAATTCAGAATAAATATTAGCACTTATCGACAAAAAGCCTCCTACAAAGTTTGTATACTAATTACAGTTATGTAAAATTAGTTTATTTTCAAAATAAACCTTAGGGATGAGAATTTCCGTTTTGGTTAGGTGGCTCTTGTGCCGCTTATGTGTGAAAGAGTGTGCGTCCATACAAAAAAGTTTTGGCAAATTTTTTCAGCAAGTTGAAGGCTTAGTTCTACAAACTGGCTAATCGAATTATATCCGAGGCCCTGTTCGGCTAATATTTATCGAGAATATGTCAAATTGGAGCACGATACCCTTACATCATTTACTGACAAGATCAGTTATAAAATTATTGATTAACCTTTATAACACAAATGACGTTTAGTGCGTTTTTTTTGAAAATTTTAACTGTATTACAGTACTTAGTTTTTTGCAAAATTTTTCGGAATCACCAAATAAAACCTTTCATCACACCAAGCCCAAAAATGATCACGTGGCCGTATATTTTCAAAAATAAGCCCGGTCAAAATACTTCTGTTTTTTTTCAAAAATTGCTTAACTCCCGTAGTGTCTTTGGAGCCATTCGCTAGCGCGATGGTCTTGACATCGCAATTTAGGACCCTTTAATCATGTATGAATTGACAATTTACCAAAGTTTCAATCGACGATTATGGAATAATTGACGTTTGTCGTTTTTCGAACAATCTTTACTGTATACAGTACTTATTTTTTGCCAAAAAAATTTAAATCATTCAAAAAAGCCTTGTGAGCAGGATCAGAAAAAAATTCTAAGACTGTTTTTCTCATTACAACATAGCCCGAAGATGACACGTGACCGTATATTCAAGAATAAAGTTGGTGAAAGTAGATTTTTTTTCAAAAGTTACTTCAATCAATTTTTAAAATAAGTGAATGGATTCTTTAACAGTTTTTAAGACTTTCTATTACACCAATCCAAAAACGATCACGTGACCTTCAAATTAGGAAATAGCTTCTGTCAAGTTAAACAAATAGTGATCAAATCACGGCCGAAAACGTCACGTGATCTTATCGCGTTTTCCGTCAATTTTCACATTTTATTATTTTTTGTGTTGGGCTCACAGAAGCCTCGCTCATATGCATTATTGTCTTTTATTCGGAATCTTTCTTTGGCGGCCAAAAAAACGAAAACTATATATATTGATTTAATTTATGATTAAATTGAAGTGCGCTAATTGTTTTCTTTTGACCGCTACCGAGTTAAAATTGCACCAAAATCTTAAAAGTGTTTGTATTTACCGGGAAAAAATTTATTTTGAGCATTTTTTCTGGTTCTAAATTTTGTCAAAAAATTAGGCTCACAATGTAAAAGTTTGACATGGCCCTCAAGAGACGCCAAATCAAAATTTCGAAAAAAACTCTCGATTGTTTTGTCAACAGGCCTGTGGAGGAGATAGGACTTTTGACTTGGCCCCGAAACTGAGAATTTTGGGCTTACAACAAAACATTACGATAATGCAAAAAAAACATTACGAAAATTCGTTAAACCTATTTTTGAGGATAAAAATAAATTTTATTTGATCAAGATGTTTCAGCCCACTAAAAAGAGGACAAACTCAAAGATAATTAAATTTTTGAAAAAATTAAAGGATTTAACCAATGATGGTCTGACCTTAATCTCGATAAATTAAAAATAATTTTTACATTTTTTCCCCAATTCACCGCTTAATTAAGCCTCAGGTTCAAGTCGAAAATCTTTTTGACATACTAGCGCTCGAACGGATTAAATATTTTGGTCATAGTTTATAATACCGTTTCCAAAACATTCAACTTACGGAATCGTTTGGTTCTTAAAAAAAACTGATTGACGAATTGGATGTCAAAATAAATTTTCAAATCGTACTCCTGGGAGTTAAAAAATGAAATCATCTAAATCAGGCACACAGTCTTGTTAACAATTAATTACGAAAACTATATGTGCCACGAATAAATAGTCTTTGCCATGTAGCATGAAAAAATAAACTTTCGTGGCCAAAAAGCAAAAAACAGTCCTTTTCGCCAGCTTTGATACCTTTTTAGTGAGAAATGAAAAAAAGGAACAACAGTTGTTTTCCGCCTTTTGAATTCGCAGATTAATGTCAAATTTTGAAACATTTCCTAAATAGAACGAAAAAAAATACAGCTTTTTCAAGGAAATTTTTTGCTCCTTGGTTAACCTCATTTACCGTTGGTTCAACATGCTATCTTAAAAATTGATTCAAACGTCTTCCAGAGATACGAAACTAACCTTATTCAGGAATGTTTTATCACTTCCTATGTCTATGCCGAGGAGAAATAAGAACAATTCAAAAGTCCATTTTGCCTATAGACCCCTTCTAGACTTTTGTCATTTTTGATTACCCTTAACACCATTATCCCGAGTTATAAAATTAAATTTGTTATTTATTTAATTTGATCATGCGGTTTCATTTCCGGGGTCAAAGGACTTTCTGACACATTTTTATTTTTCAACTTAATCAGCGATCGGCAAAATTTTAACAATTTTCTGAAAAATAAATTTAAGTATCTCATGAATTTTTCTCTCTAATGCGTTACTTTCATTTATTTCTTATGATGAGCTTTCCTGTAAATCCTAATACCGTGGTGTTGTTTACCACCACCAAATCATGGATTCGCGTTCTAACACCCCACCTGTGGTTCATCTGAGACCCATACGTTTCCACAAAGTGGGATTGCTTGCCGCTCTTTTGAGAACCCTAATATCATTGATTTGAATATTTCGAGTTTTCGGCACCTCCATTTCCGGTGTTAGCAACCACGTGATCGGTTTGGGAATATAAAATTTGACGATGTCAATCTGGAGCCAGAATTTTTACGTTCTACCGAAAAAGTGAGTAAGCATTGCGAAAAAAGATAACATTTTGCTTTTTCTGTTAAAATTTTTAACTTGAAAATACGAAAAAAAACGATTTTCGACCACCTTTACATGGGCGCACGAGTGGTTCGGAGCAAAAAAATTTTTGACTAAATTTCAAGCGTCCAAAAATTTTCCTCAGTCCGAAATGTTTCAACATTCTAGGACCTTTATCGGGTGCTCATTTTTTGCTCGGGAGGCCCTTATAATGGGAAATTCCTTCCTTAGATATTTTCAAAATCTCAGATATCGCTAATTATTTCAGATTATTAAATAAACTTGGTTGGTCATAATTGATCTTTCTATAAATTAGTATAAGTTATAACTCTGTGCATCAGAAAATGTACAATTTGATCGCCCTAACATATCAAATAGGCAGAAATGTCGATGAAAGCCGCCCTAAAATTCAATGTGGCAGAAATGTTGATGAAACCGCCCTAAATTTATCAATCTGGCCAAAAATGTTGATGAACCGCCTTAATTCAAAATGTTGCCTCTTCCAAGCCTTCATTTTTGGAGCAAAATAGTTGATGAAAGCCGCCTAAAATTATCAATTGACAGAAATGTGATGAAAACCCGCCCTAAATTAATCAATCTGCAGAAATTTGATGACAACCGCCCTAAATTCAAAGTTGCCTCTTCAAGCCGTCATCTTTTGCGGCAGAAATAGTCGATGAAGCCGCCCTCTAAATTCAATTGTGACAGAAATGTTGATGAAGCCGCCCTAAATTGGAAATGTTGCCTCTCTAAGCCTCATATCTCTGGGGGGAAATTAAGCGTGCAGAAATGTCGACCAAGCCGCCTTTATCGATATTTTTGTTTTATCGGTTTTCAATCTAAAAATTAAACAAAAAAAAGTTCGTGTAAAAAAATTTCCAAAATTTCCTATTTTTTTTAAGTATAAATTTCCTTCTATTGTCTGTAACTTTCAAAGTTGAAATCCGTTGACGCTGATTTTAGTTGCATGAGTTCACTTTGATTTCAATCTTGAAAAACTAAATAAAATTTTTTAAATTTTTGAAAAAAAAAATTCTGAAATTTTCTTTGATTGATAAAATCGACGTACCCCACGCGGGTTTTATTTCGGCTCTCAGACATGGTAAAAAGCTAATTTTCATCGCATTCTCATTTTTGTTATCGGTTTTAATCCAGAAAAATTAAAAAAAAAAATTTTCGATGTAAAATAATTTCCAAAATTTCCTATTTTTTTTAAGTATAAATTACCTTCTATTGTCTATAACTTTTAAAGATGAAATCCGTTTGGGCTGATTTTTGTTGCATGAGTTCACTTTGATTTCAATCTTAAAAAAAAAAAAATCTTAAATTGACTCGTCATTTTCAGCTTATTTCGACCAGGAATTACGTTTTTTTAAGAAAAGACACCGAACATACATTTTCACTGTTGTAATTTAACTGGCTGTTCATTAAAAAAATATGAATTGTTGAAAACTATAAAAAAAATTATAATCTTCCAAGGAAATTTGTATTATCTGTATTTTTCAGGTAGCAAACTTTGACTGCGCATAAAGCATAATTACAAAAGATAGCAAAATACTGAGCGCATAAAAATCACGAACTCGCAATTCTAAGAAAGTGCTTTTTTCCGCGAAAAATTTGCTTACTGTGCTCCAAATGAAATTGAACTAGCGCTCAGGGTACCAAAACAGCCATTTTGAGGACTTTATCAGTGATTGTAGCCTAATTTAAGGAAAAAAAATAATATCTGAGCGCATAACTTTTTTTACTAACAAAATTAGGTATGCTCACCAAAAATCAGAAAATTTGTTATACATCGCTAAATGAAATTGAACAGATAAAGTCGAAAAATGACTTTTGAGACCGGTAAAAATACCGGTACGATCATACAAAAACTTTTTGGTCACTTTTTTCGAAAATTCAGACAATATCTCCTTGGGTCTTAGAACATGAAACTCAAGCAACTTTATTTTCAGCTCAGAACCAACGTTTGAAATCGACTAAATGCGTGGGGTACTCCCTTAGAGCGCGTTTTTGGTATTCAACTATTTGAATTCTATCCATTATTATCCCCGGGTCACTTTAAAAACTTATTTGTCTGTTAAAAGAATAGGGAATAAGTTTTTAAAATGACCAGGGGATAATAATGGATATAGTAGTTTTTGCTGTTTGAATATTTTAGGAATTTGACAAAAAAATCGGTTGGAAAACGAATAAATGTTTTAGAAAAAATGAATGCAGTTTTGATTGAAGATGCAAAAGGTTTTAATCTAAATAGCTGTGACATTTGAGGCTCTTTTTATTTTTGTACGGATTGAATATTATATATAATTATTTGCTATTTAAAAATAAAATTTTTTTACAACATGTTTCGAATTTTTATTTATCTTCAGGTAATGAGCGATAACAAAAATTAATTTTAGTCGAAAAAGATGACAAAAAACAGTAATTTGGCAAAACGGGCTCTCAGAAATTTTGCCAAATTAATAGCCCGTTTTTCGATTTACCATTCTTGAAACCAATATCACTAATGGATTTCATCGGAAAATTTTCGAAGGTCTTCACAACCAGACCTCAACAAACAGGTTAAACATGATAAATGAACCTCATTTGTAAGTGTCTGGTTACTGAATCTATTACTTGAAAAACGGGCTATTAATTTGGCAAAATTTCTGTTCTCGCTCTTTACCTGAAGATGAATAAAAATTCGAAACATGTTGTAAAAAAATTCTATTTTAAAATAGCAAATAATTATATATAATTGTGCCTCGCAACCCGAATACGATAGAATATTAGATCGTTAAGAGGCTCAGCAAACAGCCTGCCTAAAAAATTTTTGAAAAATTCAACAGAAAAATGTAAATTTTAAAATTCAGAATTGTGTGAGTCATTAGACGTGGGACTCAACATTAATGCCAGATTTTTCGGTTCTTACCGTTTGAATATACAACCATCCATTGTCAAACCGTTAAAATACCGGCGAGCCTTAACCCCTCCACTCATCACCCTCCAATTGAAACCCATAATCAATTGTGGAAACCGTTTTTTCGCGAAAGTGGGTTATCAAAAATGGTAAGTAAGTGTATATATTGCTAATTATTTCGAACAGTTTGTCATGTAATAAATGAAGGCATTTTTTTTGCTTGCATATTTTCAAGAGTCAGCACTCACAATCTCCTCAAGGGGTGGTCAACACAAATCAGGTCAAAATGTTTTTTTTGACATTTACATTTCCTGGAATGTTCGAAACTTTATATTTTCTTAATTTAGAATCAATAAGCGGTATTTTTGGAGTCTTAACTACTTTAGAAATCAATAATTTTTGTTGAAAGTTGAGTTGAGAATTTTGAACCTTAGTTTTCAACGCAGAAAATTATATTTTTGGTAATCACATTAAATTCTGAGCCAGATAGGCTATTTAAATTTATTTCTGAGAAAAAATTGAAAAAAAAAAAATTTCCAGCCAAAATTAAATTCTCACTTCTGATTCCGACCCGAAAAAACTAAGGAAGTCCATCGAAATTGTTTGAGCGACAGATAATTGTTTGGTCTTTGTGAATATGCTACTCAAATTTTTTTTTCGATAATTGAGGGACTAGAAAGGTTTTCAAAACTCATGATTTTTACGCTAAAATAAGTGTTTTTTCTAGACTTCAAGCGAAATGCATTGAAATCGCAAATTCTTCGAGCGAATAGCTCAAGATATCATCATTATGGTAGTTAAACAAATAAAATAAAGTTGATATCTCAAAAACTCAGGGAGGAGATAGAGTTTTAAGTTTTTAAAGAAAAGGTTTTTCAACGTCATTTCCGGCGGAAGTGACTATAAGTGCGATCAACTTCGAACCTGATATACCGCCAATTAACTCAAATATTGTATTTCCGGTAGAATCATATATTCTTGTTATCTCTATTTCGTGTGAAACAGACTACAAAACTAGGTTTTGGCCAATTTTTCGTTGAACACCCCCTTAATAATGGGTTGTCTTTGAATGGTTGGGATGTTTTTGATGTAAAAATAAATTGGAATGATGAACAAATAATTTGATGGAAATGGACATGAAACAATCATGTAATATGACCCCGTTAAGGTGTTTTTACTTTTGAATGGTTAGAATTTTTTGATGCGAATATTATGAATTTCATCCATGTGGTTTTTCGATTAAAATTATGTTTTTTAATTGCTTCCATTGGTTTATTCTATTTTAAAATAAAATATTTATCATTTGAATTTGTTAATTAATTTATTCCACACTCTTGAAATTGGAATAAACCGAAAGTTAACAAACTCTTATCTGAATAAACGTTGTATAAACGTTCTTATTGTAAAAACTCATTTCTGACGTTTTACCCTGGATAAAAGTTAGTACAGTTAAAATAAGTCATCAAAAGCAACGATTAAAATTTGTAATTATTGATTAAATGTCCAAATACTTTCGCTTTATAAAAAATCTTTAAAAATCAAAGAAGTTGATCTATTCTCTACCGACGACAAATATCGAATGTAACGAATCGAACGAATACTGATGTGCTGTGAAAAAGAAAGAAACCATCATCAACAGACAATTAAACGAGAGCTACACAATCGGCTTCATTCTATCAATTCCCTGGTTAACCCGTGTGAGCACAGCACCTTTATAAAGGTGTTCTGCAGTATTTAAAGATCATCAAAATTGCAAAAAAACCATCGAGAGAATGTCTCCTTCGAATACATTTATAAGAATTTGCAAGGATTTCAACAAAACAGTGAGCCTAATGTTTTTTATGGGATTAAATCAATATCGGTTTGCTCCTCGCACAATTTACGAGGGTTGATTTTTTTAAGATTTTTCCAATCTCTTATACTCCTATAACAAAATTAAATGCGAGCCTATTGCGTCACATATTAATTTGAATAATAGCCAGTTTTTAGAAAGTGTTTTTGTCCATGGTGACCTCAACAATAGAATAATTGTTGAATACACGGCAACGAGATTATTTTTTTTCACAAAGTGATATTATCACAAATTTTCAATTAAGTACTTCACGAAATATTTAATTATTAAAAATTAAGTTTCGAGCAATTAAATATTGTCCACAGAGTCATTGATGAGTATATCGACCCAGAAATAATGGGGACCAGAAGTGTATCTTATCTCGTCTTATAGGGAAGATAACCATTTTAATGAAAAATGTGATTTTTCCTCAAAATAAACCTATTCAACAATAATTATTGATTGATTAAAATCAAGTCAGAAAAAACGATGACAATAGTCAGATCCTTGTGCTCGATTACAACGGTTGCAACCAAAAACGCCCCTCACTTCAGGAAGCAGACTGGCCGCGAGAAATTGCGCGAAGTAAATTAAACTCGCCCGGCATCGTGAGATTGGTAGCAAAAGACAGCGCGCGAAACTCAATGTTAACTAATATAATATTTTCATATAATTTAATTGAAGAATTTTATTGATTTGTGACAGTGAGAATTCTGACCATGAAATGGTACCATGTTATAACTTAATTATTTTTGTTAAATTAATTTTTGATATATAAAGATTTAATTTATCATTGAAATTTAATAATCAGAAGATAATAAAAGATTGAAAGGATAACACAGAAAGTAAGTTAAAATCAAAGGTTAGTAAATGTGAACGGCTACACAAATTGGATAAGAGTTCTGGGAAAAACATTAGGAATGCATTACATGTAAACTTAATTCGGCGTCGCTGGTGAAAAATTGTATCCAACTTCCGTTTTAAATTCTGAAAAATATAAATTTTTCACAAACCTCAAAATTTCGATGTAATCTTCTTTGGTTCTTTTTTCCATGAGAAAAATAAAACTGGATAACTGATCTGCGAACGCACTAGAATAACTATACCAACACTATACCCAACTACCAAGCTCATAAATATTTGGCCTGCAAATCCATACGCACCAAGCTGAAAGTGCCGCCAGGTATTAACTCTGTGATTTAATTTTGAGATTATCACTCTGAGAAGCACGGAACCATAATTTTTCAGTTTGGTAGATCCAGATGGTATAAAGGGTTTCCGGAAGCATCTGCCGTGATATCGTCAAGGTTCTCAAACCTCGAGAAAATCAGAAAACTACACCTTTGAACCAATTCTCTTACTTCGCTTGATAAAGCGGCTGATCACAGTTATACAAAATATGCAAAACAACATAATGTTTGTCTCTCATGCTTAATAATAAGGTCACGAAGTACTGAAAATATTTTACAATTAAGATTAATATAATCCCGACATACCACACCCGCGCTGGCCTATCTGACCAAAGTGACTTGCGATCTCTATTTTTTAATAAAGTTAACACTTTTTCCGAAAACATTTTATTTAAAATAATCGGTGGCTTGTTGAAATTCCTCTCTTTGGCTTATTTATCTTTACCTATATTTTGTAGTTCTTGAGATAAAGCCATGTGCGACCCGGCATCGGCCCTAAAAAATTCACATGAGATTTGAAACTTGTAAAAAAATTGGATTTTTAGACCTTTGCCCCGTGATTTCAGTACGGATTTATGGCACAAACCGGTGTCCACAGCAAGTGATGTAAATTTCATCAGTAGTTCAGAAACGATATTCGATTGATCCTTCCATCGTTGAAATACGGAATGCAAATACGATACCAGAAAATAACACAACTGAATTCGGCCTGATTTTTCAAGAAAATTCAAAAAACCATTAATTAAAATTTTTGGAGAAAATACTTTGATGTTCGAAATTGCATAAATATAAAGAAAAGTCGACAAAAAGACAAATGAACTGTTTATCGTTTGAACGTCCTTATGCAAAAAAAAATTGAAACTCTCACTACCTTGGGCTTCCTGTAATACGCGCTCGGAACAGCCACCTTTATAAAGGCTTCGTGCCTTGGCGGAACTTTTTTTTCTGTGTCACACAGGTAAAAAAACATCAAATATCGTACAATGGACTTTTGGCGTTTTGTGAAAACTATGTGCATACTCTCATTATTCGATGATGAGTTAATTGGTCATGCTCTTATTGGTCGGCTAATGCGGAGCTCAAACTAGAATATTTTAAAAACCATTAAAAAATAATTCAAAAAAATTTTCGTTTTAAACCAGAGGTCGGCACAATTGGATCGGAATCGGTGGATCGGGATCGGATTGGTTTTCCGATCCGATTCAATCTTATTTTGAGTCATTCGATCCGATCTCGACCCGATCCAATTTTTTGAAAACCCGACCTATCCGATCCAGATCCGATCCATTTTTTGAAAATCCGACCGATCCGATCCAGATCGATCGAATCCAGATCAGATCCAACTCGACTTTTCATGAAATCGATCCTATTCCGATCCGATCCAATTTTTTTTGGAGTCAACCGATCCGATCCAATTTTTTATGAGCCGATCGATCCTATCCAGATCCAATCAAAAGTAATTTTGAGCCGACCGATCCGATCCAAAAAAATTTTGAGCCAACTGATCGGATCCAGATCCGATCCAAAAAAAATTTGAGCCGACCGATCCGATCCAAAAAAAATTTCAGATGTGCCGACCCCGGTTCTAAACAACATCGAATGAATGCCGAAGCTTTTTTCATCAGATTGCATTTGATCATTTAAGTGAGAAAAACGAAAGAATTTGAAACATATTTTATCGTTTTCTTCTGATTTTGAAACATTCTCCCATCCTTTTTTTGACATTTCTTATAAAATATTACGTAACGTATTATATGTTATACTCATGCGGCATGCCCTACTCATGCCCCGACAGCCAACATTTTACTTGGTCGTAATTTACGACTCGTAAAGTGTTCAGTACAAACTTTAAATTGTGAGAAATTTGAATAAACCGTTCTTATCTTTGTGTCGTGAGATCTGGTTGCCGAGGCCTGGTTTGAGTGGTCAGTTTATTAACGTGTTACTTACTGTGGACTCCAGTTCCCAATGTACTAAACATGCAAAATTTGCGGGACTGTAAAGCGTATACGTCGTACTTTACAAAAAGATAATTCTGTCTGCAGACTTCACTTGGTTTAAATTACTTGGCGAAGCAAAATGACATTAAGATATGGATTTATGCGCATTCCCACTGAGAATTTCCCAGCTTCGTGGATCTTGGTTATTATAGTTTATATTACTTTTTTTGCTAACAAAAATCAGTATAAAAAGGATAAATTAACTTTTTTGTATTGTTTGTGGCACCCAGGGATCGGATTTTTCCGGGTCCGGGTCGGAATTTGACCGGACGCGTCGGGTTCGTGCCGACCCGACCCGACCTGGAAGTCCGAGCCTTCCGACCCGCAAAAATTTTTGGGAAAAAAATATTTTTATTTGTAGCTATATCGATCATTTTATATTAATTTGTAAATATTTTTAATAATATCCGGTGGGGATTCTTTGATCTCTTGTAATTTGGTTAAAAAATTAAATTTGTTAATATTGAAATGTTGGTTCCATAAATGTTGGCTTAATAACTGAAATGTTGGTGAAAATTTAAGTTTTGTTTAAACAAGAAAAAATTGTTCAAAATTAAATTGTATTCAAAATCCAAATTGGTTCGAAAACTGAAAATTTCTGTTTTTCAAAAAAAGAATTTTGTTAAAAAAAAGAATTTTTTTTTTAAAAAATTGATATATTTTGTTGAATTTTAACTTTTTAAAAACAATTTATTTTAACACAAATCTCAACTTTTAGAATTCTTTATTTTTCTAGAAAATTTCGATTTTTGCAATAAAATTTAATTTATTTTGATCAATTATATTCTTTGAGAAAAACGTTCACTTTTTAACCAAAGTTATCATTAATTAAATAGATGAATAGTTTGTTTTTGAAGTTTATCTCGGTCCTCTCTCTCTCTCTTGATTTAATAGTAATTTGTGTCTGAAGGGAGATACGTGATCAATATTCATTTGTAATTACTGTGTCAGACGTAAGGATACGTGACAGACTATTATTATTGATAGATTATATGTGATCTGAGTCAGGCATCATTAAAGTACTACAATAAATTTCGAGATATTCTATCTATAGTACCAGACTTCAAAAAGTTGCCTTTAAACTATATGCGTTTAAACATCTTATACTATTTTTATTGAAACGCCAGTGCGTTACATTCGCTTCTATTTATATTGGACTGCTATCCATTGTTTATAATCCATTACTTTCTTTCAACATGCATCTGATTGACCTTTATGCACTTGCCACTAGATTAACGCAACTTAAAATTTATATGCACCATGGAACGTGTCACGAATTTAACATGTTTCCTCTACTGACATGTTTAATTCGCGATCAGTTCATATTTCGCATTTCAGTTTAGTTGCTTTTATTTAGTAGTCAACTGATACATTACCAAGTTTTGAACATCAAATAAATTCAGTTCGTTATATTAATACTTATGCAATAACATTTATGCATTAAGTGTTTTTCGGATTCATTAAACTGATTTCTTGAGAATGCAAAAATGCATCGTGATTTGCATTTTGGCTGAGTTTCCAAAGTTTCTAAGTGCACTTTTGTTTCTGTTTGACGATGTGTCGGATTGTTGCGAAACATCGCTCTAAATTTGATGATGAGCTGTTTTGGCATGATACAACTTAGAATAATTATTTAAAATTCGGAAATCTGGCGTTTTGCCAGAAAACATTGGCAGTGCTTCGAGCGCTGTAGTCGCCATGATGCTTGGAATTTGATCTCCAGGGACAGATCTTCACTACATACACGTAATGCGATGATGCTAAGTGTGATTTAACTTTGTATAAGTGCTCTTTTAGCTTAAATACCTCGTTATGCCTGCTTGGAACTCGCGGTACCTTTCGCAGCTCCTCTTGAATGGCGCATATTCCCCATTTATGGATGTCTTCGATCGCACCAGGAAGAACCCCGACGAAATTGAGTCATATTTCTTCTATCTGGGTTGTATTTCGCCACCCGGCTCAGTTCCAATCTTCAAATTCCTTTATTCAGATCATGACTCAATTGTTTTCTCAGCCAAACCACGCCAATTTCGGTCAGTTCACAGATAAATCCTCAGTAGCAGCAAATTGCGTATCGATGTGTACTTTTAAAATTTGGTGATTTTTTTTAAGTTTACACGTGAGTATCGTATTTGATATAAAATGCAATATTATTATTTATACGCATGAATCTATTTTCGTGATATAATCCGCTAATCACTTTGCTTTTTGAAAGAGAATTTCGTATGTGTAACCATCGCCCGTTTGATATCCATTCATTCATCCGAACCTACCTTGTTCGGGCACCCCAGATTAACAAAAACTGTCCCATCAAAGAAGAAAAATCTCGTCGAACTGAATTTCTTATCAATTCATAAAATGAACAATTTCATACCTCGTGGTAAACAAATGGCTCGTTAACAAAAGTGACGTGTCAAAGCTTCATAATCAGTGACTGGCTTAGAATTGTCTGTTTGCATCAGTTATCACACTTTCGCCACTAATTATAATTACAACAGTTAACTGAGAAAAAACCAAGAAAATGTATGACTACCACGGCTAAGAGTTTCAATACAAAGTACATTTGTTATTACGGTAAAATGTAACTTTCCTGCACTTAGCCAATGTTGTTGTGAAAAACTTTTAATTAATCTCTGAGACGTTGAATAAATACTTCGGTAGGAGCGCAATCTATCGTTACTAGCGAGCCCTAATAGCGTAGTGCGTACGAATATCCAGCATCTCTGCAACGATATGTGTCCTTTTTCTACTCCATTCAACAAAACCGTTATTCCTTGAAATAAAGGATTGATTCAAGTAATTAATATTAATGCTCAATTATATATTCTAAACTGATTAAAATAGTACCTCTAAAATTTGCCTCTTGAACGGAGACAGTTTTTGGCACATCGTTTTATCTTGACACCCTGGATTCACAAATATTATGGACTGTTCTGTGGTATCATCAAAGATCCCAAGCACTAAACGTATTCACCAGTACAGTGTAGAGTTTTATGGTCCAGATGCATTTTGACAACTTTTAATTATTTTGGTTGGAATTCCATTTTTGTACTTGTCGCTTAATGTCCACTCTGCTCATAGAAAAAAAAAAAGAAAAACAGTTTTTCAGGGACCGCGCCGAAATGAATTTGTATACCTCATCAGTGTTTCTTCCAAAATTAAGCAAATACTTCCGCATTCAAATCACGCATCGAAATCTTCTCGAAACATTCAATGCAATCTTTTGTTTGAGTTAGTAATTTGACTTGAGCTAATCGCATTGTTTTGAACAAATTGAGTTTAGAAAGTTTCTCGTCCACAATTGCCATTGTTATTCTCTGTCAAAGAGGAGTTTTTTAGCGCATGCCAGCCTTCTTGAGGTTCGTCGAAAGTTTTGAAGTTTATATGAGTTCCTCAACGAGCATTTTTCCAAATAAATTAATGTTTTTGACGCATTTGAGTTTGGCACCGATACAGACACATTTGCAGTGTCCGTACTTTCTCATCATCGAGTTAATCGGTAAAATGCTCACACCGTCGTCCTAAAGGGCGTCATTTCCGTAACTTTAATCTGCAAATCCCAGTTTTTTTTCGGTATAAAATATCGAAATTAATTCTGGTAAAATCCTGGGTCGTCAGCGCAGACGTTTCGTTTTTTAGGGCTCCGTCATTTTTCTGATTTGAAATAATTTCTAGTTTGACACTCTTTATATATATTGTAGATCACGTGTTATGAATGCAACCATTATTATTCATTTATAATTATGAGATTTGGTGTTCGTCCATTTGATCTCAAAAATATCTTTAGAGTTATAGAGTTGTCCTTACCTCGAACTAAGTTGTCTCTATTATGGTTATCATTTAAATAATCAGTGATCTAGATTGTACGTTCTCATTATAAAATGGAATGTGGACGTTCTAACAATCTTGACATTAATGCTTATTAGTATCTTTTGGAACATGGATCGCATTTCGAATGTACTGCATGATATTGGAGCCGAATTCACATACCGACATTTCCAATATCAAGTGCAGATGAACCAGCTGATTTCTCCGCCACTTACGACACACGATTGGACTTTAGACATAAAGATTGAATAATTCTGCAATAGAATGTTACTTATTTTACTGATTTTCTTATGGGTTAAACTTCTTGCCAAGTGATATACTGCTATATTTAGTTTAATAAAAGATTTTCTCTCAACGCCTTGGGTAAGTGAACGCGATAAGTTGGAAGTTACTAATGCAATTTATTACTCATTTAAGGACTTAGAACAACTAATTTAAGTTCGTTGTAAAAAGTCTAAGCCAACTGTAACTCTAAAAGTTAATTGAGTTTATCGGGCATCTGCAATTATAATTGTTATTTTTATAAACATACACATTCTTATAATTTTAGTACTGAAATGTTACGCACTGACGTTTCAATACACTTATATAATGTTTAAGATTAGTTTCAAACCAATTTTTTTGAGTCGTCCGTTAACAATCATATTTACACTTTGATTTTAGTCACTAATGATGCTTGACTTCGTACCATAAGCTTCATATTAAAATATATTGTTCAATCCTTACTTCAGCACCAATATCTTCCATAACAATATTTTTATTTCTCGGATGATTTACTTAACCCGCATTAAAGTTCGAACTTTCATTAAAAAGTGAAGATTCTTTATAAATTTTTAATTAATTGTTTTTAAAAATTGACATTTGTGTTTCAAAAATAAAATTTTGTTTAAAATAAAAAAAATTTCAACAAAATATTTTATAAAGACATTTGAATTTTGAGAAATACAATCGGGTCGAAAGGTCGGTTAGTCCACCCATTAATATCAAGCCCCTTCCCTTTTACTCAACCCCTCCTCTTAAACTTCCTTTGAACATTCTTCTTTTTTTGAACAAAATTAATATTTGATCAAATCTATTTTTGAATTTTTGGAATTCACTTTGATTGTTGACAGGATTGACGTGGTTTTTGCCAAATTTATCGTTTCGCGGAGCGATTATTGAAATAGGCAAAACATACATTTGATAATCTCATGAACATTCGGCAAAATCGCGAATATTGGCCACTTTCGGCGTTATGGAACAGAGATTTTGTAAGCTAAAAATAATGATATTCGTAGGCTTATCTGTATTGGCTCCTTCTGTATTTGAATGATATTGAGATCTATTCTTAATCAAAAATTAAACTCAATTAAAAATTCTTCATTCGATTCTTAAAACAACTTTAAAATTTCAATTCAAACTCCCCCCCCTCTTAATATCGAGCCCATTCCCCTGAATATTGAGCCATTCCCCCTAATATCAGCCCATTTCCCCCCTTAATATCAAGCCCACTCCCTCCTTAATATCGAGCCTGCTCCTTTAAATGGAGCAATATCGAGCCAAATTTTTTAAATTCGAATTATCCCCTTTACACTTCCTTTGAACAAATTCACCGACTTCGCCCGACCGAACTCCTACGACTGGTCGAAAAAATTTCCGACCTGACGAAAACGTACTCGGGTCGGCGTCCGACCCGACTCGACCCGACCCGGAAAATTTAAAAAAAAAAGCGACCCGACCCGACCCGACCTGGTGAAATTTTGGAAAAATCAGATCCCTGGTGGCACCTCCTTATTTCAATGAAAGGCAGGTTGAGAAAGATTACAGAGCAATAAAATCAAAATAAAAATGTTCCGAAAAGTATCAAAATAAACATTTGCTATTTCTTCCATAGTAAAAACCGATTAATAATTAAGACACTTCGTTCTAATTATAAAAGGAATACACTCGAATCCAAAGTAAAGCAAAGTCAACAATATTTTGCTGTATAGTTTAATCAGATTTCCTCTTACGTTTAAATTAAACATCTTAAATCCACCATGTTTTATTTTGTACCGAAAAGTTATTAAAATTATTTTTGCAACAAACAGTGGAAAAGTTTTCAGAAGTTTATTTTGCTTATTTTGCTTAAAAAGGCGTTTCAAATAAAATTTTAAATACTTGACCGCTTGAATTTGAAGTGGCGTCGAGACCAAAAGTTATTTGTTAAGAATGGCACTTGGTTAAAATTTTATTCATCCGATCCCATCTGTTATGCCGTTCTGGTCACGATAATATTATAATTAATATAAAATTATTTTTAATTCCTTGACCAAAACCGCCCAGTGGGGCAGCGCTAGGGTGTCCGCAGTCAAACAAAATTTTGAGATCACACATTTTCAAAAACTAAATTTTATGTAGAACACTGAGATAATTAAAGAAAAAACACTTCTGAATTATAGCCTCAACCATGTTCAGATTTTTATACTGGTTGCAAAATTAAAAAAGAATTTAAAAAATGATGAATATGAATGTGAAATTCACAGGCAAATAAACAAAACTGACATAAGTGACGTGCTTATCGGGTTGTATTGGCTGAAAAGGCTTTTTCAAGGGCTCATAACTTTTTATTTCTTTATAACAATCTTATAAAAATTTCAGGAATAATGAATCGTAATCTCTGGAAGACATTTTACTTCTAACTTATTTCAAAGCATGTTCGACCAACTGGTAAATTGAGTTTACCACGAGCAATATAAATTTTTTCAAAGTCTGATTATTTGTTCGCCTTATTTTAAAAGAATTTATTTTTTCACAGAGAATGTTTCACAGAGAATTTTAAATAACAAAAAACCTGTTTTGTGGTTTTTCGATTTTCACCCTGAAAGTGCATTATCAATAACAAAAAGTGTCGTTTTTGGCCATTTTTGCAACTAAAATTTTTTTCGTTGTATTTTTGAATTTATTCTCACACATACAAAACATTTACGAGGCAATTAAGAAATAACTTGTATCGGCCGAATTACAAATTTCTGGCCTCAACTTCCAGGATCACAGTTTGAAAATTATTCTTTGAGCTCAAGGTCATCGTATCAAATTTTTAATAGTATCAAACGAATCGCAACTATAATGTTCCCAGAAACAGAATGATGAACAATGGCCGAATTATTAACCATTCTCGCGCAAGAGCAAAAAACAATTTCTCATTTTAGACACTCGAAAAAAATTTCAATATTTTTCTTGAAATTTTTTATCAATTGTTGAAGTACATATTACTAAACGGGCCAAGTTGAGACCAAAAATCGTGAAATTTAGTTGACAGTACTACGAGTTCAGAAAAGATGGACTGCCTATACAACCCCCTTAAGCCCGAAACGGTCACTGGGAAACCGATCAATTTACGGTTATCATTTGTTTTCCCATTTATCATAAGAGCGGACTTTTTATAAAAATAATAATGCGGAACTGAAAGTGAGAACGTCATGAAAATATTACATGTAAAACATAGGAACGAGAGTAGCATCTAATTAAAGTTGAGTTGATACGGAATGAAACATTCGTACAACTTTTCACTTTTTCCATACGAAAATTCGGTGTTTAGGCGTTCATGAAAACATAACTTAAAAAACCAAGAAATATTTGATTTTTAAGTTTCTTGAATAATCTGGGGTATTTTTAAGGCCTCAATTACGGATCCGGACAACTCTGCACGATTTTCACTCATGGTTAAAAAATAAGAAGAGCGACAGTTCGAACATAAAATTCGTTTTAGCGCGAGAGCAAAAGAGTTTTTATTGCGGCGATTTGAGTAAACAATACGAGGAGATAATTTAAGATAATTACTTGCAAAATGAAAGTAGATTTGCAAAGCAGTATTGATAGCAATCACAGTACGAAAAATTAAATTCAAGATAATCAATCGGAAACAGAATCTGAGTTAGTTTCTACGAGATTTACTATGAATTTATTTGAATTTGAATTTTGTTTAAATTTCCAACTTGATATCCAGTCAAAACGGCTTCAAAAATTTGCTCATCGAGGGAAAGATTTTTGTAAATATAGTAGATTGCCTCAAGTTTTCTCGGCCGCGGACAGTTTTTGGACGTCTGGCGTTCATGTGATTTTATTCGCGCTTTCGATTAAATTTTTCAAGATAAAGTTTCTTGAAATCTTGCAATTTAAGAAAAGATTTTTTAAGAGGTAATTGATTAGGTTCACAAGCTTTCTTTTAACGGTGATTTAATGACTCGAGCGAATTTGTGGGAAAATTATAATTTCCACATTTATATTTTTATAATAATGGAAAAAAATGGAATTAAATTGTGCATTTTGATGGGAATAGCAATTCGTCAGTTAAAATTCGGAATACGAAAAACGCTAAATTTATGATAAAATTTCAGGGCAGTTTCAATTCAAATATACCGACTCAAAAAGTCGGCAACTGTCACGCTAACCAAACGTAATATCTTCTTATATAGGAATTTGATAACCCTCACCAATCAATGTTTCATCCGCCAAATTTAAAGGTTTCATTTTTTTGTGAGTTTAAAATATAAATTTTGTATTATATACCATATAAAAATTGCTCAAGAAGCAACCTCAAGGGAATTTTGCAAAAATACTATACGAGTGATTTCAAAACTGCTCACGATTTACATACCGATATGGTTTCACCAGGTGTGAGAAGATTAAGACGCTCAACGCGTTGCAATGTCACGTGATTTTCTGAGCGCCATCCCATTCGCCAATTCAATTTTAATTGACTTGGCCACTCAGCCAATAGGCGCGTTGTTTCCTTACAGGCGACGTATGAGCGAGCTTAAATTTTCGTGGTAATTTTACAGTTCACAATTTAATTTATTGTTTCGAGATAGACTAATCATCTAGCTAGATTAATAATCTAATAAGCTAAGATCATCCACTAAATTGAAAACGCACCACTGCGGAAATTAAGTTCCCATTTACTTGACACACTTTTTTTTCACACACATAATCCAGATCACTCGTACAAAATTGTACAAGCACTTTTCAAAAAGTCATAAAATCAGTATCACTCATCCCATTATAAAGTTAAGGCTGGGGAACATAATTTTAACAATTATCAGAAATTTTCAAATTATAAATTTTCATCACATTTAATAACTGAATAATTTTTTTGACAAATACAATTTGTATACAAAATATAAATCCAAAATGTATATCAAAAACTAATTCTACAATGATTAATATTCGAAATTTATTCTGTTTTGTAAACAAGTTGATTTTCAGTTTGTTTCAAAATTTAATATAATCAACGTGAAAGCGCCCGAATCGGCAAAATAAAAGTCTGAGTTAATTTTTAATAAGATAGTGAGAATTTTTGAACAATTTTGCATCAGTAGTTGTAGCCGTTAAAAGGAGGCAATTTGTATCAATTATTCTTTATCAACCCCTTCACACCCTTTGACTATCTGAAGGCAAAAAAATTTTCGGTAGCCAAAACGCGCAGAAAATAACATCGTCAAAGACCTACAATTCGAATATGTCATAAAGTTTGCAATTTTATTTCCAAAAATATTGTAGAAAATTTTATACAATTAAGCCGTTCGAAAGTTTATTTTTTCCTACTTTTTTTTAGGATTTTTGCCCAAAATTTCTTAAAAAATTTTTTTGTGAAACGATACATAATTTCGAAAATTCTAGGGAAACTGCTTTTTTGGAAAGTATTGATGATTTTTTTGATATAAGTTTATTTTTTCTGCAGTCTCTATACGAAGAATATTTTTTCACAAGTGATTTTTATGAAACTCAAAAAATGAAAACCCAATATTTTTAAATATTATTTTTCGAAAGAATTGAACTGCAATTTAACCCAATTAAGCCGACAAAGCAAATCGATCAAATGTAGAACATAAGGTGGTACTGATTTTGAGTTTCAACTGATTAGCAATATTTTCACATTTCACTTGCATATTTTGACGCGCGGCGATATGAATAATTGTTTTGTAAGCGATCGAGATATCATGTTTCAAATCTGAGACCAGCTATGAATAGCATGAGTTTCACTTGTAAATTTGTAACTTACAGTTATGTGTTTTTTTCGTGCGAACAGAATCTCAAGGTGTCCGGGAGAATTGTCTATAATTTGGGAAGAATTCTCCTGAATTGTTTACTTTTGTTCGCACGAAAAAAAAAAACATACTGTATATGTCAATGTAAAAAAGTATGGGTTTCAGAAATACAAGGTGAGTGAACCTCTCTTTTCTCTCGCAGTTATCTAGTTAATAGCCGTGTGAGCACAACACCTATATATAGGTGACTGCATATTTAAAATCATCTAAAATATGCAAAAAACCATCGTAGAATTGTCTCCTTCGAATACATTATAAAGAATTTTGCAAGGATTTCAAAAAAGTGACTTATTTTTTTTTTTTGAAATTTGTTCAAATTTTACGGAGGGTTGATTTTTTGAGATTTTTTTTCCAATCTTTACCTTAAAAAAATTAAATGCGACCTATTGCGTCAATTAAAATTTGAAATAGCCAGTTTTTAGGAAGTGTTTTGTCCATGGTTGACACTCAAAACAAGATTAATTGGTATACAGGAACAGATATTTTTTTTCAAAGTGATATTTCAAATTTTCAATTTTAAGTATTTCCGAAATATATTTTAATTATTAAAAAATTAATTCGAGCAATTAAATATTGTCCACAGAGTCACTTGATTAGTATATCGACCCAGAAATAATATCAAAGTGTAACTTATCTGCTTTATATAGGGGAAAATAACCTTTTTTTATGAAAATCTGATTTTTTCATCAAATTTTAAACTATTAAAAATAATTTTGATTGATTATATATAAATCAAATCAGAAAAAACGATGACATAGGTCAGATCCTTGTGCATCGATTCCAATACCAAAATAATTGTGAACACCACTGTAAGCTTGTATCACGTGATATGCTGTACCTTGCTCTTATCAGTAAATTTTCTAGAACTAAAAATCAAAATTCTAGAATATCAAATGTCGATGCAAAAATATATCGTTTGAACTTCCTTATGCAAGAAAAAATGAAACTTAACTACCTTGGGCTTTCTGTAATACCGGTTGAACAGTCACCTATATATAGGTGTCGGTGCCTGGCGGAACTTTTTTTTCTGTGCTCACACGGGTTACAACTTCGAAATTTAAAAATGTTACGTCTCATTCACTTAATTCTATCTTTGATCTCAATCAGTGACAAATAAGTAAATTGATAGCTTTTCCAGTTTTCCCGTGATCAGCGCTCATAGTAGTGCCTTTAGATAGGCTTTTGAGTGTGAGGCGAAGTTCTCGTTTCTGGGTGTGACGAGGTTAAGTGATATCTAATAAGTGATATCTAATACGTGATGATAAAGTGATGATTTGATCTGGTTATATACAGTTAGAATGTTAGCACAGTTATAAGAGTTCACAATACAATTATTATAATTGTCGGGTGGTCGGCTGCATGCAGCTGTACGCATAATTACTACTCGATACTGTTTAATTGTAAGTTTTGTGAGACAATAGTGCTCCGAAAAAACCGTTTTTTTTTTCAATTTATCAAACGCTTTTACTTCATAACAAATTATGTCACGGCATTTTAATCCGGACATTCTGATTTCTCGTACAATTTTGAGTTTTCCCTGATACTAGTGATACAAAATATTGCCGCACTAAAATGTGAGAGGTTAGTTCGAGTTGTTGCCCGACTTAAAGAGGAGTACTCTAAATTAGAGAGAAAAATATTTAATTTTTCGCGCATTTTGATTGGACAGATAAAATCGATACCAGTTTCTTCTCACAATTTTCACCCGTGTAGAAATTGTGAGCAGGAACTGGTATCGATTATATTTGGTCAATCAGCAATCGGCGGGTAAATCGTGAGCAGTTTTGATATGACTAGTATAGTATAATTTTGAATTCCAGCAGAATAAATATAAACAGATGTGAAGTTTCGTGAGAAATTCGTCACGAAACCTGAGTGTTACCGAAGTGATCTTCCGTAGATTTACTTGGATATAATGAACTTCGAATGACGCCAGATGGTTTTAGACAAGCCCCGAGATAATAGCTCTCTTTTGCTCTCGCACAAAATCGCCCTCAACAGATTCGAGCCAAAAATAAAACCGTGTAGAATTGTCCCGTACCCCTCAATAAAGTTAATTTGAGAATCTGCATTTTCCGCGCTTTTCTAAGTATTAAAACAAGTTTGATAACCATTATTCACGCTAATTAATTGCAAATTTATAAATTTTATAATACAGAATAAGATATTGTTTCACTGTTTTAATCAACATTGCATTAAAATTGAGCAACTCAAAAAAAACCCAACTTTTCAAATTCACAACGTTTATCATCCCAACATCACAATGGCCCATTGTCAATAGGTCATTGCCAATGGCCTTTTGACAACGTGTTATAGCATATAACTTATTTGCTCTTGAAATCAATTATCAAAGCTGTTATGACGCAAAACTTTTGATTTGAACGTGTTAAACATATTTTTGGAAGAAAAAGACCATCATTATGATCTTGAGTAGATTACTGATAATATTTTCTATGGAAACATTTCATTTTCAACTAAACAAGAAGTTCATAAATAATGAGATCAAAATAAGCTATAGAATTGGTTTTCCACCAGATAGCTGAAATTTAATGATATTGAGGGACCGGCAAACGCTTGGCCATATCTGGGTCACTGGGCCATTCTTTGTGACGAATTGCGTCAGTGTTATTATAAAAAATAGTGAAAAATACCCCAGTTGAACCTGGCCCGGCGAAAATTTTCAATTTGTCGATTCCCGATGTCGCTATATTTTTGAACATCTGAATATCTGAACAGAACCCATAAATGTTCATTAATTTATTGATTTATAAATTTCAGCGATATATGCTTTGATACAAATTGCTAGTAATATATAATTTTCTCGGATGACTGAATTAAGAATTGAATTTTCTCTGACCATTTTTGACTGACAATTCTAAATTTGGAGTATAGGTAGGGTTCCCACCATTCGACCGATCCGCCAAATCGGTCGAAATCGACTTGTTAGAATTAAATATTGACCAGTACGAAAAACCGAAGAATTTTATAGCGCGTCTTATCATATAAAAAAAAATTTTCAAAAATCAATATTGTGCCCGGAAGTGAGATTTTTTTTGAGGGAAAGATAGATCGATTCTGGTTATGATGAATGTAATCACTAAGGTAGTATCACCTAGTTTGTATGAAGAAAAAATTTGAAGTTGGGATTAAAAAATTAACCAAGTATTTTTGTGAAATTTGGCTGAAAAAAAAATTTGAAAAAATTTTTTTTGCGAACGGTTCAGCCAATTTGAAAAAATGAAAAAAATTTTCGAAATTTTTTTTTCATTTTTTAAAATTGGCTGAAACGCCCGAAAAAATCGTATACTGTATAGGGCTTAGTTTGAAGAGTTATCACTGCACTTAATTCATATCTTTGAAGAAAATTGATATTGAAATCCAGAGTGAAATCCAGAGTTAAATCTTGTTTCGTCGAGATTTATGATCTTTCGAGGTTCATGACCAGAAATTAAAGCGTTGATACGAATTCGTACATTCAAAATGTCTTTTATAGGGCTTTCAATTTAACTTTTTTTTATTTTAGCATTCCCTACACGAGTTTTATGTGTAGCAAAATAGCAAGTAATTTAAAACGACTTTTTGAAAAATACACAAAAAATTATAGGTTACAAATTTGCTTTAAAACTGTCACACTTGAGAAAATAATTGCACTTTGACTTAAACCCTTCAACCAACCCTTAAACCACTTCTTCTCACCCAAAATACAGTTTACTTGTTTACATGTGTATGCAAAGCAACTTATATAGGACATACTTCACGACTTTTGAAAATAAGAATTTAAGAACATAACCGTTGTGAAAATTCTCACGTATATGATCATATTTTTGATTGTGTAGAATATCATCGCTCCCTAGAAACTAGATATAGTAGTGATCCGAACATTACACAGTCAAGAAATCATTTATATGAGCATTTTATAGCTCTTTCAACCAATCTCCCAAATTGGTATGAACGAACAGCCTACGAAGGTCTAATGATTACCCAACTTCAACCTCCCCTAAATAAACAACTAACATTAAAAAAATCTAACTTAATTTGTAGCTGTATCATCCGCGTAAATGATCTTTTTGAACAAGTTGAATAGTAGGCTTTTAATTTAGCAATTTCGAGGCCTACTATTACCAAATTACTTTTGTGTGAACCAGCGAAATATTTTCTGCTTTTTTTTGTTCAGATTTGAAAATGATTGTAATAGATCGAAAGCTCATCAAGATTAGTTATTACTATTAGTTTAAAAAAATGCTTTCAATAAAGTCTCGAATTTCGACTAATTAGAAAAAAATATTTTGTAATTTAACTCTTAACAACTACCACGCGTGGCCTTAATGTTACAGAATCAATCTGTATGTGTTTTGAAAGACATTTCGAGAAAATAATTAGTTTTACTTGAAATTATTGTTAAATTCGAAAATGTGAAATTTTTTTGATAAGAAAAAAAAATTAGAAATTAATCATGAAACCAAAAAATAGGAAATTTTTAAGTTATTTTTCGATATTCTGATGACCAAAATATTTTGTGGTTGTGAAAGCCCTTGCCTTTAGCGAAACTATTTTTTTATTTCCACTCAGTCTGCCGTATCTGAAATCATAATTTTTCAGGTAATTTTTATACCATTTTTTCACCACTAAATTTTGAATTTCGTTCGCATTTTTGAAAATTTCCAAGTTTTTAATGCCTTGCGCCAGGTGAGTGATTTTTGAACGAGTTGAATTGCATCTTGAAAGCGCTTCTTTGATTTCAACAGTCAAAATCTATTCATAATCAAGCATGGTTTTTGATCGTATTTTCGATGCTTTCTTACCCGGCCGGGCCCGGTATTGCTTCAAAGGTTCTTAGAATTTCTTCTTTTTTCTCCAAAATACTTCTGATAGTCGACTTTGCCAACAAACGGCCCATATCGATCGCCATATAGTTCGATAAATCAGACAGCGAGCATTCTGGGTTCTCTTCCCCATCGGTGATTATTTTCACCTTTAAAGGTAATGTCAATTTGTTTGACATTTATCTGATTATTTTGAAACGAAAGTTAAAGAAATCAAATCGAATGGTACCGAACCGGCTAAAATACCACCTTTTTAAGGTTATCTACTGTACGTTTATAAAGTCAGACAAAAAACCACCGCAATTGTTTTGCATACATGAAGTTGATCGGATATGTTTTTTGGGCTGTTTAAGAACTATATCAGATTTCCAGCCTAACTTTATTTGCGGACACTACCTCCTTAAAGCGTGGCTTGGCTTGACAGCACGAAAAACATTTGTTGGCTCAAAAATTTTGAGTGAAAAAAGCTTACAGTTTCAAAATTTTTGTGTGCTTCGGAAGCACTGCCTCCTTTCAATAATTTTATTTTAGAAAGGTCACTTTTCAAAAATGACCCTTTAAGGGAGTGGGTGTCGCTGATTTGAGCCTCTTCCAAGGTCATTTCCCGCCAAACTAACTTAGGTGACATTCCAAAAACATTTTTAACTAACAAAACCAACTTTCGCGGTAATTTTGAACTTAACAGTAATCTGATACAATCACACCTACGCCGACACCTACGCTTTTAAAAAGCTTCTTAAAAATACACGCAGTTCGTACCTACTCCTTCAATTTTTACCATTTTGTATTATTTTTTTGTGTCAGGCTCCGGAGAAGCCTTACAAATAATGCAAAAGCGCTTTTGTTTTAACATTTTGCTTTCAGCGGACAAAAACGCAAAAAACCAAAAATTTAAATTTTGAAATGGTCAGTTTGGGAGGCTCAGGCAAAAGCTATCTCCTCCACCAGTTTGAGAGATACAGTTTTGACTCATACTGCATCTGAAAGCACAAGACTTGTTTGACAATGAGATAAAGAGTTTTTCTTGAAATTTTGATTCGGCGTCTCTTGGGGGCCATGTCAACTTTTCATTTTGAGCCTAAATTTTCCACAAAATTTAGAAACCAGAAAAAATGCTTCAAAATAATTTTTCCCGTAAATACAAACAGTTTTAAGGATTAAAGTGCATTTTTTAACTCGGTAGCGTCAAAAGAAAACAAATTAGCGCACTTTCAATTTAAATCATAAATAAATCAATAATTTTTGTTTTCGTTCTTTGGTTTTTTTGGCCGCCGAAAGCAAAATTTTAAAACGAAAGCCATTTTGCATTATTTGTTAGGCTTTTCTGGAGCAGGTACGAACTGCATGTCTTTTTAAGAAGCTTTTTAAAAGCGTAGGTGGGATTGTATCAGATTACTGTTAAAATCAAAATTACCGCGAAGGTTGGTTCTGTTAGTGACAAATGTTTTTGGAATATCAACTTTGCTAGTTTGGCGGGAATGACCTTGGAAGAGGCTCAAATCAGCGACACCTACTCCCTCAAGACCAG
This sequence comes from Oikopleura vanhoeffeni, assembly GCA_004367855.1. Lineage (NCBI taxonomy): Eukaryota > Metazoa > Chordata > Appendicularia > Copelata > Oikopleuridae > Oikopleura > Oikopleura vanhoeffeni. Next base: position 384,775 of record SCLH01000418.1, on the reverse strand, counting down.
AACACCCTTAAATATCCCAGTATCCCATCTTAAAAATAATATTTTTTTGCAAATTTGAGGATTAAATCATCCCTATCCCCTGGAGATGAATTTCGTTTATAAGGGTTAGAATGGGATCAGAATAGCTTCTCCCCCTCTTCGTTCGGGAAGACATTCCTGCTTCACATATTTGTCGTGATCATCTATTGGAAATTTAAAAGTATGAAAACTGTTCGAAATTATATTTCGAAAATTTACTTCAAAGTAGCTTTCCAAATAAGAAACTTATTCGCAATTTAAAATAAAGATGAAATATTTCTATACTGTATATTTCTGAACTGTCTTTGAAAAATTTGGCAAAATTAATTACAAAAAATAACAAAATCATAGTCACCACAGAACCTTAAATTTTTTTCCGAATTTTTCGCGTTTTTTAGATTTTTTTCCAGGGATTTTCCTCAAATGAAGTTAAAAAATATAACCTTGGCGTAAGCCATAATTCTGATAAGTGTTTTTGTTGTTTTTTGAGCTTACTTTTGGAAAAATAGTAGAACTATTTTTGAAATTTCCCATGGGTCTTCAAAAACATCACGGTCTGAGTTTTGAGTCGAAAATTCAAAAAGTGCCTTAGATAAAGACTCATAATTTTGTGTCAGTGCGGGCTTGTTTTCAAATCATTAGCAAATTTTATTATTTTTCTCAGGAAAAAGATTGTTTTTTCCACGAATAGTTATCAAAACACAGTAGTTTTTAAAGCATTTTAGAAAAATAGGGGATTTTAAATTTGGTAATTTATTTCAAGTTTCCATATGTAATTTGAAACAACAAACACTGTTACCAAATTATTTTAATTTTTAACAAGACGTCTGAAAAAAATTTCCAGAATATTTTAAATAAGTTTTTCTTTCAAAAATAAATTCATAATTATTTATTTATTTAATAGATAACCTACACTGTGTCACTTTAAAATTTTAATTATAGGTCATGATAAAATTTTGAAGATAATCCTTACTTAAAATGTAACTTCAAGTCTGTTTTTGAGCGGAAAAATAACGAATTAAAAAAAATAATGTTGAATCTTTATTAAATGCTGGCATAGCATTGGTGAAAACTAAGACAAAAATCCTAAAAATACCGTCAATCTACAAATTATTTTCCTTTTTGAAGGTTATAATTATTGATATAAATTGTAGCCAGTGTTTGTCAACCAAATTGATAAATTAGGGTTAAATTTACAAGTTGATAGTATCAAAATTGTAACCAGTGACTGTAAACTTAAGAGATAAATAAGTGTTCGTAAACTACATAGATGAATTAGTGTTCAATTTTACAGTGATAATCCTTCATATAAGTTGGTAAAGGGTATGTTCTCAGTTATATCTAGGGAGAGGTGCCAACCTGATTCTGTTTTCTTTCTGTCTTTCTACTCTCTTACGCTCACACGTTGCTTCCTCAAAAACTTCCCCTACCCAATCGTTTATGGAACTCTAAGTTTACTTAGGATATCCCTTTATCACTTTTTGGTTAGAATGCGTAGCCACAACGTTAAAATCACAAGTTAAAAGGACTAGTGGCTACGCATTCTAACCAAAAAGTGATATATATAACTATTTCTATTTCACTATTCCCGACACAATTCTAGGTCAAAAGGGACGAACCATTTTATATTTCAGATTATCTTATTTATTTTTTGTTGTTATACAATTTTTGGTACCTATGTTAAATTTTTCAGTTTTTAACTTTTTATAAATAGTTAACATTTCACTTTAGTTTTCTCCGCTACTTGAAACTAAAGCTATTCATCAAATTATCGATTTTGTTAACAAAAACCTCGTTTTTTGTTTCACCTAAAAACTCTTCATTTCAGTTTTTGTTTCTTCGCTACTTGACACTCACGCGGTTTATGGTCATAAGAGAAATAGTTATAAGTTATGAGCGTTAGGAAAGATGACGTTCATAATTTTAGCCTATTAAAATCAATACAGATATATTCTTGGAAAATTTGAGTTCAAGTTATATTTTCGAATTCGTTCAGTTTAACCATCTGACAAAATTTTGTCTGTTCAAGTAATCTCATACTGAATGAGTATTACTGATCTGATATGATAGATCCCCCGTAGAGCTAATGCGGTCATCTCATAAATGGATGTCACCTGTTAAGGGGGTGGCACAAACCCGGAAGATTGAAGTCAATATAACTCACGAAAGTAATTAGTTAGTTTATTTTTTTGTGCTCATCATGGTTAGCTCAACCAGAATATATATGATCCAGCTCATTAAAATATTATTTGTCTATTTCAGGAAAGATTTGAGCTCAAGTTTTCATCTTTGAAATCGGAAAAATTTGAAAAAAATCAAAGCATTATGAAAATTTTCCGCATTTTTCTCCAAAATATTTTCTGTTTTGATAATTGAAATCTGTGAATAAAAACCAAAAGAATAGCAACTTTAACTTTTTCCATGGATTCCTATATATTTTCTGACCGATGTTTGAAAAATCAAAAAAAAATTATATTTTATTTTTTATTGACTTTTTTAGAAAAATTGTGAAAATTTTCCCCAAATTAAGTACAAAATTTTTTATTGGTAGTTTTTTGAACTCTCCATAAAAAATCGGGCAGAATCACATATAAAATGTTCTGGTATCTATTAAATTGCCGTATGTCAACTAATCGG
>SCLH01000418.1:354299-373084 GCA_004367855.1 Oikopleura vanhoeffeni | reverse complement strand
TCTTGGATTTTTTCGGCATCAAGTAAGAATTCCTCAGCCTTACGGATTCGGAATGGATGGTCGATGACAATAGTTGGGTAGATGATTGATAATCTAGACCGTTGCGTTATGCAGTGTAGGCTTATCATCAGTTGCCTAGTAGCAGGCCAAGATTTTATAAGTTTTACAATGATTTCCGCCATATTGCAGTTTTGGAAACAATTGATTTTCAAGCCTAACAAAATAGCGAGAGATTGTCGGACATTTCTCTTTGGTAGTTCAAGGATGAGATCGCCAACATGTTTAATGTGTTTGATCAAATTGTAGTATTTTATAACTATAAAGAGAAGCTAAATAGAAATTGTTAGAAATTATAATAGATAATGTATTATCAATATAATTTTAATTTTAGTGGCCAATATGAAGTTAGATACGTACATATTGTTTTAATTGACGATATATTCCGTTTTGAGCGTTGGTTTATCATTCAATTAAAGAATATAGTATGTAGTTGGCAATATTAAAGATCGCTGGGAGTCATATAACTTATTAAATATCAATTTTATTTGACAGTTTACTTAAGTTTTAATTGAACTAGACATTTTTGCTGGATACGGAAAAAAATAAGCAGAATAAAATAATTGACAGAAAAAATCAATTTTTTTCAAGAGTGAAATTTCCAACGGTTGTACTTCGAACATTCATTTGAAGTTATTTGGAAGTCTTTTTTTATAAAATTGTCACCAAAAAACAATAAATTTCTTTCAAATTACCAGTTCCGTTTTTCAAATTAACAGTACATTTTAAAAGTTTTTTCTAACTTTTTAGTTGTCTTGCCAGCTTTCATGATATCACCTCTGGATTTGACTGATAAAAAAAATTGAAAATTTTTGTTGCATATCTCTTTATCACTTTTTGGTCAGAATGCTTAGCCACTACTCCTTTTAACGTGTGATTTTAACGTTGTGGCTACACATTCTAACCAAAAAGTGATAAAGGGATATTAAATATATATAAAAGTTGGGAACGGCAATTTTTTTATGCTCAACAATCCAAAAATTATTATAAAGTTAAAAGCCCGTGNTAGCAGGCACATTTTGCTTATAATTCCAGGATTGTTTAGCCAGATAAGTTTTGCCGTTTGCAAATTAAGGAAAAACGGTTTTTCCAGCTTCGAGTTATCCACAATATCACTTTCGACAACGCTTGGGATCGATAATTATCACCGCAAATTAAAAATTTTCACCACTGGCGCCCTTTATTCAGAGAAAAGGCTATCAGGGAGCATAAAATGAATAGTTTAGAAAAGAAGGTCTGTATTTGTCGCCTAAAAAACTACAGTGGTCAAAGATGCTAATTTGTGGTGATAATTATCGGTCCCAAGTGTTGTCAAAAGTGATATTTTAACTCAAAAGCTAAAAACTAATAAAAAAACTCTTTTGCCTTAATTTACATAATGCTTTAAATTTTTTTTCGTTGTGGTCAAATTAGGATGATAGAGAGCTGATCATTCCCTATAAAAGTCGCTAACTCCTAGGGAGTCCTATACAAATAAAGCGTTCAAATATAAAATAAAAATAATTCGAAATTTTTGACCATGAAAATTATCAGTTCTATACTTATTGCTTTTGTCGCTGCTCAAGGTAAAAATTCGGGTGATAATATGTCAAATTATGGAGGTGGATCAACTGGTTATGGAGATCCTCATTTTCATATCCTCGGAATTAACGAAACTCAGTTACGGTCGCTCAAACTATTTAAATTTTCAGGAGAAACTAAATTATGAAAATTATTGTCGCAATATTTTAGAAAAAAATGAGCTGAAATTATTGGTTACAATCTCTTTTTTGCTATAAAAATGCGCAAGCGCGAAAAGTCTTCCAACTTCGAGAAAAGAACTGTATAATAAACAAATTATGTAGCAAAAATACAAATTTATGACACAAACCAACTGATCCCAAGACAAAAATTGAAAAAAGTTCGTAAATTGTATTTTCTTTAAGCTGTTTGTTATGCGCCTATTTAACGTACGTAGTTGCTACAATTATTGGATCGTAGTGACTTCTGGTCATGGGTAGAACCAAGAACGTTTTTTTGAAGCATATAACCCAAAAAATTTACGCAACATAATTTATTGTTAATATCATTCAAATAATATCCTATAGTCCATAAAGAACAAATTGTAAACAAATTCGTTAAAAAGGCCAAGCCACCCAGTGAATAAGAAAATAAGAAACTCTCCTTCCACGATTCTCACAAACAATTGGGCTTTGAAATTTGGCAAAAATAATTGTAATCGTTCTATAAAATTTTTTACAAAATCAGACTTTAAATAAAAATAACATTTTTTTCGGACTACAAACTTTCAAAGCCCAATTTCAAGTTCCCGCTATTGTTAAGATATTCCGCTGTTCAGACTTTGGTAATTTCTTGAACAAAAGCTTCTTTATATCCCCTTGATTAGAATGTAAAGTTGTCATTCTTGGTTTGTCTAGTACATTGGTACAACTGAACGTGCATAAGTACTCTAGACCTAAAGCCAGAAATTTAACATCTACTTCCTAAGGGCTTATTTAACTCATCTTCAAAAATACCACAAAAGGTGATCAGGTGATATGATTGAATACAGAATTGCTGACCCATGAAAAGCCCGATATTTGCTTTGATTGCAACGATCAACCAGGCAGCGACGAGAAATTTTGCTGAATTGAGGATCAGTGACCGGATTTCCGTGTGGGTTAGTATAAAACCTTAAACAAAAAGGAACTTATTTTAAAGATATAAAAGTGACCCTCAACCTCATAAATCACAGAACTTACATAACGTGATAGTGATGGATGGTCATAATCAAACTACGATTTCAAGTAAGAAATATACTAGGGAATAGAATGAACACTGTTTCTGGGATTAGCATCAACTTTGAAATATTTTTTTAATTTGAAAAATGTTGCGGTATATATTCTTTAACATTGGAGGATATTCAATGGTGAAGCTAAATAGAGCAGAATATTTCCTCTAAAAAACAATTAATAGATATGATGGGGCACACGAGTATAGATTAGAGAGAGAGATAGGAAGGAAGAGAGAGAGAGTAGAGCGGAGAGTGAGGAGAGAGACGCGATGAAATCGAAGGAGAGATTTGACGATACAAAGGGACGTTGTAAATAGTAAGAACTAGTTTCAGGTAAGAATATAAGGTGAATTTTTTAATTTTTTTACACAACTGGCCTATGGCCTCTTACTATCATGTTTCCAAACTTCCAACGATGTGGCGTATCATGAGTTCAATGTTTAAAATACTGAAGACATGTTACTCTTAACTTTTCCGAGGTCGTCAAGTCACAAGAAGAGTGAAGAAGATGAGGAAGGTAAAGGTAGGTACAGAGGAAAGAAGTGTACGAGTCAATCGGACATAGTAAGAGCTTAGAGATGAGAGATTCAATAGACGATGATGGCGCATCAGTTCGTAGAAGAGATGATATGTAGAGGACGAAAGTACAGTATATAAGTGTGAGAGCGGCAAGGTGATTGCTGTCTGCGAGACGAAGTGAGAGACTGAGGTATACGATCCGTATTGGATAATTGCTCTAGTGCGTTTGAGTAGATGCTGTCAGCCAACAGAGACGTTAAAAATCCCCACCAAGCGTTAAAAGAAAGTAGTGGGCTACGTATTCTAACCAAAAAGAAGTGGTGATTATAGGCCCAGCTTTAACACCTTTTTGGCTGAAATGAGCTTTTGCGGGGGCTGAGGGGAAGCCAAATCCTAAAACTCTTAAAAACCTTTCCTAGCCGACTCATCCGAGGCAGCTGTTCAGGAACCCCACATCTCGATTCAGCAAAAAGGTGTTTTAGGGTATATGGATTTACCCGACCTCGAGAGTAACAAATCCTAAATATGTTGAATGATACAAACAACTGCAAGATATTAGCAGCAATCATAACTTGATTCGAATAGGCCGATTGCATTGGATCAGGTTATGAAAGCTGATGAACTATCAAATGCGTCAGATTTCGCATTTTCCAAATATTGTAGGATTTGTACTCTTGAAGTTCGGTAATCTATTATCTTTTCCCCAACCTAAGTCCTCATAAAAAATCTTTACTTAGCTCGTGGTGTTCGAAATGCCCACTAATGTTGTCTCAGGGATGCGTCTAAGTGATTGCTGAGCTTGATTACAGCACCGATCAACTTTGGAGGTCCAATAGTCAAGCACATCCTTGCCTATATCAACTCAAGAATCCTTAAGACAACATAGTGAATCGAACACACGATAGTAAGCATTTTTAGATGACTTAGGTTGGGAAAAGGAATATAGTACCGACTCAGGATAACAAATCCAATATTTGAAAATATCGAAAATCTAGCAAGCGATTAGTGATCCTTCTCAACCTGAACAATGCATCGCCCTATTTCCGCAATCAAGGGTTCTGAGTGGGTGTAATACTTGCGTTGGTTGTCATTAAAATTAGTAATTGTACTCTTGAGGTTCCGGTAATCCATATCCCTAAAAGAACCTTTTCTGAATCTTGAGATGTGCGGCTGAAAAGCGGCCTCATGAGTGGCCTAGAAAGGTTTTAAGAGTGTAGGATTGGCTCCCTCAGCCCGCAAATCTCAGATCAGCCAAAGTGTTAAAGGGATATGGGCCATATCACCTTTGGTTAGAATACGTAGCCACTACTGTCTTTAACGTGTGATTTTAACGTTGTGGTACGCATTCTACCCAGAAAGGTGGATAAGATATCGATATGAATTTTATGAGTAATTTTAAATCAGCAATAGGGATGGCTGACTGTTAGAATAGTTGGAGTGGAGCACTTGGAGAGAGCAGATGCTATGCGAGCACGGTACTCGCAGAGATATAGGGATATGTGGCGTGGGGACGTGCGAGGCTTAGAGTGGCGGAGGGATTGCGAGAGCAGAGCGCCGATGATGCAGTAGCGGAGTTAGCACAGAGATGCGCGAGAAATCTAGGAGGCGATAAGATGTAAGGAGGGAGCGATAGGCCATTGGTGTTAAAAATTAAAAAGTCAGATGTGTTATATTTATACTGGGGCAAACTAGAGTTTACGTCTATACGAGGGTTATAGGGGGTTATTGTGAAAAGGTAAATTTAGCAGTAGATTTCGTGCCGGGCTCACCGACCCCGCAAAAAGTTCTTCGAAGCGATGAAAGATATGTATCTTTTTTCAATTGGTCTTGTTTAGAGAAATATGCTCCAAAATTTTAGCTTCAAATTGAAATCCTCCGAATGATTAAGACAAGTATAGTACAGAAACATTTGTCGGTCAAAGTTACAAAAAAATTATTCAAATTGATCTTAAACCCAGAAAGCTACGTGAGTCATAATTCCGCTAAGGGTTATGTTCTACCTTGACACGTAGTTTTGACATTGAAGGACCATCTACTATCAACGATAGTCAGTAATTAGTGAGGTGAGGTACCTATTATATCCTTAAAATAGAGTTCACTTTTTGGTTTTGCATCAGGGTTATTATACAATGAACCAACAGGAAAATCCCGGTCACGTGAGCCTCAAATCAGCGAAAACTTCTCGTCCTGGTTGATCCGTTGAAATCAAAGCAAAGTATCGGGCTTTTCATGGGGTTCCAAATTTGTGTAATTTCAATCATACACGCTGATATCGACTACTTGGTGGAAATTTTGAATGAGTGCGTAACATACTAATCCACTTAGGAAGAGATGTTAAACTCTGGTTTGGATCTAGTACATTATGCACGATATAGATACCAATGATACCTTAGACCAAACAGAATTAGAACAATTACCTTCCTAGATAAGGGATATAAAGAGGCTTTTGTCGTCAAAATTTACCTAAGGTTGAACAGGAAATCTTAAATAGGGGAATTGAAATTGGGGCTTGAAGTTTGTCGTCAAAAATAGTTATTTTTTGTTAAGTCAAGCGACTGTTTGTACAAAATTTTGAATAAGAAACATTAAATTATTTTGCTAAAATGTCAAAAACGCGCAATTGTTTGTGATAATCCGTGGAACAATGGAGAGTTTTGTATTTTCTTATCAGCATTTGGTGCCCTTCTTATACAGTTTGTTGTACGAATTTGTCTTTTATAGACATCGAGAATATTTGAATTTATATTAACAGATAAACAATAAAATATATGTTGGTAAATTTTTTTTGGTTTATATGCTGGTACTTACAACGTCTGTCACGCCATGACGCAGGAAGGTCACGTACGAGTCAATAATTGTAGGCAACTACGTGACTTAAATGGCGCTAACAAACAGCTAAAGAAAAATACAAATTTAGCACTTTTTCATTGTCTGGATCAGTTGGTTTGTGTCCATAAAATTTGTATTTTCCTAGCTATAATTGTTTAGTTTATAAGTTCTTTGAGTCTGCGAAGCATTTGAAGACTGGTGATCTCTACGCGCTTGCGGGCATTTTTAGTAGCCAAAAAAAGGAGATGATGTGAACGCAATAATTTCGAGTTCTCCAAATTATTTTTTTTAAGTAAATATTGGCAGAGCAGCGATAATGTTTCAATAATTTTAGGTTTGACCATGCGAACAAGTTTAAATACGGTTTGAGGCGACAAGGTAACATAAAGTCGTTAATTCGGAGAAGAAAGTAATTTGATGAGATCGCCTCAGATACACCAGTTGATCACCTCCATAAGAATTGGACATATATCACAACCGAATTTTGACCTGAGCGAGCGACAAGAAGCAAATAAAGTACGTAGAACGTTAATTTTCAATGGTCAAAAATTTGCAAATTAATGGTTATCTTCTCATATTTGAAAACGCTTATATCTCTGTATACGGACGTTCCCTAGGGAGGTAGTAGGAGAACGTTTATCAGGGAGATCAGCTCCTCCTATACATCCAATGGCTGTGACCACAACGAAAGAAAAATTTTAAAAGCCATTATGTAAATAAGGCACAAGAGTTTTTTATTAGTTTTATAGCTTTGAGTAACATATCACTTTGACAACACTTGGGGACCAGATAACTTACGTCACCACAAAAGTTAGCCATCTGTGACCTACTGTGTAGTTTCGGTTTGTAGGTCGACAAACTACCGACCTTCTTGTTCTAACTAATTCATTATGCTGCCTGATAGCCTTTTCTCTGATAAAAGGGCGCATGTGAATAATGTTAATTAATGCGGTCGATAAACTACGATGCCCAAGCGTGCGACAAGTGATCATTGTGGATAACCGGAGAGCTGGAGAAAAAACGATTTTCCTTAAGTTAGTGCAACAACGGCAAACGATTAAGTCTTGCTAAAACAATCAGGGAAGATTATACGCAAAATAGTGCCTGCCTAATCTTGTATCCACCTTATTGGTTAGCAGCTACAACCTAGTCCTTCTAACGTGTGAGCTAACGGCATTCTAACCAAAAGGGAGTAAATGGGATATAAAAAATACTGAGTACAATACTGAATTTCGGAAACCGTTTTGAGCGATGAACTTGTCTCAGTTTTTGTATAAATACAGTTAGAACCTAACGCCACCTAATCAAGCTTTCTGCATCAGTATAGTAGACTACTATTAGTAGTCAAATATTTTGGAAAGAGAAGAAACGAATTGTGCTGAAAGAAATTTTCCACGCTTTAAACTTTATAATAATTTTTGGGATGTTGAGGCATACAAAATTGCCGTCCACTTTTATATATAATTTAATATCGCCTTTATATTTGGTTAGAATGCGTAGCCACAACGTTAAAATCAACGTTAAAAGGAGTAGTGGCTAAGCAGTTCCTAACCAAAAAGTGATAAAGAGATTGCAACAAAATTTTCAATTTTTTTTATCATCAAATCCACGAGTGATATCATGTGGAAATGCTGGCAAACAACTAAAAAGTTAAGAAAAAATTGTTTAAAATTACTGTGTGAATTGAAGAAACGGTGTAACTGTAATTGAAAGAAATATTGTATTATTGGGTGACAATTGTTAAATAAAAAACAGACTTCCAAACGAGTGAACTTCAAATGAATGTTTCGGAGTAACAACGGATGGAAATTATCACGTCTTGAAAAAATGATTTTTCTGTCAATTATTTATTCTGCTATTTCTTTCGTATCCAGCAAAAATGATCTTAGTTCAATTAAAACTTAAGTAAATCTGTCCAATAAATGATATTAATAAGTTAGTATGAATCCCAGCCGATTTTAATAATTGCGACACTACTATATTCTTTAATTTGGATGATGAAACCAACGGCTCAAACAGAAAAGTACGGTCACGTCAAGTTAAAACAATATTACGTACTTAAACTTCCATATTGGCCACAAACATAAAATTTATTGAGTAAACATCTATATATTATCAATGAGATTCTAACAACATGTATTATGGCTTTCTCTTTATAGTTCATGAGGCGAAAATCTACAATGTGGAGCACAACACAGTAAAACATGTTGGCGAGCTCATCCTTGAACTACAAAGATAATGTCTCGACAAATCTCTCGCTATGTTGTAGGCTTGAAAATCAATGTTCAAAACTGCAAGTGATGGGCGGAAATTCATTGTAAACCTTATAAAATCTTGCGTCTAACTTAGGCACCCTGATGGATGCAAGCCGACACTGCATAAACGCGCAACGGTCAGATAGTACTCAGTATCACGCCTACCCAACTATTGGTCGATCGACGCATTCATTCCGAACCGTAAGCTGAGGAATTCTTACTATGATGCGAAAAAACTCCAAGGAGTCGGTCCATGCTTCTATGATCTCGAAAAACGAGGTTTAGCCCTCTGCTCGGAAGAACCACGAAGTCATGAGTAAAAGAATCGTAGGAGGACACTTCAAACTGTGCACCACCCTATCCAAGTAGAAGCACCGTATCATTGGCTTACAGGCGACAAAGTATATCGCTAATTGGAGGCCTTATTTCTGCCAGAATAAGCCTCTATGACGTAACGCTTGACCTTTGACAGAATTGTTGAAGTATCTGAAAATGAAATCAGATTAAGCCACCTCAAGCCCACCTTTATACGGACCCTTAATGAACACTATCGCTTAGAACAAGGCCTTTCCGGATCATCTATATTGACCGAGCTAAGACAAACTGTTATACCGAAATGGAGGCAGACGACAAGTATTAATCTGACTTCCAAGTAATAAGAGATCGACAAAATTAGTAACAAGTATAAGGAAGTCAATCGAAATGAAAACTTATCGTAATAAATAATATATGCTGCAAATGATCAACTTTCATTATACACTCACTGTACATATCTAACACTATTCATGACTGCATAGAAATATCTATGATTGTTATCACTAAACTATTCATGTGAATTACGTTTTATCTTCATCGCAATCGGCCCTTAACTGAATGATACTAACAAGTAAAGTGCAAATAATTTACAGGTACAACAATAAAGTGAGAATCACTTCACTAAATAAGGCTGCTATGATTACTCTATCTCACTTATTTGCTTCTCATCCACAGAGAGCAACTAATACTTGATATAAGTTACAATTACTTGGATACGATGAACTTCATAAATTGAAAATACAGAATAAAATCACTAAAAATTAATTGAAATCATAGGAAGTAGCTAAGGCGCTTCTCAAACGTAAAAAGTTAACAAACTGCTTATATGAATATCCAGGAAACCTTTTTATATGCTCTAAATATAAATAAATTTACTCGACTTAAAATATAAACAGATTTACAGTTTTTTTTACATGGTTGCCAATGCTCGTCTGACTCATCGGCCTATACTTGAAATCCTGGCTCAATCGAGAAACAAATCAGCAATAATCAATCCCGATCTCCTAACATACCTCATTCTCAACGCTTGCTGATTGATGGATAACAAACTGAACAGAGTCTGGCATGGAACGTTCAGGAGCGAATAGGCTTGATGCTGCGATCATTGATCTTTCGTTCCAGCTGCATGCCTGACCAGGATCTGGCGTAGTTGGATTAAACAATCAGAAGAAGAAATGATTTCAAGGCCGTTCTTTTCTTTACTCTGTGATACCTGATAAACGTAATTACATGTCATATCTCAACTGCACAACTTCGTCGATCGTAATCTAGCATATCTTCATCTATTGACGTGACAGACAAGACATGTAGGAATAAACTGCAAATAACCATTAACTTAAAGGGACAAAAAAAGGTAAACACACGGCCCAAAATTTCTCCACTTCTTTCAATCTGACGTTGATCATGTTTTGAAGCGAACTTTAAAAAGAAGAAAAAATTCAGAAAATATTCAGAGATATGCTAAATTCCAAATTTTTGATAAAGGCACGCCCTTTAAATGATGCTGAATAGTTTATTAAAAATGAATGTAATTTGTTGAGATTTTAAAATTTTTTCACCGTAAGTATTCTTCGCGCCAGAAAGCGATCTCTTCTTTAATCCTTATCATTCCCAGATTGTAAAGAACGGTCGGGTGTAAAATCTTTAGAATTTTGTCTCCGCGCAAATGGTCAGGAATCCTGGATTCCAGTTCGAGCAAAATCGGACCAACCTATTTATAAAAATATGGTGAAATAATTTTTTTCACGCAAACCGGAGTATAGGATTTAGTCCCCATGAATGTCTACAAAAAAAAGCCACAAATGCATCTCAATTCTTGCGTTGGCTACCTTCTTTAAATAAGTTCACTTATAAGTTTAACTTAGTCTTTGTTCCAAAAACAGCATTATTTAAGTTTACCTGAATTCCAAAACTTTCTCGTAATCTTTCTTGTGTAAGTCAAATCAAAAAACCGTACTGATTCAAAAAAGTAAAAACCTTGAAACGCAAAATTCTAAATATTACTCAAGTAAGACCGCGGTTTAAAAGATGCCAGCCGCCATATGGTCTGCGCAGTCGTATTAGAAATTCATATCTATGGGGTTTCATTTAGGGACTACAAATTATCCTCGCTGATTGTTAAACAAAAGTTCAAAACCTGACGAGTATTTTAATGAAGTTATTTGATTGTTGGAGACCATAAAAACCTTCTTAATTATTTGTTCCCAAAAACGGCCGGTACCCCTTAATACTACATTCATATGCGCATTGAAAAGTGCCTTTCTTCCTCTGAAAAAATATCTATCGGCTTTATTCCAAAGTCCCTTCTTTAGGGGGAATGGTCCCCAAATGTAACATAACATCGGCCATGATCTGCGTCACCAAAAAGAAACTCGGATCTTTTTCGATCCATTTTTCTGTAAGGTTCTTCGTGAAATTACATTTTTTGTCCGGAACTGAATCAAATTATAAATAAACACAGGCGCTCAGAGCATATAATTTTCTGCACGATCAAGCCGACCAAAGGAAAGTCTAGGATTTAAATAATGTTTAACTTCATTCTTCTATTTTCTTATTTTTTATGTACAGTAGTCTACCTCTTAAAGGTAGTGGCCGTGGTCGTAGAAAAAAAGACGATTTCTGTTTTTAGGCCTGAAAGAATCCAAGAGGAGATTTCAAGGATATTCGACTTGCAAATTTCTCTATACACCGATATGTTTGCGAATCGCATCAAAAATGATGAAAAAAATTCAAAAGCAACTAATAGTATATTTAACAGACACAATTTGTTAAAAATTAAATAAAACGGATGTGTAGAATTGTAATATCTTTGGACATTGTAAAAATCTAACCTTTGGCGTCTCTTGTGACAAAACTCTTTCAGATGACGGCGAGACTACCATCAAAATTAGTTTCAGAGTCAATTAAGTAATTCTTTTGTACAAATTTTCGAAAGAATTTTCTGTTGCATTTCAAGATGCCAATGACTGTAAATAAATTAATATAGCAAAGTTTGAAAAATATGAGAAACTCCTCATCTCCGCGTACAAACAATCATTTTTAGTGAAGCAAATTTATCATTCATATCAACTAGCCGCTAAACTTAACAAATTGAACAAGTTCTCGATTTTTCGAGGATTTTTCCATCATAGCGCAAAAGCTTTATACATTCCAAATAATTGCTCTAAAACGATGGCCAAATTTCTTCTTAAAAAAAGTTCAATGCATGATTTAGATTTTAAATTTCATCAAATAAGGCTTCGGCACATTAAAAAAATTAATTTATACCGCTAAAAAGTAGAAAAATAACAAAAACATATCATCATTTTATTTTCATTAACCGTATACCGGGGGGCAATACCGGCTAAAGTTTTATTCCCGAAGAAAGGGCGAATTGGCACTTACCGGCGAATGGATAAAAATCTCTTTCGTTCAACATAGAAAACGCCGTGCGCGTTCGGAATGAGTAAGTTTTGAAAAGTTTCAATTAGCGAAGTTAGAAAAATGGTTAGTGCAGTTAAATACCAAATGTGTAGAATTACTATAATACGTAACTACAAACTCGATCAAATAAGAATTGAAAAAAGTAGATATTAACATTTTTATTCTTGCAATTGAACGTCATTTATGCGCACTTGAACGCTTGACTCTTTTGGACACTTATAGGATATTCATGCCGCAAAAGACGTTTACATTTTTTTCGAAACTAAGGTTTTGGCAAACAATTTAAAAGAACTTAAAATATTAGCCCATAACTTGGAATTATAACCACAGCTAATCCAGCAATATCATCGACAAGAATTTAAATAGAATATGTCAATTTTCAAAAGATGAATTCAATGTCCAAGTCAATAAGAACTTCGAGTGACATTAAGCGTTTTCCCTCAACTTTTATCTCAAAGAAACGTCCATTGAAGTGATGTAGCCCGAAGACTGCCATCTTTTCTCCGCTTTCATAGTCGCAAAGTAATCTAGACACTTTCGTTTTTCATTACTTCTTTAAGTGCTCCGTTGTTTCAACCTTGAAGTGAGTCCCAAAGTCCCAAACATATTCTCAAGGTCTTGCTGGAGTATCTTAGCGGAATAGAACAAAACGTTATCATTTTAGGTCAATCTGAAGCCAGAAATTGGTCAAAAGCTTTCTCCATAAGAAAACTAGGGCGCATGATTTTCTCGAAATTTGAAGTTAGGTTTTTTGACATTAATTCAGTGATTTTTTAAGGAGCCATCACAGAGCGGTGCACAACTGACGGTCATATACCGTATACCTTTTTCTGAAGGACTATTCAAGCGAGACATTCCCCCTTAAATTTTCTGATTTATTATTGAACAATAATTAACAAATTTTTTCTCATGTTTTAGGGATATCAATCTTTACTTAATTAGTATACCTTCAAGGTGCCTAGGCAATGGCTCTATGAAATGATCCCATCTCATGTTGTTGAAACATCAAAGAATCAACAGACCATCCGTCCAGCAGATCTCGAAAATGTCCACATAGCTTAGTTCCCCATAAATGATCGGTATATGATCTAAAATTTGACTTATTTTGGATGTAATATAGAATTATTCAATTCTAGTGGCTTGAATTTAGAAAGACTGATTCTATTTGATTGAATGTATTAAATCTACAAACCATCCAATCTTATTCGGGTCGCCCATCCATCCCGACCGAATTATGTTTTTGTCAACTAATCCGATCCAAAAATTTTTTAAGTTGATCTGATCCGATCCAAAGAAATTTCTAGCTGACGATCCCGATCAAAAAATATTGAGCCGACGATCCGATCCCATCGACCAAACTAATACTGATGTGAGAGATTATTGTTCGAAATGTTCCAGAATAAATTCAAAATCACCAAATGAAATTCATAAAAATAAAGGTTTAACGGTTGAATTCCGGAAAAATTTTCTTGAAATCTATCGTAATTTTTGTCGGTTTTCTGTAACTTTGAAATTTTGGTAATAATACTGTAATTCCGCCTAGTCAGAATTTGTGAATATTCCGCCCCTACTACTTAAAAACACACTAAGTTCCTAATCAGGGCCGGATTTCACAAAAAGTGTGAATACGAATATACATTTTGGGCTATAATGGATAATTTATAAATACCTCTAACCATGTAAGGCCTACTTGATCAAAAAACCAAATTCCAAAACAGAACCAAATATCCGAGTCTGTAACTGAGCAAAACGACAACGACACTCCACATTTGCAAGCATTCTCAAACTCGTATTCCCATGCCGATCCCGAATCATCATCCCGCGTGAATCCCCAAACCATTCGGTTTTACCACTAGTTTCAAATTTCGGGAGTGTAGACACCGCAAGAAGCGGTTTCTCGATCTAAAAAAATTTAATCTATATTATTTCCTAACGAAATATCGCCGCTGCGTCTTCTGGACAAACCGCCTTCATAACATGCCGCTTGTCCAGAAAGAGGCAGCAGGGATAAATTTTCGATATATCCCTTCAAAGGAAGTGCTTTTTTTAGTTGATCAGTAATTCGTAATCTTACTTAATTATTTGGCTTTATCAAATAAGTGCGGAGCGTTCGATATTATGTTGACCCTACTTTAATGAATTTTATGATTGTGGTAAAATCTTTGAGTGATCTAGAATTTCACGATTAACGACCAAAACTCTTATTTGAAAAAATTGTTATTTTTTGATAACTTTGGTAATTTCAATAAATATGTCTAATTTAGCTCACCGAACAAACAATATATTTACCATGCCTTACAGCAATTTTGAATGGCAAATAGACACTAAAACTTGAACGGTAGTTGCGTTTCAATGAATAATATAAAGACCATCTGCCCTCATCAAGTCTTAGTAAGCAATAAATTGACTTGTTACTGTCATCGTAGCAGTATTATGAGTTTTCACAAAAAAAAATAGATAAAGATGTAAATTTCCAACAATGAACACTTATTTTACTTATCAAAAAATATGATTGTTGCGTAGTCTACGTCGATCTTATGTACATTTGAACTGAAAGAGCCATGAAACTTCAATTTTCTTTTTGCACTAAACCTGCTTAACCACTCATCAGATTTTTTTTATTTAGTCTTATATTGAATAGTATTATTAATAATGCTTTAAAACCAAAAAAAGATGAAAAGTACTTTTTTATATTTTTCAACTTTAAACAATGAGACTTTAGCTGGTTGTTCGCAAGGGTCTCACAGTTAATAGCTCTCTAGCGCTAAAAACGGGTACAAATGATCTCGTCAAAATTCATGAACAGACCAATCGAATGTTTTTGCACTATAAGTCTACGAAAATGTTTTTGACTTCTCTTAAAAAACTAACTCTTGACGTTTTGCGACTTCTCCCAGTCTTGTCGGTCACTCCAGTCTGTCCCTGCCATAAATGTTTCAAATTTCTTTTGTTTCGAACATAAATATTTTGAGGAAATTCGGGCGTGAGTCCAGTCCAGTACGGTACCTTGCATTGCCGTAAGGTACCGAAGTTCATATCTTTTTGCCTTCAATGAATATTGTGAAAATTTGCACATTTTTACCACTGAATTCTGATGGAATATCTATAAAGGAGTAAAAGTTTTAAAGATTTTTAATATAATTATTTTTTGGCAGGCGTTAAAATTGCGTAATTTTTACAAGATGCCGATAAAATTGATACCTATTTCTGACTTTCAAAATTTTCCAATTTTTAATGGTCATCTTGAGCTTCATTTTTCATATAATCCCTAATTCCCACTTTCTGTGACATCCCGCCACTACTACTTCAAAAACACATACGTTTCGTATCAGGGCGGGATATCACAAAAGTGTGATAGGGATATTCCTATATAATGTTTGCTAAGAGATCACAATCAAGATTGGTTATCCTTGCTTTTTACTTTCGGGTTCGCGTTTGACACACTTTGGCAATAAAGAAGCCCACATATAACATGTTTGACCAATAAAAATGGAGAATAATCCACGCGATCGCGAAAGTGGAAGCCTAGGGATCCTCTTATTATGATAATATCAATGGGGAAAGAAAAAATGAACTATAAAAATCACTCAAACAACAAAAATTAATGCTACAAAAAAATCTTATCTCGAGCAAAAAATCTAAAAAGTCAAAAAATAATTCAGTGAAGTTATTTTCGTCGTACTGATTACCAAGCCAACTCGAACCGAGCAGATCATGCTGCGCAGACTCTACGATCACAATATTGTCACAATCATACAGATCGCAAGGTTGATAAAACAGACCTACTTTTTGAAGAAAAAACTACTTCTTTGCTCTACTGTATACTTTACTAATTTGTACCCGTTCCTAAAATTTCTCCAGTAATCTGGTCCTATTTGTTTCAATGGTCATCATTCGTGAAATCAGTTTGTGTGATGTCAAATACTGATATCAGATTAACAAGTGAAAGTGCAACCTACGCTATAATGACGTCACCTCCTGATAAAAATTAACTTTGGTCGCATTGTTAAAGGTCGATTGTTTAAGGGGTAAGTGGTTCCGCCAAAAAAGGGCCTAAAATGATAAGTACTAAACCACCCCCAAAAAAAACGATTGGTGAGGTGGCGTCGATTGTCTTACATCGGTTCTCCACAAGAGGGCGGCAAAGTCGAAAACGGAGGTCCATTTTCTCTCTTGAATTAACATATCCATCAACTTCATTCATGTCTAAAATTGACGCGATTCTTACTGAGCAAACATATTGTGAGAGGTTTTTTTTCGATTTCAAAATAATACAGTAAGATAACCGTTAAAAACTGGATTTTGGTCGGTTGGACCCATTTATTCGAAACCCGTCAACAGTAATTTGTTTTAACTGATGCTCATTCGATTTCTCATACAATTGGCGAAACAATATGTGGACTAAACATTTTTATTCAGTCATCAAAAATTAATACATGTAGTAAATAGATGCTAAATCGTGATTGTCAAAATTTTGAAGGGTAATGTCGGCAAAAAAAGTTAAACTAAAAAATATGTATACAAAACCAGCAAAAACCATTGGTAATAGTTTTTGCTGCTGTTTTTATGAGACTCTCACTAAAGGGCGGCAAAGTGAAATACACAGGTACCGAATTTTCCTTATAAATTATCCGAATCAACGTTTATTTGACGTTAAAAAACGTAGATTATCATGGCAATATAATTAGTTGGTTGTTATTCTGAAAGAAAAATACAGTAGATAACTTTCAAAATATATATTTTTGGCCGATGAGGTACAATTTTTTTGAAACAACGCTCATCAGAATTCGTTTAACTAAACTTATTGATCTCCTCACAAAATCTGTGAACAAGTTATTTCTAGCGAAGAAATGTTCTTCTAATATTAGACAAAATTACTCTTGCTTATTCTCAAACAAAATTGTATTGAATAAAAATACATTATATATTCATATTGAAATGGAATGAACCGAAACGTTTTAGTACGATAATTATAACTTTGAAATTTGTTGGTCAAATAAATATAATTTATTATAACAAACAAGAACGTGAAACATAGATAAACAAATGTAAATTTTGTTCAAGTAAATAAGCCAAATAATTAATCGAAGAGAGTTGAAAGAAATAAGGTCAAAAAAATCCAAACGAAAATAAATAAACTTCGTGGCTGTCGCTATCATTGCTTCTGTTGGTGTTTTCTTTATATCCAGACCGTACAGAATTGGTACTTTCAGCGCTATTGAAGGATATACTAAAATGTAATTTGTAAAATTTTGCTTAATTAAATTTTCACAAAGATGTTATCAGGTGGTAATCCACAGAACAACTTGTCGGAAATGCTCGCAGGGATGTCTCTATTAGAACAAAATAATCAACAATGTATTGCGCAAACAAAATGTCGATTGATTAGTAACACGCACTGCTTAAAAAATTTGTCCCAGCGGCTAAGAACAGACTGAAATAAAAAATTTTTTGCAATGTGATGCAAAAGACCAAAAATATTTTTAATGACCAGTCTTCAAAACAATATGTGCAATGAAAATTCCGCTCAAATAATATATTTTGAGGTTATCTACTGCAATTTTACTTGCAAGATTAACAAACCAACTAATTGTATTGCAGCATTTGATAGATTCACTTGTAACGTCAAAATAAAAGTTGATTCGGATTAATTTATTAAGAGAAGATGGACTTTTGTTTTTCACTTTGCGCCCTAGTGAGAGAAATCATCATAAAAAAGCAGCAAACTATCAACAATGCGTTTTTTTTGGCTGGTTTAGTTGTATATCATATTTTGTTTAACTTTTTTTGCAGCCATTACCCTTCATTAAATTTGAAAACAGATTTTTAGCATTATTTTAATACTGTTAAGTATTTTTTTGATGACAGTAAGATCAAAAAATTAGTCCACAATAATTGTGCAAATTGTATGAGAAGATTCGAATGAGCGATAGTTAAACAAATTCGATAAGCGGTTTTCGACTAAAATGGTACAAGACCGGCCAAACATACCACTTATTTTAAGGTTATCTACTGTATATATGAAATCGGAAAAAAACCCCAAATATTTTTGCTCATTAAGAATCCGCTCATTTTGAGATATAATGAAGTTGATCGGATATTAATAAGGAGAAAATGGTACCTCCGTTTCGACTTTGCCGCCCTCTGTGGAGAAGTATGTTGAAAAGCGACGAAGAACCATACCAATCGTTTTTTTTGGGGGTGGTTTAGTACATACAGAATTTTCAGGCCATACTTTTTTGCGGAACACTACCCTTAAAGTCGTAGAATTGACTTTTCTCGATATCAAGAGTCTCCTAGGCTTTTATTTAGAGTCTGCCTCAAATTTCCAGCAAAGCTAGAAAAACAAATAGAAGTCTTCCGTAGAAAATTATTTTGGAAATTCCAACTTCATCTTTAAAAAAGATTTTCGTGTAGTTATAGTGAAAAAAATTTCCGAAAAAATGTGGTCGTTTTTCGAAAGTAAAGCTAAAAAAGCACAAAAAACATGATCAGAAAGTGCTACAACGGACGTGATATTTGAAATTTAGTATCAAATTCAAAAAAAAATTTTTTAGCTAATTGAAGTTAATTTAAAACAATACTTCAACTAAAATGGAATTTTTTTAATGATT
>SCLH01000418.1:334784-354278 GCA_004367855.1 Oikopleura vanhoeffeni | reverse complement strand
TCGGTTGATAGTGATGGATGGTCCATTAATTCAAACTACGATTTCAAGTAAGAAAATAACTTAGGGAATTATGACTCACGTTTTCTGGGATTAGATCAATTTGAATATTTTTTTAATTTGAAAAATGTTGCTGTGATATATTTTTTTAACATTCGGAGGATATTCAATTTGAAGCTAAATTTTGGAGCAAATATTTCCTCTAAAAAACAATTGAAAAATATATTTTCATCGCTCGAAAACTTTTGCCGGGGGTCTATCGGAGAAAAAATCTACTGCTAAATTTACTTTTACATACTAAACTTTGTATATATAAACTAGTTTCAGTATAAATATAAAATTTGAATTTTTGATTTTTTACACAATGGCCTAGACTCTTATATCATTTTCCAAACTTCCACATGTGGCGATCATGAGTTCAATGTTTAAAATATGCGACATTTTACTCTTAACTTTTCCGAGGTCGTTCAAGTCACAAACACGATCAAATTCGAATGATTATAAGTTGTTCAGCGAAATCACATTGTCTGAATTAAAATTACTCATAAAATTTCCCATATGATATGGCCCATATCCCTTTAACACCTTTTGCTGAATCTGAGATTTGCGGGCTGAGGGAGCCAATCCTAACACTCTTAAAAGCTTTCCTAGCCACTCATGAGGCCGCTTTCTAGCCCGCACATCTCAGATTCAGCAAAAGGTGTTTTAGGGATATGGATTACCGGACCTCAGAGTACAAATCCTAAATATTTGAATGATACAAACAACGCAAGATATTAGCACCCAATCAAAACCCTTGATTGCGGAATAGGCCGATTGCATTGGTCAGGTTGAGAAAGGATCAACTAATCAAATGCTCAGATTTCGCATTTTTCAAATATTTAGGATTTGTACTCTGAAGTCCGGTAATCTATATATCCTTTTCCCAACCTAAGTCCATCATAAAAATGCTTACTATCGCGTGTGTTCGAATCTCACTAATGTTGTCTAAGTGACTGTCTTGAGTATGATTATAGGCAAGGATGCTTGATATTGGGACCTCCAAAGTTGATCGGTGTGTAATCACTCAGGCAATCACTTAGACAATCCCTGAGACAACATTAGTGGGATTCGAACACGCGCTATAAATATAGTAAGGTAGTTTTTTTAGACGCGACAGATTTGACTTTTCACCACTTTTGTCATTATGAAAAATCTTAAGATAACTTAATTTTTAGAATTTTATTTTTCAGCCATTAGTCTCAGAATTTTTTCTAGTTTTGTAAGATACCCACATTGGGTCATTTCTGGTCATTTGAAAATCTCGAAGTTTGAAAATTAAAAAAAAAATTGGTCCACGCTTTTTTAGTTTCCAGTTGAATGCAAAAAACCTTTTTGTGATATCTCATACGGTTCGTCTGTGGTCAAAAGTCAAATATGTCGCGTCTAAAAAAACCAACTACCTAAGCATTTTGGTACTAGTAGGTTGGGAAAAGGTTATGTGTTTTTTTTCAAATACGTCGAGATCTTATAACTTTCTTATAAATTTTAATATATTAATAGTTAAAAAATATGAGCACAATTAAGGCCTTCGTTTAAATGGTCTTCAAAAACAATGAAATTTGCTGACTTAGTCATTGGAGAATACGAGCAACCTGATCACGAAAAATCAAAAGTTGATGTCACAATTATTGGTGGAGTAACATTTCAGTAAGTTAAATCTTTTTATCGAAAACTTTTATTTTTATTTAATAAACTTGTCGAACTTTGGCATTAAAATATCAAATTTTTAGCATTTTTCCTGGAGAAGATAATTTTCGAAAATGCAAAACCAAATCTGTTTACAGTATCTTAAAAAATATCGTATGCGTTAACCTGTCACGTCTCCAAATTTTGGTCCTGAAGACTTAATTATGTCAGATGTTGCTTGTTATTTGCCTTTATTTCAACCTATTTCGTTGATATCAAAGCTTACTTTCAAATTAAACAATTAATTCTGGTTTTACGGAGTTAAAACCGTAAAAAAATGGCATGATTTCGTCGGTCAGCTAACAACTTAATTTTGTTTAAAAAGGCTGATTATTTGTATTGGTTTTAGACTAATACTGTATTAATACGTGACAAGCTAGTGTTTTGAATCAAATCTTTAGGCACAATTATACATCGTCTTTCTATAAGTTATTCGAAAAGATAATTTTGGGAAATGGGTTCATTAGTTTCAGAAATTGATATTTATTTTTTTATAATTTGATATAAAACGAATTGTCATTTATGAGTCATAAATTATGACTTTATTGCACGCAAGATCAGTAACCTACAAAAGCATGATTTTATCAGAATGTAAATAAAATACATTCAGATATACATTTTTTCCAGTAAAAATAAAATAGATATGAAATAATATTTTTGAATAATAGTTAAAATGTTGGGTTGGCAAAAAACCAAAAAGAGACTCGACTCGAGTCACTCGAGTCGAGGTCCTCAGCTCTGGCACGCACCATGCGGTCATTCGACGATTAGGTCGCAGTATATTTCCAAATTATTTATATTTAGAATTCAATATGAAAGCCTTCATGCAAATGTAAATTTCAAACTACTTGAACATTCAAATTTGAGCAAAAATCTCACCGGAGTTATTGGTAGATTTTTACCAGAAGGAGCTTACAGAGTTGAAATTAACGATGAGGACAAAAGTACTGGAGTATTCTTCTATAAAGGAGAAAGTGTAGGTGTGGCTTTGGGAAAACATGCGCATAAAAACTGCTGGACTATGAAATCTACTGATGCTCAAGCTCTGATCACAAATACAAGCAAATAATTGGATAATGAGCAAGTTGACTGCAATTTTACATGTAAAATACATCATTATATGCAAAGTTACTATGTAAACATTATGTGCCACAAATTAAAATCATTCGTTTATTACTACGTTATTACTACTGCTTTAAAAACAATAAAATTGGAAAAGTCCAATGACTGCTGTCAAAAGCATATTTAAAACAATTGAATTGGATCGGGATTCCCGATTCGGGAAACAGATTGCATTTTCAAGAAAGCTACTTTTCCGATTTCATTTTTTGACAATCTATGGAAAAGAGGTCGGCAAAACGTTTTGAAAAAACTGATTGGATCGCAAATTTTAAAAATCTGATCGGATCGCATTTTTCAAAAACCTGTTCGGATCGGAGGTTGACAAAAACTTGATCGGATCGAATCGAAAAAAAAATCGATCCAATCAGGTTATGCTGACTCCTGCTATGGAATTTGTTGAAAATAAATAGGTATTAGCTATTTTTAGTGATTTTATACAGGTTGAGTTTTCATTTTTATAGGGTTTTGAGCGGACCTGGTCCGCCTGTGGCAGCACCAAAAAAGAGAGAACAATTCTCCCTTTTTTTTGATTGGACTCTGAACCTAGCAAAGGCCATAGGAAACTCAACCAGTAGATAAAAAAGTTAAGTCAGCGAAATGAACTTATTTTTTTTTAATGGTTTAAGTTTGAACATACAAAATAATGTGTTCATTTTGATTAAATTTTTCAATTTTAAACTTTCTCCGATCCGATTAAATTTTTAGCGAGTTTGTCGATCCGATGGATTTGTGCCGTAAATGATCGGACTTGAATTTTTTGAATCCCCTTAAATGTAGTTTATTAACAACAACTGCCATTTTCGATTTATTTCGACAAAAGTTTGTACCTGCAAAAAACAAGCGTCTGATTTTTAAACCACAACTGCTGTATTGTAGCTCCAGATCAAAACCACGCGTTGTATTTATTTAAACCAATTTATTGGGAAATGTGAAAAATTAAACTTGTTTGTTTGTTCCACAAATACATTTATGTGAATATACGGGGGGCATCACTCGAGTTGTACATTTCCCAGAACCTAGATTTCCGATGGAATTCTCACCATCTGGATCTGAATTGAAAGAACTGCTGCCGCCACCACCACCGTTTCCTCCACCACCGAAACCACCGTTTTCTTGATCATATCCTTTATTCACTATTCCGCCCCTCAGACCATCTTTGAAGCACTTTGGGACATCAACAACATATTTCTTATTCAAATGTTCTAAAGAAGGGCTGACATTAAGCTCCTCCAGAATAACAGTTCTCCCAAATACATTCACCACAGCTCCCGATGTTTTTATTGATATTTTTGTAACCAGAAGAATTTCCTCCGAATTTATCAGTTTTTCCATTTGCCATAAGAATATCTTCTG
Organism: Oikopleura vanhoeffeni; assembly: GCA_004367855.1. Classification (NCBI taxonomy): domain Eukaryota; kingdom Metazoa; phylum Chordata; class Appendicularia; order Copelata; family Oikopleuridae; genus Oikopleura; species Oikopleura vanhoeffeni. The sequence goes on along the minus strand of SCLH01000418.1, from coordinate 350,078 downwards.
GTTCTATTCCATTGGTTGTACCTGCAGCACCACCGGCAACAATGACCGGTTGAAAAACATTATTTACTTTTCTCGCAATAAATGTTTCACCATTTCCAGCATATATATGTAGTCCTTGTTGTCCTATGGCAACATGAATTTGTTCCCCTTTTTTGAGTTCAATTTTTCCTTTTATTATCGCGCCGACAGCATTGCGAAAGAACCGGCTCCTCTGGCCTCAATTTCATACACTGCGGTCTCTGGTATTGTAAATATTTGTATTCCTTGAGTTTCCATACAAATTTTCTGATGTCCTTCAAAATCTTCTTCATACGCTTCTAGGCATTTTTCCAGTGTTGGGCCATCAGGTCCATTGCATCCGATTGATGTAAATATAAATTTTCTGGGTTTTTGTTCTAGAAAATCCAAAATGTCATAAATTTTTGTTTGGACCGTTCTCACTGTGACGGAAACTGAGGACCGAAGCAAATATCGAAGAAGTAACTTCATGCAGGAGTCTTTAAGAAGATAGCCTATCTTAGATAGGTTATTAACTATACGCCGCACCCTGCTGTAATAAATGATTCCTTTTAATTTAACGAAACGGTCGTGCAGTGTACTCGAGGCTGTACTTTTCTCCACATTGGATAGGAAAAAGAACCTCCGAGTACACTATAGATATCTACTTCAGGCTTCTAAATATGGTTACCCTTTAGCAATTTTATATCTCTATCTTTTNGTGTTAAAAATCCATCTGGAGCTCAGCGAAGTTTCACTATACTCACTAAGCGGCTTTAAGTTTATTTCGCAATTTATACCTCCTTTGTTTGCGAAATAATTTTCGTAATGCCGCTTACTTTAGTAAGTTTTGATGTTATTGAGCTTCAATCTAGAAACTTTCAACTTTCAGGTGTGTATTCTGAAACCTACGCTTTGCTCCAGAATTCGACATTCATACCATAAAGTCTGAGTTCTGATCTCTGGAATCCAATAGACTCGTTCTGATCTCCTTTATGTATGATATGTGATAGCGATAGGGCTTTCGCCCTTATATGATCGCCACTAATTAGCCCGTCATAAGCCCTGGAGCTACAATATCTATAATTATGGGTTTTTTATTTATCGTTGTTTATTTGCATTTCTCTAACAGATCATGCAGAAGAGACAGATAGTTCTTCGAGATAAGAACATGTAGTTTTGTCCATTTGGATTTTCATTTTTTGTTCATCTTTTTTGTTTCCCACTATAATGTACCATCTAATCATTCTAGTGGTTTCTAACTGGTCTCTTACATTCCACTCAAGTGGTACATATTTGGGTCTTGCTTTTTCAATTGACCCATTTTTGTAGTGCCATAGTCTCACTGAACTTAGTGCCCCGACTCCAATCGTCACGAATGTTTCGTATTGATTTCCAGTTGGGGGGTGCTTGGAAATTATGGAACCTCCAATTCCCTTGACTTAATTTTATTGATATATTTTTTAATTATTTATTATAATTTGATTTACCTAAGTTATCAGTAAAGGTTGATATTTCTTGGTATCTACCCCATAGGTTTTGCCATGCTCGGAATAGTCCGCCAACACACTTTTTCAGCTCATCATTTAGATTGCCAAAACTTTTATCAACCACATATCTGTCGATCATGCTCAAATTTATTGAGGTTTTTCTATTTCCCGGACCGTACTTTTTAATACTATTTAAAAAGCTCTGAGTTTCTTGTCTGGCTAAGTTCCAGTTCTTCATGAACTCTTGGTCCATAAAACATGTCTGCCTGAAGTACTCTTCGTCTCCTATGATTTTCGGGATAACTTCTAGGTCTTTGATAGCATATAGCATGTGCTGTATTTCTGGTCTAGTAGAGCTCTTTCTCATACTCTCTAGTCTTCCATATGGTGATTTCATTGTATTATGGATGTTATTCACCATTTGTTTAAGGTATTTGGCCTCTTGGCCCACGGGAATGTTTTTCTCTTCCCCAAAGTCTCTCATAATGTACATGAACATCGGATCTTGAACAATTCTGCTCTCTTGTTCTTTCCCCGGTATTAATTTAATATCCATAAACATACTAAATTATATAAATTATTTAATATTTTTAGATTTGATTATATACAGAAATTTTTCGCACAGTGTTTTGAATAATCTCTGAATTTTTATTTAATTTCTTTCTTGATTTCTAACATTTTCCCTGTTCCATTTTTATAAAATGGGATTATATCAATCGGACCTACTACTCTATCGCTTACTATGAATGGCTGCGATTTAAGCGTAGGTTTTCCTAATTTGTTTTCTGCTAAGAATTTAACAATGTCTATGATTTTTCTCCAGATTACAATTTTTGTCCATCTAGTAAAATATGTTAGTAATCCTCGCAGGGATTTTTTAATTTTTCCATCTGGAAGTATCCTATGTAAAAATCTCAGTTTTTCTCTAAGAAAACTGCCATTAGCATCACCTATATGCAATTTAATATAAGTATCCAAGTCTTGAACTGCCTGAAATACTTGTTGCTCGTCCCATTCAATTTTCAATTTCAATTTACTTAAATTTTACTTTAGCTTTTGTATTTATAAAACTTATAAATACTTAATTGTTTTTGGTTGAATTTTTATTCTTTTAATTTTGTTTTTGACCTTTTTTGCTTTTAAATTTCCAAACATTCTAAACAAAAATTTACTTTTAATTATCTTGTAGAATATTAATAGATTTTATTCATAGTTGCATGATGTATCATATTTGCTAAGTGCATAAGGTGCTCCCAATTCTGTTGTTTCTAATAATATATTTCTATATCTGAACAACATTTGTGAATCTCTTCTCCAATGATATTGGACACATATATTTTCCAGGTTAGTTCCTGATTGAAATAGTCTCAATAATGTGCTATTTCTCCCCGAATGACCCGTAAGTCGTTTTTTATAACCTAATTGTTTTGCTATCTTTTCATAGTAGTATACATAAGCTCTTGTTGGTTTATCTGGAAAAATTTTCTTTTGTAACTGATTTGTGTTACTCAAGAAGTCCTTATAATTATCTAGGATGGTTTTAATACTCCAGTTGGAATCATTATCCTCCATAATGGTTATATGTTCTTTTTTCAATGCCCTTGGATTGGTTTTACTCCACCTCATGGGTAGGATATAATAACAGTCTGTTTTATTCCAGACTGTCTTAATATCCGCCCAGTAGCATGAATTTAAATCACCATTTCTGCATCCTGACATAAATGATATTCGTAGTTTTACTGCCGCTGCCTTGCTCATGGCATTACCCTGCCATAAGACCTTTGAGATTTCATTTATTTCAGTCATACTGAATATCTCGGCGCGTTTTGTTTCTTGCAATTTTGACGAGAATAGCTTTTTGGCCAATTGATTTGTTAATTTTGTTAATTTTGATTTAAATATGCTCCATTTCCCTACGATTAATTTTCTATCTTTTATAATTCTTAATATATAAAAACTCATTATATTTAAGCGATATGGTTTTATAACTATAGTTTTAGATTTTAACTTAACCCATTTTTTGAAAAAGATTAGGATAGTTTTTTCTGTCAATTTGATGATATTCATATCTCGCATAAATTTGTTTAATAAATCATTTGCATTTTCAAGCCCTGTCCCTTTGACTAGGTCGCTACTCATTCTAATAATTATAATAAATTATTCAATTTTGTTTTAAATTAATCCAGTTGGATATTAAGCAGGTAATTGCTCTATGAGCGTATTATTTTAACTCCTAGGATATTCTCCTGTTCTTCGTCATCTGCTGATAATTCTCGTATGATCAGTGCAAACCAGCTTTCTCTGGAAAGCCACTTGTTCTCCTGTTTTATTGTCCTTTTGACCAAGCTCTTCTGTTTTCCAGTGCTTAAAAGAACATTTTGTTTCAAATTAGTTATGTAACATGCACCTTTTAGGTATTTATCATTACCTATTTTCTTTGAGTAGTGCCATCATTTTATCAATGTTATAATCATAACCCTTCTTCAAACAGTTTCCCAGTATGATCATAAGCATATGTCGTGTTTGCGAGTATATCATGTCTTTGTCCATTCTAAATTATTATATTTTTTAGAATTTTAACTGGTTAATTTATTTTCAGCAGTTATATTTAAATATAGTGCAGTAATTAACGACAGGATGGAATTTTGGTGACTAATATTTGCCACCACGTCCCCCTCTGTATCCCCCTCGCCCTCTGCCTCTGAAACCTCCAGATGGATTATTATCTCCAGTTGGTCTTTCTTGGCCTTGGCTACTGGGGGGCACTTGGGTATTTTGGTCTTGAGACCATTGTGGATTTTGCTGGTATGGTTCATAAAAATTTTTATATCCACCCCCATAACCACCTCGTCCTCGACCTCTAGAACGTCCTCGTCCTCGGCCCTTACCTCGGCCTCGGTAATTTCCTTTTGGCTTATTAAACTTTCCCGTTTTAGCTTTGTCGGCCAATTTAGGGGTTGATTTTTTAAGTTTTTCTGCCAAATTTTTATCACGACGTTCCTTAAGTGCCGGCAATCTCATCTCTGCTAAGTTATCCTTATTAGAGATCAGACTATTTAATGCTCGGTTAAAGTCATTCTGTCGTTGCTTGTTAAGACCCTCATATAACATTTTAGCAAAACCGATTCTGTCAATAACCATGCGTGAATTTTCCATATTATTCGCGATTAACGAATATAGGTAGTTCATATCATGCGTCGGCTCGAATGAGTCACGATATTCCTTGACTAGAAGTAATCCTTTTTCGAAATCTAATTTCAAAAGGCTTTCTGGTGTTGTAAACCGTTTGATCAAAGCCAGGGCTACCTCTTTTTGGTCCCGTTTGTTAGGCTGCAGAATGCCTACGGTCGCTGATGTAAACTTTCGTACATTTCGTCCGTATTCATCCTGCATTATGACACTTGCTCCGTGTTTATTACGCAAGTTGGCAGCCTTAGTCTCTAATGACTCCAGTTGGTCAGTCAACGTTGTTTTTCGTTGCTGCATTTTTTCTCTATGAGCTTTTTGTTCATTTACAAATTGCTCCATTACACCTAAAGTGGCTTGGCTCAAGAGGTCTGCCTCTCCATCCGTGATGGTTAGCCCCTCGTCTCTACGAGCTGTAATTCGTCGAAATTCGATTTTATTACGTTCGGCGAGTTCTTCAACCGCACGTGCTTTCGTGTAATTTGCAAAGGCTTCTGTTAAGTCCTTTTTGACCACTCCAACATCTACCATGTAACTATTGTACCTGGCGATGATTGAACCTGAACCAAGTCCTTGCAGACTTTGTTCTAATGATTCATTGGTCTGGGGTACTAGATAATTATTATCTATGTCATTTTTCCCCTTGCTATACAATGATAGAGGGGTATAGCTACGTGAGCTTTCTAACTCCAGTTGGGCTCTTAATTGTTCCATACCGATTCTCAGTCTAAATTTATATAGAAAAAATTTAAAAGTGAATATATTTTTTCATAATAAAATAAATTTTTCTATTTAAATATGTTCAGTCATTTCTGTACAGTCATTAATTTTATTTAGTTTTTTAATGTGCAATGCACGTAGTTCATTGGAAAAGTAGTAAAAACATAACAGAAAAAACTATTTTCGTCAGTTTTTGATTCATGAATTTTCATCATGCTCCACGCTGTTCAACTCTAATAACATGCCCGAAGTTGGTGCTGTTTCACGTAGCCACCACATGATTTCATTAATGTCCCCAAATTAAAGTTTTTCATTGCTTCAATTTCCGTCATGATTTCGATTAGCCATCCATTCTTAATTTTTGTTTTAATTATTACTCATCTTATTTAATTTTTTAATTTTCAAAATAACTAATAATGCTTCTATCTCTTGTTCATTAAAAAATTTTAAATTGTTCAAGAATAATCTCAATTTCGGGTGTCTTCCTCAGCTTTTTGTAGTAAACTCGATTCTTGGTTATACCGCTATCAGATTTACCAACGTTGTGATGATTTTACTGCTTAGTATTTCGAATTTTTTGAAATAGAAACCTAGCACGTCTAACTGCTCCATTATCTTAATATTTTAACAATTTATGGATTATTTTTATTTATGGGTATAGTATGTGGTCGTATTTGTTTAAGTTCATAAAATTAAATTTGGTTTTAGGATTAATATGGTGGGTTATAATAGAGTGTGTGGTTTCTCCATTTGGAGTTTATGCCATACTTTCTCTGATTGTCTGCCAATTTCTGTCCCTACAAGCACGTCATATATTTTCCATCTGGTTATATTGACTGAGCTTTTTAGAGCTGGTAGCTCTGCTCCCATAGTTTGAAGCATATAATATAATTTATAAAGGGTTTTAAATCTTGGGCTCCTTGATACCCACATTTTAATCCCCCTAGCTTTCTCTAAGGACTTATTCTCAAACCCTATTTTAAAACAATTATGTCCTAAGGACTCGAGTCCTAAAATAAGTATACTTAGAGTTAGCCTCATTTCAACTGCTCCGTAACCATGTTGCTCAGACAGAGTGTTTAAATACATTAAAGAAGTTTTAATAGCTATTATAGATTTTCTATAATACTTCTTATTCTTTGCCCATTTAGCTTTAAACTGTCCAGCTTCTATAGTTGTTGTTTTGGGCTCGGTTATTAACGGAAGGGCCCCATCGTGTAGGACGTAACGTTCACCTTTCAAGCGCCTTATTTCTGTAGGAAATAAGTCGACATATTCAGTGATAGGTGTATCTCGCATTCTAAATAATATAATTTTTATTGTATCAATTAGATATTTTTTTATTTTTTAATAATAGCGTACAGTGATTTCATTTTATCATTCGGTTTATACCAATCATAATCTTTGACTCTTTTTCTACATGGTATCAATGATGAAACTGCGCATTTATCATCAATTCTAATTAATGTAGAGTTTGTTGGTCGTAGCGCTACAAAAAATGGAAATTCATTCATGACGTGGAATATAAATATAAATTTATTTTCCATCTGGAATATATGTCTAGCCGCGATATCAGCTATAGTTTTCGGTGGAAAACAATATAGTATTTCAGTTTTATCTGGCATCTTAGTAAGAAAATTTGTCCCAGAGGACATGTCTTCATGGAATCTCGAATAGTATTTAGTGCAACGTGCATTAGCTGATGTTGCCATGCAATCAATCGTTGGTACTAAGTTTTCTGTTACTATGGAAAAGGCCTTATCACTTAAAATTTCCTCTTTTAGGTCAATTGTGCGGGATGCCTTATCCGCCTGTTGTATGTCTGTGCTGACCCAGAAAATTAATAAGTGCATATTGTTTACTACGGCTAACATATTAATTGCTCGTAATACGTCATTTAAATCGGGGCTTTTACTTCCACTGTAAAATGAGGTTACCACTCCTACATTGTCACAATAAAAAAGTATCCTTTTGTTTTTTAAAGATTTTTTATTGAATTCAATGTATCTCAATATGGCCAATGCTTCTTTGATTACTATCCCTGTTTGCATTTCTGCTTTATTAAAGTAAATAGTTCTTTCATGTCCGTCTTGGTCCTTATAACCAGCGGCTATGTCACTGGCATCAGTCCATACATAATAGGTTTTGGGCTCTATTAATAATGATTGTTTTTCAATCCAAGACCTAGTTGTCCTTATATATTTTATTTTATTACTTTGCCATATTTCTAGTTCACTTTTAAGTCTGTCATCCATTTGGATATGTTTCAAACCTGATTGCTCAGCTTGAACTAAATATTCCGTGACTCTTCTGATATATAGTCGTAGATTAGATACTACTACACAGAAAGAGCACATTTTTCCCCTTAATCTCTCTAGGCTTTTAAATTCTATAACTTTAGAGTTTATTATTTCCTCTAGTTCCATTTGGAATTTTTCCCATTTAATTTTAGGAATTGAAATTGTTTCATTTTCCGTATTGATTATGAATCCTAGGAATTCAATTATCTTTTTACAAACTGGGGTTGATTTCTTTCTAGATATAAATCCTCCACAGGCTATTATTGCCATTGTGGTTAGAAATGCATTTTTGGGGGCCCTAATACCGAGATTTATCTCGTTTATTTCTTTTGTGGTCATATTTTTCTCAATGACGAGTCTATCGTCAAGATAAAGGCTGACTGGTATACCCTGTGCTCTTAAAAAACTTACCGCACATGAATTTAAAAGTTGGAAATCCCCCGGAACACGGGGGATACCGAACGCAGCGCCGAAGTACCGAAATACGTACTGGCCCCATCTAACATGACTTAGATCCCTGGATTGTTCATCCAAAAACGCTTGGAGGAATCCACTAGCGTCATCAAATTTGCACATATAGTCATTTTTATCTATAAATAATAGAGTATTGGTGACTGTGTCTAATTTGCAAGGGACTGAGAATTCCTCAGTTAGTTTTAGGCACCCACCATCGAAGCACGTCCGATATTTTTCTGAATTCTCGTTAAATACAAGAACCATACTCGTACGGAGTAACGATTTAGTGATATTACAGTGTCCTACTAATTCAATGGCTCCACTCCTAACCCATTTTATGATTTGATTTGTTATCTCCTGTGGATTTTCTAATAGAAAGTCTCCATTTGGTTGATAAAATGGGTTTTTGTCTAGTGTGCCATTTCTTTTCTTTACTTGAACTGGGTAATAACCAAATCTATTGATTATATTGCCCGCTAACACTAGTGGTTCTGGGCCTTTATGATTCATTTTTTGTAAGAGTTTATTATTTTGTTCACATAGTACTCTCTTTGTACAAATATGGAATCTTTGCCTCGCCCTTTCATATATTTTTGCATCTTTTGGCTCTATCTTCTTTTGATTATTCAAAATAGATATGCCGTTTATTATATGGTTGTAGGCGAGGTACTTTGTTTTTTCATCTGGTAAATTATTAATCATAATCATCCAGATGGAAGGGTATAACCCAAAACTCCCTGATCGAAAATCGTCTTCGTGTCGAAAGGATAAATTATCCCAACTTGGTATTTCTTGATTATTTAAAACTTTATCAAACCTATCTAGCAAACCGTTACTATAAGCTTTCCACTCTTCATGTAGTCTTGGTTTAGGCTTTTGTTGGCCATTAAACGTGATTGCCCTTATTGCTGCTCTGGGGGTATTGTCATAGGTTTTGTGGTGAATCGATCCATTTCTTATCGCCTCACTAACCAATTTATCCACATCTTGCCAGCTATTTGCTGTCATTACGAATTTTGACTAACTCGATTCCGATTTCAATCTAAATCATTTTAATTATAATATCATTAAATTTGTAAATCATTACATTGTATTTTTTCAGAATATATTAATGCTGTCCATATGGAATAAGTTGAACAGTATCATTTTATAATGTTTACTCAATTTTGCATCCGAATTTCGTGCTCACTCGAATAACCGCTAGAGTCTCCATGAGAGCTCAAGCTTAATTGTTGGTTATTATTATTATTATCATCATCATCTGATGATGTAGATGATGATGAGGTAGAGTCAATTTCATCTGTTGGTCCCATAGACAAACGTTTTGTCATCAACGAATCAAACTCTGATTCGGTAATAACAATTTTTGATCTAATTTTTACTACATCGCCCCTTACCTTTTTATAGATAGGTTCTCGAGAGTACATTTCGAAAGCCCAATCTTGAAAGCTTGAAGTGTACTCATTCAAAACGAGATGGATAGTAGTGGAGTATAACCTCATACTAAGGGCGATGTCCAAGTTTACTTGGAGTTTGCCGTACCACCCGAATGCACAAGGGCCAAGCTCTTCCGACAGTTGATTAACAATAACCGCAAATTGACACATATTTGTGTATTTATTGCGTCTATTTGTCCATTTTTGCCAACCAATTAAGGCCTTTGTGGCTTTGAGATCCTGGTCAATTATTCGTCCATATATTTTTTGGACTTTAATTGCACCGTTTCCAGTTGGAGTTAATTTAACTCCATTTTCATCGGTTGGGATCCTATTAGGCCATACCTTACAAATGAAATTTGCATATTCTTTCAGAATTGCAATAGGGGTTCTCGGTCCCAGTATTTCCAGGGTTTTAGTTAATGAATGAGTTTGATCCCTGATATGGGTGATCGTCATTCCCTCGGAATTTAAAAAACGAACCCATTTTTCAAGTGTTTTTAATTTTTTGATGAAGTCTCGTTCATCAATTATATCCGTGTGTCTGAACCTAGGGTCCTTACACCACGGATCTGGTAATACGTCGACTTCATCAATAAATGTTTGCTCCCTGTATATCGGGAGGTGAACATTCCTGGCTTCGTAATCTAGTTCTCTTGGAAACATTCGACCGAACTCAGTTGTCCAGTTGGTATCATAATCGCGCTGCTCGTTGGCTGCTGCGTTCATTCTATGATTAAATTAATATTTGTTAATACGTTTTATCTACCTAAGTTTTTAATATAATTTTGTTCCTACAGTTTTCTACATTATATTTTCCTATCTCTTTATACATAATAATTCTACATGTTATTATTCGTTTTCTATAGCTGAGGCTGATTCGCCTGTGATGACATGCATCATTTCTCCACTTGGAATTATAATGTTACTTGGGGCCTCGGAATTTGTCAGTTTAGAAAAAGTTTTTTCCAGTGACTTGACGTCTTTCTTGATGTCTTTCATCATCTTTTTATTTTTCTGGGAGAAGTTTTCTGATGCCCATTTGTTGGCGTTTTCAGGCCATTTGCGATTTTTGTATGCATTTCGCGAATCAAATGCAGGTTGTCTTAAAATTTTTATTTTAAATCACCCACCCTACATATAAATTTTTTTAATCTCACCTTATGATTTTGTAATCGACCCTACTCTTTAAAGTTGCTAATCTTTGATTAGTCAACTTTAAGTTATGAGTTACTTCCGACAACGATTGTCGTAATTTCCAATTGTTTCGTATACTGCTAATAATTTGTCCAACGAGGACAATATTAACTTCCATTTGGGTCATTCTAAATGAAATATTTACAAATATTTTGTTTTTGTTATAATAACAGAGTTGAGTTTACCTCATAATATACAAATTTTTATCTGTTGATGCGGAATTTTATTTATTTATTCCAGTTGAGTGTTATTACTTAATTTAGCAATGAAATAGTTAATCCAATTCCAACTAGATTATTTTTTAATTTTTTTTTATGGTCCTTTGTCCATTTAAGAGTGGCCATGCTATCTGTGATAGAGTTGTTCGTTTTAATGGCACTCTCTTTATTATTTTTGCAAATAATCATAATTTGATCTACGTGGCGGACCATTTCTTTCAACTAGGACTGGGACGCTCATACAGAATGTTCCTGGAACTGAGGTGAACCATGAACTTTTTTCATTAAATAATAGATGGGTGATTTGGGTTCTCATTTCGGGTCATTGTCCACTGAATCCGATTTCACTTACCGTTCCTCTTATAGAATTCTTTTAAACTTTTGGCTGATAAAACAGCCCATCCTCGCGAGGCGCTGGGTTCAAAAGTATTTTTCTTGTCTTTTGTCCCCCTGTCCATCATATTCATTTTTTCCATTTCCATATAAATTTGGTTATTGGAAAACACTGACGTTGTTATCGGGATTTGAGAAAGTATCTCTGTCAATCACAAGTCATGATAGCCTATTTGAATAAGTCTATTCAATTTTAATTTTGAAAAAATTTGCATGGTTTTTGTCAACTCATTGTTTTTGTTAATTGGAGTAAAACTCCATTTGGAACGCGTATTAATTGGCACTAGTTTTTCGATGGCCCTAATGCAATCAATATTTTGGATTTGTTTTATTTGTGGGACCGATACAATATCAATTAAATGTTTTACATTTTTAGAAAATTGTAAGTTTTCTCCACTTAGGTCTAACAAATTCCAATGTATAGTTTTACTATACGTTATAATTTGCGTAACATTTAGCATGCCTGGATTCACTAGAAACGACATTAAATGAACCCAAGCCGTTTTAATGTTTTCCAGTAGTATATGCTGTGCATAACGTCCACTTGGGTTTTCAGTTCCCAATGGCAAAATAAATGTTTTTAGGAACGCTGATTCGGTTTGAATGGTCATAGCTTCATTGTCATTACCATAACGCAATATTTGCGTTAATACAGCAGTTCCGGTTTCTGACCCGAACCGAAGTATGGCTGCTCGCGATCTGTCAATTCCTGGGCCGGTTAAATTACCCGTTTTCGAAGAAATTTCATTCAAATCCTCATCATAACCTTTTGGGAATTTCGAATTCACCATTTGTTTCACATTGTTCAACAAGGACTGCTGTGATTCTCGAATCAAGTCACCAACATCTTCAACGTTCACCCCTTCGGCGTGTGAAACAGGACTCTCTAGTCTCAACTCCTCCATCTCGGATTTTAGCGTCTTATGAATCATATTCAGCTTTTGATCCATAGTTTGGCCTAAATTTTTGACGCCTTCGCAGTGCTCACGCATCTTTTCTTTAGTCACCAAAAACTTCAGCCGCTCTTCGACTTTCGCCATAATTTTGGCTTCAGTTTCGTTCATGGGGTCACCTAATAATGATTTGACCTTTTCCTCATTGAGGTCAAGGTCCTTATCCAACTGGATGTCATCTGCCTTAGCTTTCATGCCTCTAGATTTCCAAAAATTGACCAAAGTTGACTTTATAAGTCTCTCTTGGCATTCTCGAAAATCGCACAAGTATCTTGTCCATGGGACATTGCTCTTGTATTTTTTCTGGACTGCCATCATTTCTTCAATGGAGTCCAAATATACATCACAATCCTTAATTTAGGCTTTTTATTTTTGTATTTACGCTAATTAATATAAATTTCCATATGGATATTATATTTATTGTCCTTATAGGCGCGATACTGTAATTTATTTTCATTTTTGATTTATATCAACCAAAATTGTTTTTAAAGGTTAATTATTGAGCGTTTTACTGGAAAATTCTGTTAAATTCAAATAAAGAAATAATTTCTTCATTTTAATTTATTTCTTGTTATAATGATTAATGTACTTAAAACTGATTTTTATTACCTCCTTATTATCTATTGCCACTTTCATTACGGGTTTTCCCACCGTGAATTTCTTAATGACATCTTCCTCGTCAATTACTAAATTAGCGGGGTCCGTTTGAGGCGATTCTGGTGAATCTGGTGATAATTCAAGCGCAATAGTTCCATTTGGACTTGGCGCTGGGGTAACTTGGTCAGTTATTGGTGAAGGTGGTGAGTTTTCATAGATCTCATGATCTCCAAAAATCGCCCTCATTTCTTCATCATCGGATTTTTTGGCTACCTTCTTACTCATTTTGGGCTTTTTCTCGGCCTTAATAAATATTTTTTAAGGGTTTCCAATTAATCCTAGTTCAATTTTAAGGCTTATTTTATTTGTAAAAATGGCTGCATTAGCCTTTTGCTTAGATTTTAACGGTACTTTTTGATTATTCATGGCCTTTGACCATGTTTTTATATTCTATTTTGGCCTTTGACCAATGTTCTATAAATATAATTGTATTTCTACAATTATTCGTGTACTTTTGCTGTATATTTCAGCGTTCTAAGTTACTTTTGTGACCTAATTTATGATATAAATTATTGGTACACACGGCTATCTTAGCTCTTTGACTTATTAATATTTTAAGATATCTATGGCCTATGACCATATTTTTCTATTTCTTTTGGGCCTATGACCCTTCGTTAAAAAATTTGTTATGTCCAAGTGGAAGAATAAAAAAGTTAACCTCATGGGTTATTTCACTACTTAATGAGACTAAACATTCGTCTCACTAAAAGTGAGGTAGCTACCTCATTATTCTTCCTCTTAATTGGTTTCACCATCTCGATCCTAGTTTAAAAAATTTAACTAATTTTTTGGTCTTCTCGAATTTGACTAAATTTATGAATGAACCATTTATTTTAAAAAATTTACGAATATGAATGTTCTAGAGAATTTTTAAACGTATTCTGATACGTCAAAATTTGTAAATTTAAATAAAAGTGGTTCGATCTTTATATCTAGAACATTTTTACTTTCAATTTTTTGTTCAACAACAACAATTATACGTTTTAACTCTAGAGTACCACATTTTGACCTCATAATTTGTCCTTTGCTTTGTAAACTTTCCCTATTATTTGCTATTAGTTTTTGCTTATAATTCATGGTTCTTATTTTGAGCATGAATTATCCATATGGAATTTTTGCAAAATGCGTGAATAAAGTTTTGGCAGTGCTCAGGAACCCTGCTTTTAGACTTTGCCAAATATTTATCCAACTGGAATTATAACATATTGCATAATTAAAGAAACCTTGATTTTTTTATAGTTCAATATCCTTAATATTTATTTGGCAGTTTATTAAATTTACAATTGGCAGTGTTTTTCAATTTTCATTTTCAGAGTTTCTTGCGTCGAGGTTATACAGTATAGGGTGGTCAATAGCAAGCATTAAAGGGCTTTCTAATTGCAGAAAATTTTCCCAATTTTCTTTCTTGAAAAATTCTGAGGTAGACGTTTTAGACCAAAATTTCGTAATCACTTTTTGGATCTCCGTAATTTTTCCAATTGGAACTTTCGCTCCGGCCAAAATAGTTCCACATTGCTCCTGATTCACTATGAAGTGACGGCCGAATTTTTTGATTAATTTTATGTACTGGTCTGTACTTTTAATCCTTCCAAGTGCTGTTATGAACGCGTGATTATCATTCATCCAGGACGGAACTGCTCTCGTACCGTTTTTGAGCCACAATTTTACGTCCTTGTAAGCGTTTTCGCTCTGGACCTCTAACTGCTCACTGATCATTTTGACTTGTTTTTCCAATTGGATATTGTCTTGTGATCTTTTTTCCGCATCTTAAAACAAATTTAAACATAAACGTGTTTTCTAGTTTTCGAACCACTTTAATTAATGTATTATTAATGCCTTTTCAATTTTAGTTAAAATAAATTATCGATAGAGATTTTGTATTGAACAATTCGAAATATTTTTACAATTTTGACCTGTTTTGAATTTATTATATTTAATTTACTTTTAAATAATGTATGGTGCCTAGAATTTTTCATACATTATATTTTCATATTTTCAAAAATATTGTTTTTCAAAATTATTGTACCTTTTTCTGACGTTTTCGTGTTGGCGTCAGCGATCTGTGCATTAAGACAAGCTGTATTGAGCTTTCTATGCTTGGATAATTTCCATTCAGGACAATTCATGCCTTTTGTCAATAAAGCCCTATTTACTTTGACAGACGATACATTACTGTATGGATGGGTTATAATTCCAGATGGACCCGCTCTCTCATATAATTGGTTATATTTCTTGGCGGCTATATCTTTAGCTAGGTCACGTGGTATTTCGAAGGTCAATTTTCCAGATTG
>SCLH01000418.1:297343-331656 GCA_004367855.1 Oikopleura vanhoeffeni | reverse complement strand
ATATCCCTCAGGCTTCCATATGGATTTTTCAAAACTTTTTTAAGAGGGCATTTAATTTTTCTCAAAATCATAATTTAATTATCTGTCCTTAGTATCTAGGGAAACAGCTTGTATGTAGAGATGTTAAAAATTATCTATTTTTGACTCAATTTTATTTAAATTTTAAGTTTCTTATATACATTTGAACGGATTACTTTTTTGATGGTGCCTATAAATAATAATATACCTTTTTGATGAGTTGTACGATTTTTTCATCGATTAACAGGTCATCGAACGGAATTTCATTAAGGACCGTTTTACACTGGTCCAATTCTGAAATGAGTTTCAGGACATTCTCTCCTGGGCTAGTTCCCTTTAATTCCAGGGTACATTTGAACCTCTGGTCATTTTCATTGGTTAACACCCATTTTCTTAACTTTCCCTTCTGGATTCAGTCTTTATAGTAACTGGCTCCCTAAGCGTTGGTTCTTATAGGAACTTGTCTTTTGTCCAAATGACCACATCCCATTTCGAAATGGCTCCTCTGGGATTTGACATTATCAAAAATGTTGACTTCTCTTAGTTCGTCATTTAGAGATCTTAAGGTGGGTTTAAAACAATTTATTCAATTATACATTTCTTTGAATAACTCACGCGATTTATCATTTTATTATCGTATTTTTCTAACGATTTTGCCTTATTTATTTTTACAGAGTCTGAATTCTATTCACAAACTGTAATATTTTCAGTGTAAATATAATCATAACGTTATATTACGTTTTTAGGATTAAATTCGCAATTTTTATCCAATTGGCAAAAAATCTTGAAATAAATTTCCAATTTTTTGGGCTCTAATGTCTAGTATTCACCCTCTCAAATTGTATTTATAATCACCAATTTAAAATGCCTTTTAAGGACATTTTTAGCACCGAAAACTGAAATTATTGTGAAAATTTTTGCTTAAACCCGACCTATAGTCTTTTCTGAATTGCTCGTATTTTACCTCAGCAGGGGCTCTGTAATTATACGTTTCCACCAGACTCCATCTTTTTATCGCCTCGCGAATTTTGTATTTACTATTCTGAGTCGAATCGTCAATATCTAATGCTACCCGCATTTCTGTGTTATTTCCATTTGGATTAACCTCGGTACCCCCTATGACGAACATTTCGTAATTTCGTGAGCCCTCAACTTCAGCTAGCAATTTTCTTACTATTACTTTCATTCTTTTTCGATTTATTTCTTTCGAAAACACAACCGCCCAGTCGTAAATATGACGGCCATATATGTCCTTAACTGCGATTGTGCAGTGTATGCCGAAGTCTACCAGGGCCTGTATGAAGGACGTCGTATTCACCCCAAATTCATTTGACATGATTCGACCTAGTCCGACTTGTGCTTCTGATTTTAGCAGTACAAAAGCCCATACTTTCTCGGAATCATTTGCCACTAAATATTATATTTTATATTATGTGACTTAATTACTTTAATTTTGACATTTTAAAAGCACCAGATTTTTATTAATTCCGTGCGTTTTAGCAAGATAAATCCATTTGGAGCATTGTCTTGTTTATTTGGTTTAATTTTTATAAACAGTTTAATAACGTAATATTTACTCATTTAATTGTTATAATAATTTATGAACATAATTATTTTTATTTAATCTCAAAAGAAAAATTTTGTATTATTTTTTGAAATAAGGATAATTACCCAGAGACTCAGACTATATTTAATTCTGTCTCTTTTAATGATCTTTTCAATATAATTTCTAATTATTATATTGAAACATATATTTTGAGTTTAATATTTCCTTTAATAATATCATTACCATGTTTGGTAATAATAATATTTTCTTATATTTTGTTTAACTCATCACATTATAATTATTATGTGATTGCTAATTTATTTCAATTTATTTAATGCTATTTTCAAATGGCATTTATAAGGACAGTCCGACTCATTATCATATTATATGATGCGCAGTTGATATTTTAATCCTTTATATTCCATCTGGAGTTTATTATAAAATTAAAAGTTAAATAAATTTAATTTTTGTATGTTTCAACTATATTGAAACACCATAACGTGTTGTTTAATCTCAAG
Organism: Oikopleura vanhoeffeni; assembly: GCA_004367855.1. Classification (NCBI taxonomy): domain Eukaryota; kingdom Metazoa; phylum Chordata; class Appendicularia; order Copelata; family Oikopleuridae; genus Oikopleura; species Oikopleura vanhoeffeni. The sequence goes on along the minus strand of SCLH01000418.1, from coordinate 329,574 downwards.
GACAAAAGATGATTGAACTACATTTCAGATTGAATAATAGTTCTACATCAGCTAAGTTGTCAGCTTTTTCATTACCCTTAGTAAGGAGTGCTTTTTAAATTTTAATTTTAAATCTAATTAATTAACTTACGCAATGGGATGAATGACTCCTTTATCGCCTCTGCTGCATTTGGTGACTTGCTAAAGATCTTGATCAGCGTCGTGCAGATTTTTGCACTGAGGAGATCACAAATTTTCTCTGTGGGTCATTTCATTCTCAAGAATTTTACCAATAATTTTGGTTTATCCTTCTCCATTTTAGCTTAACTCAAAACTCTAGATTTTGTTGTTTCGGATTTATTTCGATTTTTCTAAACACTTTTTCTAAAATTTTATATTTTAATATTTGGACTTTTCAATCTGATAAACAGCGTAATTTTTCTCTATTTTGTACATTAAATTATACAACAAATCGATTACACGTTTACTATTGCACGTTTCTGATTGGACTAACTGTGTAGGTTAGTAAATTCAGAAATTTTTATCGATTTTTTCGATTTTTTTCGCTTGTTTTCATGATACTGCATGATACAACTTCAATCGATCGATTATTTAAAAATTTTTCGTGATTATACCGATTATGAAGGTCCCATTTATGGGTTCGCAGATTTTCAAAATATATTGATTATCTCTCACTACAGCCCTTAGCCGTTTTTCATTTTTTAAAGGTTTTTTATCTTGTGAGATATGTAGCGTAGTATTAAAGCTCTTAGTATATTAACACTATGTGTTAAAATCCATCTGGAGCTCAGCGAAGTTTCACTATACTCACTAAGCGGCTTTAATTTTATTTCGCAATTTATACCTCCTTGTTTTGCGAAAAATTTTTCGTAATGCCGCTTACTTTAGTAAGTTTTGATGTTATTGAGCTTCAATCTAGAAAACTTTCAACTTTCAGGTGTGTATCTGAAACCTACGCTTTGCTCCAGAATTCGACATTCATAAGTACCTACCCAATACTAGTTATAGGTTATAGTAAGTTTCGGTGTGAAATTTCAGAAAATTTATCTCGTAGATGATTAAAAAAAAAAAATATCAAAATAAACTATATTATTTTGTGAAACGATTAAAACATATGACTCATGGATATGAGGTATTATTAATACCCTATTTAGCCTTTGAATGAAGTGTGATTCGTGGCCAGATCAGCGGGATTCAACTCACGGGACTTTCCGAGCAGATGCGCTAGTCGCGACTATACGGTATAGTCTATACCGTATGGAAGAAAGTCTTATTTTTTTCCTGTAGATAGCTTCACATACTGTTTTGAGAGATGAGATTTTTTTTTTGCAAAATAAGTACTGTAATTCCAAAAAACGCACAAAAAATTGATCTTCACTTGGTCGACGATATCTCATTATGGATAAGAGTCAAAAAACCGTTTGAAGGTCGATCGGCGCTGCAGCGCCGAACGGGCGGCTGAGAGTTAACTCCGCACAGTGTGTCTTTCATGAGCCATCGTGATAGCTTGACCGCCTTTAATCCAATTTAGGACCTTTAATTATTGTTGAAGTGACAATTTACAAAATTGATCTTATACTATTTAATAATTGACGTTTGTGCGTGTTTTTTTTGAAATTTTTACTGTCGTCTATTTTTTCACAGGTTGAGCGACAAAAATCTAATGTTTCTATAACCCAATGCCAATGATCAACCAATAAAATAGTTGAATAGTGCTGTTTTTTCAAAAATTACTTTTAGATCGAAATCAATTAATTTTCATTACCAATTACTGAAAAAGGAATAGGTTTTAGGAGTTTTTAAGACTTTTTTTCATTCACATCAAGTTCCAAAACGATCACGTGACCTTCAAATTTAAGAATAAGGTTTGGATTAAGTACACAAATAGTTACTCAAATTACGCAAAAAAATTTGTGGTAATAAACACCTTTTTCGATTTTGAACCATAATGATATTTTCCAAAAAGGTAGCGATGATCTTATTTTTCGCAGATAAGAATTATTTTGAGATACCCAAACCTATTTTGTGAATATTTCGTCAACGTGATTTTATTCTGGACTTCGCATAGTCTATGGTAATGAGAAAAATCGTTAAAAACGTTTGAAGTATCTACCCTCAAATGTTCTACTATTGTGAGTACTGTTCCAAAATACCGTATATCGTACTATGATTTTCGAAAGAGTACTCAAAATATTTTGAAGCTCGGATAAAACGAATTTCTGTTCTTACACCTACATTTCATTATAATGCATATCATTCCACTTCTTGGTATTTTCAGAGAGTCCATAACCAGAACTGATTACAAATTCAATTCATGACTTATGAACTAGGGGTATAAGATTATACCGTATAAGTTATACCCCCTAGTCTAAGTTTACGGTATACCCTACTTCATGACGCATCATCTCAAATTAGCATCAATAATCGGTCGCGTAATTTCAATAGTCTTAGCTGTTAACTAGTCTCCTTTACATGGTCCTACGCGTGAGTTTACGAGTTAATCGTTTTTAGTAAGCATATTTATGTTGTTCAACATGATATTTCTTAGCAAAACTTCTGGCATTTAAGCAATCGTAAGATACTTGCTGTTTGCTTTATCAGTTTGCTAGAATTAGAGTTAGTGAAATTGCTACTAAACAAAATTAACTATACAGATAGACTATACTGTATAGTTTTTATTTTGTCTAGTAAGCAATTTTAGTTTAAGTTTTTATTGGTGTTACAAAAGCAAACTATGAAACCTTGTCTACAGTATTTTGTTTCTAGCGAGGAATTTTTGTATATGGCCGGCCCAATATCGCCGAAATTTTTTGCCCCCCCTGTATCTTATTATATGGTTCGCAGTTCACTTTGGCAGTTATATCCCGTTTATTACACTTCGCCTTAGAATGGTAGCCACTACTCCTTTTAAACGTGTGATTTTAACGTTGTGGCCTAGGCATTCTAAGCAAAGTGATAAAGGATTATTAAACCAATGAGCGTTTTGAGATTTCAAATATCGCAAATAAAGACTTCCTGGGCTTAAAATACTAATTGTAATCCCAATCCGATGTGACAAAGCGTTCCACACCTTATAAAGCATGCAATATCATCGATTTAATTATCAACAACAAAATATTGTAATTAAAATTCAAGCTATTTCGTTTAAAAGTATTAAAAAAACATTTCAAAATTGAATCAGGGGGCGATTCGCTGGGCTCAATATCACGAAAAAACCTACGCAAGTTCACCATTTTTAGCTAAAATACTTCCAGTGTCAATATCGCTAATTTTTTGAGATTTTATTTACAAATTTACTTTGTGGGGTCATGAATGACGTCATTCTCATTGATTGGAAAGTTCTCAAATTACTCTTTTTTAATTTTAATTTGATTGCGTTTTAGTCGGAGTATTTAATATCTTACGCATTTTGGTGATTCACTTTCTTCGAACCTATCGTGACACTCCTACTTAAAATCGAAAAAAAAATTGCATATGACGTCATTTCGAACAAAAATGACGTCATTTGGACAAAAAATATTTCTGTCCAATATCGCGAATGTGCCCAATATGGCGAATTTGCCAATATGGCCGAAATTTTTGCCAAAAAACTTTCGGCGATATTTTGGCTCCTGTATACGCATTAATTTGAATAAGAATGATCCTAAAAAGTGATTTGTGGCAACGCGTCACCACAATCGCGATTGTCAATCGGACTGTAAGAGTCAAGTGTGGATTTAAAAAGTCCGATGCTTTGGCTTATTTTAAAAATCTGTCATCATTGAAAACGCCCTTTCTATAATTCGCCTGATCTACCCTACGAGTCGTAGGCTTACGAGTTTCACATTGATGTAACAGTTTTATTTTTGCCTACTTGAAAACTCTATATCGCGTAATTTATTTTACTTTTTTCGCGGCCAAACTCGGCGGGCTGCAGACATTACGGCGTTTTGCCCTGCTCCCCTATATCCATTCATTTTTTTTCATTTACAAGAACTACTTGCAGATAGAGTCACCGATGTTGCTATGTTCAAATATTTTAATTTACTTTTAATATGTTAACAAATTATTGTAAATTCTTTCATTACTTTTTTGACAACCAGGCAGTATGTGAACTAAAACTACGTATTGCGCATGAAACATGTCTTTTTACATTATATAAAACCAAAATTAATTTATTATCCGTAATATTGTAAATGATCTAGGTTCTTCGAAAAATTTGAATATTAATACATGTTACATGTATAGGGGAACAATATCGCCGAAAGTTTTTTGCCAAAATTTTCGGCGATTATTGCAGATCGGCGATATGGAACAAAAATTAAATTTTTATGTTCAAAAATGAAAAGGCGTAGGCGTTCGAAATGACGATCGAACAATTTTTAATTTTATAAGGAGTGCACAATGACGATTTTGAAAATAAGAATTTCAAAAAGTCAAAATCGGTTTCAATGTGTTTAAGCTATCTTGTAGAGAATTTTTTCTGGTCATTTTTAAGACCTAGGATTTTTTTGGTGGTTGAGATTTTTTTCAAAAAAAAATTGTTAACGGTGCGAAAAAGTGACCTTTTAGTGCCCCGGGTTTCTCACGGGAGTTAAAAAACGGTATCAAAAAATTAAACAAGTTTGACTCGACAGCGAAGGGTTTTCTACAGAGAGGGATTTGGTGCAATCAAGAATTATCGGATGCACCAAGCTGCGTCAAATTGACCGGTAAAGTATAGCTTCCGTACCGGAAGTTGATATTTTCAATATTTACATGCTTACCCAAAAGATGCGCAATTATCGGTTTGTCTGGAACCGGTCGTTATGAACTAAGGTCATAGTGACCGCAAGTGGCCGCCAGAGGGGGTTTATTCCTGCGTGAAAACTCTTTATAATTCCCCTCTGGGGCCACCTTGCGTCACTTATGACTCTAGTTCATAATACCGTTTCCAGAAAACCATAATTGCGCCATCTTTTGGTGCATGTCAATTATTGAAATATCACTTCCGGTACCGGAAGCTATACTTTTTACCGGTCAATTCTTGACCAGCTGGTGCATCCGATAACGTATGCAAAAATCCCTCCTCTGTAGAAAACTTTTCGCTGTCAGTCAACTTATTTATTCTCGATACCGTTATTTTTAACTCCCGTGAGAACCGNCTTAAGGCTTATTTTGACATTTTTAAATTTGTAGTATTAAACCGTCACCAATTTGGGTGCTGAAACTGCAAAAAAAATTGCATGCTTTTATTAAAATTTTCACAAAATCAGCTCCTTAAAAATAAAAAGGAACTATTTTTAATGACAAGGTTTAAGGCCAATTTCAAGTTCATCATAGAAGCTTGTACCCTCAAAAGAATAAAAAGGTCGATTTTTTCATGAAAATATTAGCAACTATGGGTGAATTATGTACTGAACGGTTACTAGAGAGTAGAAAATAGTCAAATTTTTGAGATTTCACAAGGAGATTGTTGCTCTCTGGCGACCTTTCAGTACATAATTGACTCACAGTTGCTAATATTTTCATCAGAAAATCGACTCTTCCGATTCTTTTGGGGTACTTACGAGTCTCTACGATGAACTTTAAAATTTGCGGTAATTTGATATATGGTAAACAATATACGGTATTTTGAAAAAGTACTCGAATAACATAAATACAACTTTAAGGATGATCTTCAAACTTTTGAAGACTTTTTTCTCATTAAACTAAAGTCCGAAAAAAATTACGTTACGAAATAATTGAAAAATAAGGTTTGGAATATCTCATAAATGAATCCTTATTTCTTGAAAAATAAGATCACGAGACCTTTTTGGAAGATACCATTATTTTCAAAACTCTTAAATTAGGTGTTTATTAGCCCCCAAATTTTTTTGGTGTAATTTGAGTACTATTTGTGTACTTGAACCAAAACCTTATTTCTTCATTTCAAGGTCACGTGATCGTCTAAAAAACTTCTAAAGAACCTATTAACTTAATTCAAAAATTGATTTAAGTAATTTTTGAAAAAAACAGTACTATTTTTGACAACCTTATTCCTTGAATATACGGCCCGGATCAATTTCGGGCTATGGTGTGATGAGAAAAAAGTCTTAGAATTTTTTTCTGATCCCGCTCATAGCCTTTTTTTGATGATTTTTTTTTTTTTTGCAAAAAATAAGTATAAAAATTCCCAACAAAAACGCACAAACGTCAATTATTTAAATAATTGATCGATCACTTTGTAAATGCTACATTCTTAAATGAATAAGAGTCCTAAATTGCGATTAAAGGGGTCATGGTCACGCGTGACCATGATAACATTGTGGGAGTTAACGGAATGACCTGAACGTAAATTTTTGATAATCGGAAAATTAGTTTCTGTTTTATTTTGAAAATTTGAATTAACTTAAATATAAACTCCGCAAGTTTTGAACTGTAGAGGAGCTTTCCATGATTTACTTAAAATAGCAGATGGGCCAATTTTTTGGGGGGGAGGGTTCACCGGGTGAACTTCACCCCATGAACCTAAAGAAATAATTTTGACATTTTTAGTTTCGCATACAGTGCTTCATTAAAATTAATCTAAGAAGTTGAACAGATCAAATTAAATTATCATTGAGACCAAAATTGAAAGAAAAATTGTTTTAAAATAACTTTCATCTCTTGAACTTACTGTTAAATATTTTCCATTGGCACAATTTATTTGTATCCAGTAATTTTCTCCATGTCTTATTGAATCTTGCTCATAACTTAATTTGAACTCGGGCTCAACAGAAATGGTAAAATTTGTCAATTCCGTCATTTTTTAATTATCAGAATGATGATCATGTAATAATCTCTCTTCCAAATATATTATTTAACCAAATATTGCTCCTCACTGTCTCAGACCAGAATTTCGGAAATGAATGTAATTATTGTGAAATATATTTCTGTTTCCAAACTCTAGGCTGCGATAGTCTCGCTTAGAAACGACTTGATTGGCCGGCGGTCTTATGCTCATGCTGCCATCCGAGATGATCAGTAATCGTGATTCTTCCTGAAAATTTGGAGCTTTTTATATTTTTTTATTTACTTTTTATAGTACAAATTGTACTGTACAATATAAATATAATTTGTAAATTATCACAAAGTCAACCCTATTTTGCCGTCACCAACATAAAAAATAATAATTTAATGACCATGAGTTATGAGTCATAACTTATGACTCTGATGCTACATGGCTTATAAGTTATAACTTATGAGCCATATAGCATCAGACGATTTGAAATAAGGAATTTCAAAACTCAAAAATGGGTATCAATGTTTTTAGGCTATCTTGTAGAGAATTTGTTTCTGGTCATTTTAAGACGTAGGATTTTTTTCGTTTTTGAAATTTCCTCAAAAAAAATGATTTTATGGTCAAATTTTCATAACTAACTTTAGCCAGCTGTAAAAATTGCAAATTAGGAGCTAGCGCACTTTTCTGCAATCAGGAGAAGAAGCTGATACAATTTCAAGTTTTTTGATTTAGGGCACAATGACCACCTGGTCGACCACAATGACCGGTCAAAGTCAATCTCAAGTTCATCGTAGAGACTTGACAGTACCTTCAAAAGGATCGGAAGGGTCGACTTTCTGATGAAAATATTCGCACCTATGGGTCAATCATGTACTGAAGTCGCTAGAGAGCAAAATTGGTCAAATAATCCCGATCCCATTTCAGAACACAGGCTACGAATATAACTTATACTTGTACTGTATAAGGTTTTGCTGAAAAATGGTAAGTATTACTTTCAAAGTAATGGAATTTCTTTTATGTATTCATCTAGTCCTAAATCTCCTAATTTTAATATTGAAATAGAACTAAATTTGCGCCGAAAAGAAAATTTGAATAACAAATTTGAACCCGAAAAATTTCTAGATTATGAAAATTGAAACAAAAGTGGAAATTTTATTTACAGTCAGTTCATCATTTTATGTATAGTTGTTAGTTTTTTGATGATGGTTCGTTTTCTTCAAGTCATAAAAAGACTCAGTTTTTCACAAATTAGATTTTCAGCCAAAAAATCTGTTCCTAAGCAAAATGTCAAGAAAGTCAGGTAAAAAACTTGATTGAAAATATTCAGCACATTTTATTTTTGGAAATTATTTCACGTGACCTTGAAAATTTTATACAGGGTGAACCCAATATCACTGAAAAGCCTTACACTAACTTACCATTTGTGGAAACCCTTTGTTATGGAAACCCATCACCCTGTAATGGAAACCCATGACCCTTTAATGGAAACTCAATACCATTTCTAGAAACCATTTTTGAAAAACAAGGCATGTTTGAGAAAAAGCGACTCTGTTTTTGATGCTTAATTTTCTCAAAAATATTCAAGAAAATTTGTGGGTTTAAACTGCATATAATTTTTCCCTGCACATGTAATTTGAAAAAAAATATAAAAATTTCCAAAAAAAAATCCTTATTTTTGGCTGCAACAACTTTTCAAATTTTAAGCAAAATTACCCCGTAATGAAAACCTATCACCTTTTAATAGAAACCAATACATGTAACCATTTCAAATGTGGAAACCATTTTTTTTCGCGAAAGTGGGTTTCCACAAATGGTAAGTTAGTGTACGCAATTTTACGTTTTCTAGCTTAATTCTTGCCAATGCCCATATATCGCCGAAAAAGCCAATATCGCCAAAATTGCGTGGACGTGAAAGGTTTTTATTGCAAATCACTCTTCATAACTCATGAGTCACGTCATTTTCAAGATTTAATTTCCCAAATCTAATGGTTTGAATTTTCATTTGATTCTTTGATTAGTGTTAACAAGGGATATCAATTTAGGAACCAGTGGTTCTGAACTACTAACACCTGTAAGATAAAGTGCATAACAAAATATCTATTTCATAGATATATAAATCTGATTAATGTTTTAAGTGTTTGGTCCGTTACGCCACCGATTGAGAAATTTTTTCTTGCATTTACAACCTACACAATGATTTTTATTGGAATTATGAGAACATGGGATACAAAACCGAAAGATATCATCGATGGATATGAAGAACTTATTTTTTACTTTTCTGATATTGTACAAAAATAAAGTTGAATGTTGTTTATAAAAAGTTGAATTAAACTTCCTTGTAGCAATTTATCGAAGTTTTGCAAAAAAAATGAGCGGAGAAAACGGCCTTTTGCGGACGTTTTATGCAAAGCTTTTTCCGCGTCCTCAAACTTCCGGACAAAAAAACGATCCTCCTGACAAAAATTTTGAAGATCAAAAACACTTAAAAAAACCCTCGAATCGGTTCGTATTCACAACAAGAGAGCTCAATTGGTTTTTGATTGCGTAAAGACGGCCCGTAAAAACTTTTTTGCCAACGGTAATACGTTACGGTATACACAGTGTATAATACACTGCGGTAGGTGATTTTTTGATATCTTCGATATGTATGCGAAAAAATAATTGAAAACTTCACCAGGAAAGTGTTCTAAAACGCAAAGCCGTTTTTGAAATCGCCTATCTTTTGGCTTGGAATTTTCGAAATAAATTCAAGACTAATTTCAAGCCAAATGATAGGCAAAAATTTTCGAAAAATGCTTATTTTTAAAAAACGGGACTTGATTTTTTCCAAAAAATTTTCTGGCTCAATTTCATAAATGTAGCCTGGGGGAAAGGAAACCAAGAGAGGACATTTTTTTTTAATAGTTAGTTTATTAGGCTCTTACGTCGAAGTTCCTCATATTTTGTTTGAATCGACTTCGCTACTGTATACAAAATCGTAAGTTCAATTTGAACCATTCAAATTTACCAATTTTTAATAGATCTGTGCTTCAAATGAGTTTCTTGTGTATCTGAAAACATTTTTGGTGTATTTGGAATAAGATTTTCATTAAGGGGGTTGTGGGTGTAAAATCTAGATTATTGCAAGCAAATTTAAATCGCTATAACTTTGTTAATATTGCCGGAGTGAGTATATTTGTGAATGCATATGTAAATTCAAACCGCGAGGATAACTGGTAGGAAAAATAATTCTTTTTTATAATCATTTTCATGACCAGAAGGCAATTTTAAAATATGATAAATTTCAGCTTTTTTGAACTCTCAAATTCGGAATAAAATTCGCATTTTTCAACAATTTGTCAGAAAGTTATATTTTTTATGTTTATTGAGGAAGAAAGTGAAATGAGGTATTTAAATTACAAATATACAGTTTTATACAAATCATCTCAGGATGAATTCCTCTTGACCAATTGCCTCATCAGATGGATGTCACTTTGAATTTGTGAAGCTTCATTTTTAAAGGCTTCATGTTTAAGTCTTCTCTTCTAAAAAATAAAATTAGAAATCAGTTCATTTCAATTGATAAATAGTAAATTCTAAAAAAATAATTTTTACCTTTTCAAGAGTTGGCCAAAGATTGTTGAGTTCTTGTTCACTTTCGATTATTTGAACAGAATCACCGTCAGATTCATCCATAAAAGTTGAAAATGATGGTTTTCCTTCAAGTCGATATTTTGGAGAATAATAAACTCGATTTCCCTTCTCACATATCTAAAAATAGATTAATTAATCTCTAAATAAATTTCAAACTCTGCAAGCTGCTTAAATTTGCCATATTTCATAAATAAGATTTGTTATGCATAAAAATAGATTCGATTATTTAAATTTGGAAATCAGCGTAAACTGCGTTAAGCGATGAGAGTCCCCATGCTAGTTTTTGATAAGTTTTGCAAGCTACATTTATTTTTTATGAAATTTTTTAGAATAGAGAGGTTGGTTAAATAACAGGAAAACCCGTTTTCTTAACAAAATAAAAATATAACATGTGAAAGTTATTCAAAATTGTAAAATGAGACTTTTAAAGAGGGGGTGCAAAGCGTGAACTACTNGCAGCGAAGCCGCCAAAAAAACAGAGAGTGAACGTTAGGGCGTTTTTTGCTTCGAGAGTCGTTTGCATTTTTCACCCCCACTTTTTTCATGTTCACAATTTAACATTTTTTTCTATTCGTGAGTCTTAAAATAAGCAAATTTTTCATCAGCCTTAATTAATTTTTCAGTTTAAATAGTCAATTTTATGTCACGCCCTCAAAAATGCACATTTTTCGTTTCTCTATAGTAATACATCTGATTTAGTGATTTTTATCTCAACGGTTAAAATTTTCGTAATTTGATCAAAAGAAACTTACCAAGGGTATTTGATCTCTTCCTTCTGGCAATGAATCTGATGCTGAATCTCCTGCTCCTGAATCTCTTCCCGAATCTCCAGCAGTTGAATTGAAACTATTTTCTACTTGTGAATACTGCTCCATATTATACGGACTTTCAACATCACCTGAGAGGTTAACTTGCCAAGATACCTCAGAAATTTCCTCTTTTCTAGAATTGCAAAGTGGACTTATCAAAAGACCATCACCATGAGGCCCTGGAGGACCACGATGAGTTCGATCATTTGTTCGGTAAACTTCTTTTCGGCGAACTCGATGTCTGAAAATTGAATTTTAAAACGATTATTTTGACCAATGACGTTACCTTTATAAAGCCAACGCTTCGAGGACAAAAAAGACAAACTAAGTCTTAAATGTATGATTTCGTACAAGAACTAACGCATTTCAATTTATGGAATTCAAATTGAGGGTGTGGTAACCACACTGTGGTAAGTGTACCGGCCGTTAAGTGTATCCAAAAAAGAATTCCTATTTTTTTCAGATTCTTGTACACTCGAAAAATTTAAAAATATTAATTGCAAATTAGTCAGGGGCTTTATAACGCGGTCACAGTTTTTGTGCAGGCGGCGTGAGCATCTTATAGCATCAAGGTTAACCTACGCAAATCTCGCTAATATTCCCCAGATTACTATTGTACAAAAAACCACAATTTTTGAAGAATTTTCGGTCTGAATTGCTTAGGTTTTCTATTTTTACTTTATTTCGCTCAAAAATGGTCTAAAAGTCAAATATAAAAATGCCCCGACATAAACCTATGCATTTTTTGAATTTCCTCGAAAAACACCTGTTTTTTTTTAAATACTGACACTAATATCCCTTTATCACACTTTGGTAAATATCCCGGCCCTACTACTTAAAAACACACTACGTTTGCTAATCAGCGTCGGGATATTCACAACAGTGTGATAAAGGGATATTGAGCAAATAAAGTCACAATACAAAATACCCTTTTTTCATTTTAAAAAAGAGCAAACTAAACTTAAAACTTGAATTTTGTAAAAAAAGTCAAAATTGATATTACTAACCTGATGAAAATAGAAGCTGTAATTATGATTAAAATAAGAACAAGTGCCGTAAAAGCCGCAATAAGCAGAATGGCCAAACGAGAAGCTCCATTTTTGGGATCGATCGATAATTGAGATTGGAATCTTTCCAACATTGTAGCAAAATCATCACCAAAAAGATCTTCTTCAACCACCAAAATATTCACCTATATTATATTTGTTACTTATCAGTTTTAGCAGTACACAAATTATTCATAACTTTTTGAATTAAATTATAAATATTTATCGAATTGACAGAAAAACTATATTTTTGGTCAAAAAAAAGTGGTTTTAACAACGCCAATAGAAATTATAATCATATTTATAATTTTTAAGGACATAAATTATGCTGCCTGATTAAATTTATGGAATACGATTTTCTAACTTGCAAATTTTCTCAATATTCTCATATTTTTATAAAATATTATTCCTCCTATTTTAAAACACCATTAATCATCATTACCATAATATCATTTGTGATACTTTTTCATGAAATTTTCAAAACAGTTGAACAGAAACTAACTTTCATGCTGATTTAGCACTGTGCCTTTTTATAAGATTTTCAAGAATTTTATTCGAAAAAATAGAATTTTTCGCGAAAAATATGTTATAATGATAAAGAGGGTACTTTCTGATCCATAGCAAATAAGCTACTATTAACTGAGATTACCGAAGTCATTTTACTTCTAACAAAAATATAAAATTATTTCAAATAAAAAATGTGTTTTTTGACATATGAAAAATGAAACTTTCAATCGTCTTTATGACTGACGCGACCACTAATATTTCGAAAAAAAAAATTTTAAAATTTCCAACTGCGCCTCTAGTCGAAATTTGAGAATGTTTCGGAATAATTTTATAAAAATCTTTCAAAATTGTGACAAAAAATAAGTGCGGTAATGCATGGTTAACGTATAAGCTGTTTACTGAGAAAAAACAAAAAAAAACAGTATCATGAGGTGACTGCAACACTAGTAATTTTTGTGATAAAAAATTCATTGCGGTTCCCTCATTTTTTGGAAGTGACTCAAAAAGTATATTTTTGTTCAAAAATTTGAAAGTGTGTAATTTATCGTTCAAACTGCCCAAAAAATAATGATGAAGCATAAATCATAATGCCCGAAACGTCAGTCTAATTACTCCCTGTCCCGTTTATTTCTGTAGGAAAAAAATGTTTACTAATGAAAAAGTTTTTTTCTTGTTAAAGATGAAAGGGATATTTCAAACACTTGTAAGTAATAAAATACGCATTATCTTCTTTAACAAGCAGTTGATATCGATACTGGGCACCTTGTTCGAACATTCATCAATTTTCGTAAAAAAATCAAATCAAAAGTGAAACCGGAAAAAGGGATTAAAATATTCATTTCAAAACTTAACACGCTTACGGATGTTTTCTGCAAAATCTGAGGTAGAAATTATGTCAGATAAATAGGGGTAATCAAATTTGAGGTCAAAAATTGGATTTTTCAAGGAAACATAATCTATAAACTTAAAAAATTGACTGTTTTGCCTAAAATTTATGGCTCAAGTGCAGAATTTCTGGCAGGTTTCAAAAACCTTGTCGAAACTTCTTCCGACTTTTAAGAAAATTGTTTTTTATAAATCGGCTCTCACAATAGAAAAATTTCGATAGTTAAAATAAAGCCCGAGTTTTTTAATTATCACATTTAAAACAAATCAAGCTGTGAAAAAAATTTCAAAAATCTGGGGCTAACTTTTAAGTGCTTCTTTATAAAACATTCTTAGGCATTTATTCGAATAGACATTTACATTTTGCCCTAGTTGATACAATACCCCGCTCCCGCACGAGATCAGACTAGGCAACTCATGCTCGGCACTTCATGTATTCGAAGAAAATTATTTTCTTTGCGATAAAAACCAGATTCTAGAATTAAAAATTTCAAAAAAAAAAGGTTTTTGGTACAAGTTCATGATCATTTTTGAGCTCTTTTCATGATTTTCGGAAGTAAAAATGTATCGGTCGAAACAGTTTTGGTTTTGGCTGCGGTTAGAAGTTGAAAAACGGTGAAAACCTCATTATATTTCATGACAGCCTTATTATTTTTTTGTCAAGAGCGGTTTGTGAAAACGGATGTAAGAATAAATTGCAAATTTTAAAAATTCTATTCAAAATGTTCAAATCTCGTTAATTTCAGCTTAAAAGCATTATTTCACATTTTTGGTGTGTTCGTAGCGCATGCACTTGAATTAAAAGTAGCAAATTAAATTTGACAATATATTCTTATCACTTTAAAAAGGTGAATGAGCATTAAATCAAATTTGAAGATTTTCTTGAACGACCTTGTTCCAAAATGTTCGGGACAAAAATTTATTGAATTTAATTTCAATTTTACACGACTTTTTTCTTGGAGGTGAAAATATGAGTTTCTAGTATCAGCACGTTTTATCAGATCCCGCAGCGCAAAAAAAAACTTGAGACAGTTAAAATTTGGAATTTGAACATTCTGAAATTTAAAAGAAAAACGTTTTTATCAAGAACAATGTAAAAGACTTTTGGCATCACAATTTGAGTCTTGAATCAACTAAAAAAATGAGCTTTATACTGTATAAATTATACAGCAAGTGCCCTTTTGCCTTGACATAAAAATTCGTAATTTCCCCCTGAGAACCAATTAAAAGAGATGATTGTTGGCCTACTAATTAAAATCGCGGAAAACAATTTTTTCTAAAGCGATTTTTTAATTTATCTTTTTTTTATTCGCGCAAATTATGATTTTTTATAACTAAAAATTGTATTTTAAAAACTGAGATTAAAAATAAAACTTATTTTCAGTCGCATAAAAAAGTAAAAAAAAATATTGAAACTATAGCGGCTCATAAAAGAAGTTTTGCACTTGCTTTTTTGGAAAAATCAAAAAAATTCACCAAAATTTTAATTAAAATTTCAAGAAATAATGTTTTCTCATTTGAAGTAAGGCTTGCACATTTGGATTAACTTTGAAAAAAAAGGTTTAAAAGTGCACATTTTCTGCCAAATTTTCTCTTTCGTTATTTAAAAAACAGCAATTTTTTAATAATTTACATAATGACCACTTAAAAACTTTGTTAAAACATGGAGATAAAATCTTACCCTGGCAGTCGTGGAGAGAGCTGGTTGACCTTTATCTTGTAATCTTACGAGAATAGGATGAGGTCCAAGGTCAGATTTTTGAAGGTCACGTTTCAGCGTAATAGTTCCATCAAGTTCAAGATTCACAATATCATTTCCTTTAATAATCGTCGCAAAAACTTTTCCATTTTCCCCATGGTCTCTATCGGTTAATTTCATTTGACCAATCAGATCATTTTTAATCCCAGAATATTTAATTTGAATAATATCTTTTGATGGGACTGGCCAGATAAGTCCTGGAACGTTATCATTTTCATCAATTAATCTTATAGCTATTTCAGCTGTATCAGATTTGCCATCTTGATCTTCAGCAATAACTGTAAGTGAGAATAATTTTATATCAACTTCGGCATCTAACAAATTTGACATTTTTATGACCCCAGTTTTTTCATCGATTTTGAACGGTACAGAATTTCGCGAAAAACGATATCGGATTTTGGCACTCTGATCGGCGTCCAGTGCAAAAACTTCGCCGACTAAATGGCCTACTGGTTGATTTTCAGACACTTCAAATTTATATTTTCGCTTTTCGAATTTTGGCGTGTTATCGTTTAAGTCACCCACTGTAATTGTTAATTTTGTGCTTCCAGTCAGTGGTGGAGTTCCGTGGTCGGTTGCAATGATTTCGATGACTTTTTCAGGAGTAGAAATCTCAGCATCCAATGATTTTGTTGAAAATATATCTCCAGTATTTGGGTCAATTTTGAAAAATTCAGTGGGTGTCGCTAAAGAGTACGTGATTTGTGCATTTTCATCGGCATCTAAATCAAGTGCAAATAATGCAGCAATTTTCTGCCCGGGTTCATTATTTTCATCGACGGTGATTTGATACATTGAATGTGGAAAAAATGGAGCATTATCATTTTCATCATTTACCACCAATAAAATATGCTCTTTAGCGCCTAGTGGTGGCAAGCCACTATCTTCCGCTTCGATCACGAGATTATATTGAGAGATTCTTTCGCGATCTAGTAGAGTTTTTGTGCGTAGAATATATCTATTTGAGTCGTCATCGAGCCGTTCTAGTTCAAAAGAAGGATTTTCTAAAAGTTTGGCCTTGAGATGTCCCGCTGCACCCTTGTCCAAATCAGTAACTGAAACAAACGCGACAAAATCACCGATTTGTGCTCCCTCGGAAATTGAGGGGATAGAAGGTTCTCCTATGAAAGATACCTCGATTTGAGGTCGATTATCATTGACGTTTACGACCTCTATTGTGATAGTTGCGTAGGCTGGGATGGAATTTGCTGAATCTCGGGCTTCCAAGTATAAATTGTGGACTTTTGTAGTTTCATAATTAAGAGGTTCAGCAATTGAGATTTCACCAGTTTTTTTATCTAGTTTAAAATGACTCTTTGTGAAATTTGACACCAACGTTCCATAATTGTATCCAATTTCGCCAAAAACCCCAGAATCCAAATCAGTAGCATTTAGGTTAAAAACAACTTGGCCAATCGGGGTGGATTCACTCAGTTTTATTTTATAATTTTCTTGGTCAAAAGTGGGGTGATGGTCGTTTACGTCCAAAATTCGAATATTTATATTTGTGCTGCCGGATAAACCACCTTTATCAACCGCGGTTAATTTCAGTTTGTGGAGAGCTCGACGCTCATAATCGAGAGGACGCGTGAGAGTTAATTGAGGAACAATTTTACCATTTGGGAGAGTTTGAGAACTTAGTTCGAAATATTTTGGGCTGGATTTTTCTTCGATTTGGTAATAAGAAATATCATGAGGTTCAGTATCAGCATCAGTAGCAGAATCTAGAAATAAAATATTGTCTGGAAATGTAATTTTTTACCTTGCAAATTTAATGAAGTAACAATCAAAAGCTTCGCAAAAACACTATGAATAGATTCATCCTTTTTTAACTAGAGGTATTTTTAGTCAAAACAGGGATTCGAAAGTATTTTGTGATCGTTTTGGTAGACATACATTTTCAAAATAATTTTTATTTGGCAAAAACAACCCAATTTTTTCAAAAGGCCAAATGGAACCACGTAAATAATGGTTTCCCAAATTAGGGTTGTAGACATTTATAATTATGGCAGCAGAAAAATTATATTGAAAACTATATCATTTTAATGACCTTTTGTTAATTTAGGATGTGCGGGTTGAGGGAGCCAATCATAACGCTCCTAAGACCCCTCCTAGCCACTCATGGGGCCGCTTTTCAGCCCGCACATCTTAGATTAACAAAAGGTCGTTAAAGGGATATATGATTTTGGATTGTTTGTCAAATTTCGAATTAATTTTTTATTTGCATACAAAAATATTCTTATTTCTGCCGCGTCAATTTAATTTTTGACCCAAAAACTCACTTTTATACGTAATACAAACAAAATGTTGCTATTTTAGGTAATAATTTACCACATAATTTTCGAAATGATTTGAGTATTTTTTCAGAAAATAAAAACTACAATTAAGCTACAATTTCTATCGAAACAAAAATTATCAAACGTGTTTCGTAAAGCTTTATCTCGGTATCTACGAGTTAAATCGTCTAAAAAAATTTAGTTTCATATTTACCTAGCCGTAATAAAGTTCCAACCGCTGCATCTTCGGATAATTCTAGATTTATAACCGCAGATGGGAAGATTGGGGTGTTATCATTCAAATCAAGGATTTTTAGCTCAACCTTGAAAAGCTTAAATTCTTTATTTTGAATAAATAGAACTTCTGCGTCAATCGTGCAATCCAGTTCTTCCTCATTACACAGAATTTCGCGGTCTACCACTTTTGAAGTTCGTAAATCGCCAGAAATTGACCCAATTTTCAAATATTTATTTCCAATATTTCCAACAATCTGAAAAGTGGCGCTAGAGGGGTCGATTTGGGCATCTTGGCCAATGTTACCAATATATGAGTTTGGACGAGTTCCATCTGAGATTTCGTATCGGAGTATAGTTGAACAAAATACAGAAGATATAAATAAAGATAAGTGCCAAAGCCGCATTTTCTAAAATAAATAAGTTAATTTCTTGTCCACAAAATATTATACTTGAGCGATTATGGGTAAATTAAATAATAACTAATTTAAAAATTATAGAAAAAAATTGTCGTATCTATTGTTTTCAGATAATATTATATCACATATTAAAAATCTTAAAGAAAATTATATCGGAAATTAAATGACGATTTGAAATAAGGAATTTCAAAAGTCGAAAATGGGTTTCGATTTTATTAGCCCATCTTGTAAAGAATTTTTTCAAAAAAATTGATTTTTCAGTCAAATTTTCGTGATTTTACAAAGGGTGTTGATTCCAGTTCTGGCGAAAATTGAGCGTTTTTAGGAGACCGTTTTTTTGGATTGGGGTCGGCGACCATGTGGTCGACCTCAAATAACCGGTCAAAGTTCAAGGTTTGTATCAACTTGAGAGTATCACCAAAAGAATTTTCAGGGTCAACTTTTTGATGAACGTATTAACAACTATGGGTGAATTATATACTGAAAGGTCGCTAGAGAGCAAAAACTGGTCAAACCTCATTGTCAATCTCAAATTCTCCTAATGACTTGAAAGGGTATCATAACAATCCTTGGGGTCTATGTTCTTATAAACGAATTAGCAACTTTACGAATTATTTCCTGGAGGGTCGCTAGAGAGCAAAAATGGATCTTATTTTCGAAAAAGTTTTACTTTTAGGTACTGTAAAAAACTCGGAAAACAGGATTTTTTTTCTCGGAAAGGTGGTCAAAAATAAGAAATGTGAAAACAAATTCATTTCATATTAAAAATATATTTGGTTTTGTTTGATTAAAAGTAATTAAATTATACAATTTAATTATATATTTAGAACTGTTATATTCGACACTTCCAATTAACAGCGTTTTGATTTCACGTAGAAAAATTCATGTTTATCCTCATTAATCAAAATAGCTTCTACCTTTTCAGTCTCGTTAAAGAAAAAGATAAGGAGGTACCCAACGTTTTAAAAAACAGTGCTTTTTGTCAGAAACACAATGACAGATATGTACATGACTGGAAAGGGATATGACTAGAAAAATAAAAATTTTCGTGTCTGATTAATCATGATTCGATGCGTCCGGGATGACAACAAGTTAGAATAGTTAATAACTCTAAAAAATCCGACTAACAATCGGCAATTATCTATTTAAAAGGTTAGATTTTAATCCAAATGAATCATGCGTTATTTCTAAACTTCAAATTTTATACAGAAGAATTGTAATTTATGGCTCTCATGCGTCTTCTGAACATTTTTTCGATGTGTTGAATATTTCACTAGATAAAGAAAATCTTGTCAAGCTGTCAAATGGTGTTAATCATGGACTAAATTTTTTGTGCAGAAGGAGCACTGATTCTAAGCATTAAAAACTGTTTCAGCCCACTAGTGGCCTGAAAATGACTCACAAAAACTATCAAAGCTGTTTTTTGAAAAATGTTCAAAAGTTGCATAGACGAAACCATTTGCTAAATCCTCTGGTTCAAAAATTGAATTTCGGCCCGGTTCGTTTCCTAATTATACTTCTACCAATACAAGTAAAAGTTGAAATTATCGGTTTGAAATTGTAAAACCACCAAAGCTCATAATCTGAATTATTTCAAAGAAATTTGCCGCTATAAACGCTACGGGTACCCTCTTATGATCTGTATGTAGTTTCTGTCATAGCCGTTTTAATTATTTATACTGAAGTAAAAATAAATTAAAGTATACTGAAATACTAAAATCCGGTTATAATCCCCATATGTTGTGTATGAATAACTATATCTCAGTTTATCTTTACTTACTTGAGTAGGAAAAAAAATTAAAATGCTCTTTGATACTTTTCTGCTAAAAAAGTTGGAATTTTGCAGCAAGTCAGCGCTAAAAACCAAAAACAATAAAATTAAACAAAAATTGAAAGACTTCGAATATTCTTAATTCTAGAAGAAAATAAATTTGAACGTTTTCATTCAAGTTTTCGTTTAAAAATTCATTATCACTTCTGAAAATGTGGGAGCCACTTATAGGTTGAATAGAGACCAGCCGTCACATTTTAAACCCCTTAGAATTCTAATTTATTATGCATTTTGCTGATACCGTTTTTTTGTCGTGACAAGGTTTCTTTAAACTTGCACGCTAAAATAATGCAAATTTTTTCCGCTCAATGAGGGTTAAGAAATTTCTCTGACAGTTTTCATAATTTATCAATTGGGCATGACAGAATAATGCAAATTTATTAGCTAATTATTATTTTAATTTCGAGGAACTCTCTCGACAAATTAAAAGCTGATTTTGAGGGTTGGATTAACATTTTTCAATCCTAAAATAAACATTAAAACCAAAATTTTGAAATTGTTATGACAAAGTAGAAATAAATATTTTCTTTAAAATTTTATAAAAAAAACTGCCAACCAATTCCAAGATTAATTTTATATAATTTTTTGAAAACTACACTAAAATCGTACTTTATACCAAAATAAATCTCATTTAGCCATTTTCATAAATAAAAATATTGGTGTCCAAAAATCGATTGACCTTATTTAGCCCAACTTTTTGTTAATAAGATTATTTCATTTTTTCGTGGCCTTATTGCAGGAAAACCATATTAGATATAAAAAAAGTTTGACACTGAATCTTGGAGACATAAACGTTAACTTCAAGTTTTTAAGACTAATCAAAGTGACCAAAAAGACAACCAAGTTATAAACCGCGGTTAAACAAGTGTGAAATTTTCAATATCCCCAAATTTCAATTAAATAAGGACATTTTACGGTGAATCAGAAAAGAATGAGATTATGGAATCAATTATAAAATTTGTCAAAATTTTGATTTAAATCCAGCAATTGTATCGCTTTTTAAAATTTTCAGAATATCTTCAAAAATTTCGGTTCAATTCCCAAAAATGCATTACGGAAATTTAGAGTTTTACTATTCTAATATTGTGAGAAAAAAATATAAAAATCAGTCTCCCAGACTAATTCAAGTTTCGACATTTTTAAACACTGCCAAAATTATAATTGGCAGTCAGAATAAAAAAAGATTAGTAAAATAAAAAAATGGCTGAAATTGAAAAATCCACAATTCTAGTTTTTTCAATGAAAAATAAATTAGAAAAAAATTAGGTTTTCCAAAAGTTGTGCAAAATAAGCTCGCCCACAAAAAATCCGAATTATAAAATGATCAACCTTTAGAATCAAATAATTAAGCAGTTTCTTATAAAAATCTCTAATTTTATTATGTTTTCGTTGAATACGGGTTTTCTCTGTGCATAATCCTGCATATTAAAATTAATATTTACAAATCTACCTTTGAATGTGGCGTATTGACAAAAGGGGGCAATTCAATGGTTTGAGTCAGATTATCTCTATTTTCTATTCTCTGCGTAAAATTGGTTCATTTATATTTATAAAAATTAATGGGAATATCTCTTCTAAATTCCCCTTGTCAGAATTAATTAATAAAAAGTGTTCAAGGGGAGCAGTAGATATGTGGTGACGCTTAACTCCCTCGTTACTTCTAGCGCCAAGTCGTCACGCTCGCAGATGATCGATTTTTCATCGTCGATCAAAATGAGGGGGTGGACTCATGCATAAATTATACAAATTCTAGTGCAACCATTTTTAAATTTTGCCATCGATCAATGCAAACTTTTTCAAGATGATTTATTTCAAAAAAGCTTTGTTGCAAATTATTTTCCAAAAAAAATTTACAGGTGATGAGTAATATATATTAAAATCGTATTAAAAAACATTTTAACGCTCTCGCAATTTTTGGACAAAAACAGCCGATTGAGTTTTCTCATGATAAAATCTGTGCAATCTTGCGATTCAAAAAACTCAATAATTATCTATCATATCCTTGACACGTCCGGAATTTAGGAAGATTACCTTCCCGACTTTCTCGCTAATTAATGATCCTGGGTGCTATTTCATGTAGTAATTTGTCTGATATATGAATTATTGCCCACCAGAGTACGAGAAATATTTTTGTAACGCAGTTTTAGTATAGCGTGTTGTAGTTTACAGTTGTCATCATGGATTTTCTTTAAAATTTGGATCATCCTTTTTTTACATGCGCTTTATATCAACTGCACGTTAGTTAATAAAAAACTCATTTAAGTTATAAATTATTTTAAAAGCCTTATTCTGAAAATCAAATCTCTTTGTTTTGAACAAAAAACAATTTATTAGATTTTTAGTACAAGATTCTTGTTTTCAAATTGTAAAAAATGTTCAATATTGTACGAGCAAAACTTTCACTTAACAATTGCGATACAAAATAATAGCAATGGTGGCTTAAAAAAACTTAATAATGTCGACATTCGTATTTTTTAAATTATGTTTTCTTTGAATGATAAATCTAGTTTAGTGAAATCACCTCTGAGCTATCAAACGATTACAAAAATTTATTTGCGAAAGGCTTTGGTCGGATGGAAATGATATAAATCAACTAAGCCATTTATTTAATTAAATATTCGCAAATCAAACGGATTTAATAAAATCAAAGTTGACCATCATATAAATCAAATGAAATTACGCTTAATTGAGCCACAAGTAAATATATTTTTTCTTCTAAAAACTTGAATTTATTTAAGGAGGTTACCGACGCAATTTACTATTATCCAAACAACCCTCTCGAGCTCTCTCAAGCTTACTTTATTTAACTTTTTCGATCTTACAGATATTTTTCCAAATTTTCCGAAATGAAAATTAAAAAAATTTTAAAGTAGACAACAACCCCCTTAAATCCTAATATAAATAGTCAATTATAAAGTGTGCAAGATTTATAAAATTAATAACACATTTCATTTCAATTTTTGTTATTTTAATGTTTTAACTCGCAGTCGCCATACAAAGTGGTCAACCGCCCGAACACTTATTTTTGTGGTTTTGGTAACTAAATAAAATTGTCGGAAGATGAGGAAGGATCACCAATGATTCACCTTTCTTTTTTGGAAAGTTTTAATTTCAAACACCTTTGACAAATCGAGAGTTTTTTTTTGGCAAAAGTCATAAATAATGGGGTATTTAGGCGTATATTTAAATGTTTATTCTGTCAGTTTATTATACTTTTTCGGTATAACAACATGATGAAAGGGTTCAGAAATAAGTTTTGCCTTGGAGCCGAGGATCTATATTTAAATATCGATTATGATTATGGAGTCAAAACTAAATCGATGGTCATTACTTTTAAAGATAATAATGCACCTTTACCTTCTGCAGGAAAAATTGCAAATATTTCTAAAAAGATAAAAATCTGAAATTTGCAAATACGGCCATATTGTTCCTCCTTATGCTTAAATCTTGATACCAGTTGGCTTTTAAAAGATTGAATATTTAATTCACTTTTGCCCAAGGTTAATTTATTCAAATTATTTTAAAGACAATTTTTAGGGAAAAATATGCTTCAAAAATTTTGGCGATAAGTCAAGTATTTCAAAAACTATATCAGTTCAGTAAGGGGATGAACCCATGAAAAAAAGCAATTTTTGATTCTCAGAAAAAAAGAAGTAGAAATTTTTGGCTGACGTTTTTTCTCCTTTATTTTTTATAAAGAAACGTCTGCAATATAAAATTACATGAAATCGACCAAAAGGCGTACAATTCTCTGAATTCTTAAAGTGTCCAAAAAATTTCGAGAAAAAATCATGTTATTTTATGCCGTTTCTAGAGCTATTCATTCTGCATTTTTTAAATAGACACACTAATTTTCAGATTCCAATCAGACGCCTCTATTTCGCAACATTCGAAAATTTGAATTAGAAAATATTGTCCCCTGTTCACAGTAAATACAATTTTTTAACTATAATTTTTATACTTTGATCACGTTTTTGCGAATTTCGAAAATCTCTATCTTTTCAAATGTTTTGTTTATATTTGATATGAACTGGATTAAACAAAATCGTAAGGCTACGTATTTTTACTTACACTGTATGTTAATCGCGGTAACGGGTTGGATACCCTTATTCAAGTATCTGTGTCTTTTAATTATGAGGCTCCTGAGTTTTGCTCATTGGGTCGAAAGTGTGTGTAACATTTGTGGAGATCTAGATAAAATAAACATGTATATGACTTTTTAGCTCATTTCCGAAACACTTTTTGACAGGTTTGGGTCTAATCATCCAAATTTTCAGCTTTCGGAAGTGACAAAAAAGTGAACATATTTGGTCAGAATATAATAAAATATACCTAAATCAAATAATTTTCAAAAAAAAATGACCAAGTTTTTCGTGTATGAACTTATTTTCGGAGCTCTATTGGTCAAAGTAGTGATATCCGGTGCTCCATTGATTAAACTCTTCCACGATTTTTGCAACATTTCTCATATCTCATTTATACGGTCACGTGATATTTTTTGACTTACTCAAATGGAAAAAAGACTAATTTTTGTCTGTAGATTAGACACATGTGTTCTGAAAGGATTTGAGATTATATATTTTTTGAAAATGTGTTTAACATTCGTTAAGATCTAGATAAAATAAACATGTATATGACTTTTTAGCTCATTTCCGAAACACTTTTTGACAGGTCTTGGCCTAATCATCCAAATTTTTCAGCTTTTTGGAAGTGACAGAAAACGCGAACAATATTTGGAAATGTGACAGATGGTCACATCGGGGACCAGACGCCCCGTTAAATAAACGCCTATCGTAATAACAAAAAAAGTTATTCACCAAAAAATTAGGGTGTGAACACTCTCTCTAAGTAATAGTAACTCAAGTAGTCACGGTGAGTTAACTCGCAGAGGGATCAATAGGCATAACACGGTTTCTGATCAGTTTTTAAGAAATTGCGACATGTTTCAACTACCGCGGTAAATCTGAAACGCTTTTTTGAAGAGGAATGCTTGGCCTATAAATTTGTATCAAGTACATTTGTCTGCCTGGCCTATAAATTTCTTTCAAGTACAATCTATATTTTTAAAAGATGGATTACGGAGATTTTTTAACTTGAAGATCATCTTTTTTTACAAATAGACTTCTGTAAGATTGATTTTCATGCCTGATCCCGTTTTATATTTTATTCGAAGCCTAATATTTTTTTATATAATTTAAAACAAAGTAAAAATTAAACATTCTTTATGTTCTGATTTAGAACTTCTAAAAACAAGGGAGTTATGAGATCTTCACGTATCTTTTGAATCTAACAAAATAATAGCATTCTTACTAGTTTACCAAATTTACCAAGGTTAAGCAACTTCTAAGAATTGACAAAAAAATTCTGATTTTTTTTTAATTTTATGAACAATTTCAAATCAGAAACTGTGACTTTGCTGAACAGTTTATCAAAATAAGAAAATGTTAATTGCGTGTGTGACTAAATGAACGATAGAGATTTCAAACACGATTTTTAAATATTTCTACGAAAGTAAACTTTCAAATTTTTTTAAATAGAGCTCAGTAGCGCCTCTAGTCACAATTATAAAATGGTTGCATAAGGTTTGCTAGCCAACCGTTCGAATATTATTATTTTGGTCAAGCTCAGATAACTTGCTACTTTCATTTTCAACCATAATTTAATAATAAACAAAAACTACTACAGATTTCGGCATAAAAGTTTTTTGATCTCGAAAATTTAGAAAAATGTTTAATTTGTTAAATTTGGGCATTAAAAAGTTAAAAATAAACCATGATAATTTCAAAATAGTGGAAGAAAAAATTATTTGGTTGATCAAGGTCATCAAAATACCCAATTCTAGAAATTCTCGCCATAAACAGACTCTTACATAGACAATAAAAGTTAGGCGGATTAAAAATTAGGCAGAGAAAATTAGGTGGATTAACATTTCCTCAAAATTTACAGGGCAGCAAAATGGCCCAAAGTTTTTCGCTCAACCTTTCCGGACTGTTTTGTACTTTTGTATAACAAATGACTCTAATTGGCAAGTGACTTCCAGTAATGCTGTTTCGTGTTTTTTTCTTGGTAGAGTATTTCAAAGTTATCTATTCTAACTCTAACAGCTTTTTGTTCAAAAATGCTATTGATCTGGCCTAAAAGTTATTTAGCGATACAAAAAAGTACTTTACATGAATGCTTAAAATTATTAATATTTCACTTAGTATAGAATTCTCGAGCAATTCTATCTCGCATTCCAAAGATTGTTCAACCGATTTTGAAAAATGTTGCCACTTGAAAGTTAATTTAGTAGCAAATTTCAAAATCTAGTTCTTGACACCAACTTGACAATTTTATTGCTTCCGCTGGGTTTTAAGGTCCTTAAAAAGGTCCTAAATTTTTTTTTGGTTATGATTATAACAGGTTATAAAAGTGGGTGGAATTTTACTTGTAATAAAAAGCACTTAGTGGAAATTATCTCAAAGGCGTTTCTCGTTTAAATCCTAAGAGTTCTTACAAAAGGGTTTAATTTTTGCGTCTTATTGATACTTTGAAACTGTGAATATTCAATTCAACCTGAATTTCAATAGCCCAAAATAGCCTTAAATTTTGAATGACGTATTTTCTAAAAAAAAATCAAATTGAAAAAAAGAAAATTTTGTGGCGAGATAAAAGTTTAGCTAAGTGGAAAAGGGTAATAGCAATTGAATGTTTTCAGGAATGATACATCAGATTCAAGAAATTCACAATGTATCCAAGGTCAATGTTCATGCATAGAATTTTTGGCCTTCCAATTCATAACCGGTACAACAACCGGTGTAATTAAGTACTAGCAAGTTTTCGTTTTGTAATTTTTTTTTGCCTCTGAAATGCTTGAATTATTTGGGAGACAGCCAATCACAGTGCGCTTTGCAACTGGGAACCTCTTTTCAACTTTGCTTAACTTTTATCTCTCCTGTATCACAATTAAAATGCACTAACTGCTCTTGCTTGAATACCCCTTTCTTGGAAACCAACTTGAATGACAGAAAAAATTTATCTTGGACACTCGTTTTTATGCTATATTTTGTATGAAAAACTCAAAACGAAATGCATAAAGAATATTATAAATTAATTTTCTTTCTTTCAATTATATCCTTTTCCAAATTAAAGTGACTCGCTATAGTAAAAAGCGTGTCCAAACCGTTTACATTTCGTGTTTTGGAAACGACTTATTTGTGTAAGTTCTTAAATAGCTCAAAATCGTCCCCGTTTTTATTTTAAAACTTATAATAAAAAAGCTTTATAATATCAAAAAGCTGATTCAGACCAATTTGTTCTTTCTTAATTTATCCTCAACACATGTGGTCATTTAGATCTTTTTAATAAGGGATGTGAAAAGGATCATCCATGACCGGATTTTTATATCTCCTTCGATACAGGTTTTGATCTACAGTATGCACTTTTTTTACTCGCGAAGTGAAAATTCCCTTTAGCTTATTACGGCCAATTTAAAATGGTAAATAGGTGGATTTTTTTTAAACGCCAAGCTTCAGCCGATGTCAAGGGTTTGAAAAAAAAATCCACTTAGTTACTATTTTTATTGGCCGTAATTACCTAATGGGCAATTTTCACTTCGCAAGTAAAAAAAGTACATACTGTAAGTAAATTAATTTTTTCATAATCAAAGTGCTCAGATAAAGAGGAATCCTTCGTTCAAAAATCATAAATTCTTGGATTAAAGCTGGAAGGCTCTAATGTGCATTTCTAAGACTGGCAAATACTTTAAATTATGAATTTAACCTGAATATTCAAGATCGAATTTGCCTCACGATTATCCTTAAAACCATTTATCCTGAAATTTACAAAAAAAATCAGAATCGAATTGATTTGGTAATATATGACATTGTCTAATAAAATTTTGCAATGTTGCATTTCAAGAAATGGCTCAAATCGGATTTTGGTTTTTAATCCGCTTGTTTTCTACCGTTACGCATTTTACCAAAAATTACGAACGGTATTATCCATTCAAAAATTTAAAGACAGATTTCACGATTTAGGCTCAATTTTCTAAAATTGCCTTGTTTTGCAATAAAAATTACGTAAAAAATATTCAAAAAGATCCCGACAACAAGGTTTTGGCTGATTTAAACTTTTCAGAACGATTTATTTTGCGCAACGAATTTGAGGCAAGATGATAAAACTGCAATGGTTTCTGTAAATTTTGATTACTAAGAAACTTGCGCTTAACAACGTCTTTTTTAAAATAAGATCTTGATGAAAAACTTTTCACTGTGTTTATATCCTTCTCTCACTATGGAAGGGCCCTTTTTTCCAAAAAAATTATTTCTATTAAAAATAATTTTTTAACGAAACATTTTGTCTTAAAAAGTTTTTTAACAACACGTTTTTCAGAAAACATTTCTTAACAAACTTTTTATTAACAAAAACAGTATTGTTGAGTTGAAAAACGTTAAAATTAATTAAAACAATTTCCACATTTCTTGTCGAAATTTTAGCGATTGCACGATGTCAAAATAAAACTCCTTCATCAATACTTGATCGATTTATCTAATACTGTTATTAGAAAAATATATCATTAAAAAAAAAAGTTTCGATTTTTTCTTCTTTAAATAAAGAAATTCCCGGTAAAAAATGAACCGGGAGTAAAAATTGGGGAAAAATTCGTGAATCAAACTGAGATCACCTTTAAATTTGACCTTCTGTTCTATCGAACAAAAAACATCTTGCAACTTTCTTGAGGAATATGGACCATATCGAAGATTATACTTGTGCGTGCTTATCACGCACACGTGATAACTGTGACTGGTGACCAATCACATCACACGATTGTCAACTTATGTGAATAATCGTGTGATGTGATTGGTCACCAGACACAGTTATCACGTGTGAGTGAAAAAGCACGCACAAGTGTAATCTTCGATAAATGGTGCAATTTCAAAGTTTCAAAGTGATCTGAGAATAGAAAGCCAGATAGTAGCGGGCCGCTACCTTCCAGAATTGAATTTTTCAAAATAGTTTCAAAAATTTTAAAACATGTCGTAGATAAAAACGTGAATAATGTTCTGGATGCAACTCAGGTGTCAAATTGGTTCCTAACCGAGATTGTGGTTAATTTTTGGTTCCGAAAATTTTCATTTCAAATATTATTTATTATAATACCGTCTAATTACCAAATTAACCCTTTGGACGTGGAAAATATATTTTTAACAATTCAAATCTAGTTTTATTGTTCCGTATAATACGGACCGTATTCTTTAGTCATAGAAAGAACATGGAAAAAAGATGTTTTACATAAACCGCGATATTAGGATGTTACCCAAAAGCCTTTCCTAAATATTATACATTCCGCGGAAAAATACGGAAAAATGTTAAATTTTTTAAGAGAAAATGTTACTGTCACATTTGTCTAAGCGGCCATTTTTCAAAATAACAAAACGTTCGCTTAGACGTAAGAAAAAAAAATATATACAGTATGTAAAAAAATTGTTCGAGACTAAAATCTCCAATTTCCTCTGGATTGAAAGTAATTCTCCTGCCAATTATAGGTTTATAGGTCTCGAACAATTTTTTTACATACCGTAAGAATTAAAATAATAAAGCTAGAGAGGTCTGGTTATAAGCAAAATTTTCAACATAACAGGCTTGATTTTATAATACACCGCTAATTTTTTAATACGCCCTTCATTATTATTGGTTTTGAATTTTTTTTTATCAAAAAAAATTTGAAATAAAGTTTAATGAAACATCCGCTTAGACAGATACGCCAGTATAAACTACAAAAGATTTGACAAAACAGAATTTGACGACACCTAGTGAGCTAACTGGATGTCATGAAAGTCTGATACCACGTTAATTTTTTATTTTTCGGTCGATTGAGTTTAGCCAAGTAAAATCTATTTGCACACTGCCCTTTCGAATAAAATTTTGTACCGTTTTTAAGGCATTAAAAAATCACCAGCTTGATTCCTGATTATTTTTATATAATGTGATTTAGTTAGTCATTCAAAAACAATAATTATCCATTAACCCTTGGAGGCTCCTGCACCACTTAAGTGGTGCGACTTTGAGCGCTTATTACGGGAAAAATAAAAGTGCTTGCAACTTTATTTTTCTCTAGTCCTCGAGATTAAGGATAGACTAAAACTTTAATAGTATGTAATTCACATTTTGACTTTATTGACCCTATAGAAAAGTGACATTTACTAATTGTGCTTCAACCTACGCAATTCATTTGTGAAAAAATGGGAAACGTCAGAACAAAAATTAATAATGGAAAAGATTAAGAATTCAATTTTCTAAAAAGTGACTTCCTCAGAAATAACCTGCAATTTTCGGTCTTTAATCTACAAATGTTTTTCGAAAAAAGAACCTAACCTACACAATTCATCGAAATCATTTTCAAAAATAAATAAAAATTTACTAAGATAGCCGTCAGGACAAAAATTTAAAATGCAGCAGTTTCAGAAAAATTTTTCCTAAAAAGTAAATCATTCAGAAGCAACCTGCAATTTCTGGTCATTAATCTACAGGTGTTTTTGAAAATGGTCCGGAGCCTCCAAGGGTTAAGAAAAAATAACCAATTTTTTTCTTGAGATTTAAACTTAATTTTTCTCAATTGCAATTTTGTTCATGATATGATAACTCATCTTATGATCTAGACAACATATATCTAACTTATCAACTACAATAAATTTAGGTAAAAAAACATAAAAATTCTTATAATCCAGATACTCATTTGAAGTTAAACCTAAAATTTGAAAAAAATCGTTACCTCAAATGATTGTTTCGATGAATTTTCGATGCATTTCTGCAGAAAATTGTTACTTCACATAAGCAAGCGTCACTTCAAATGTGAAAGCACTACTACAAAAGCCGTTACTTTAAAATACTACGAGTACATGGTATATTTATTTTATGTTTATTGATTTCAAAAATTGAAAAAACCACATTTGAAGAGACTAAGTAAATTCCACAATATTTGTACATTGGGTTTTTATTTTAGTTTTTTATGCGATAGTGTCATGTCCCGTTTCAGTTTTTTCCTATCTTAATCTGCACAAGTCAGGAGTCATAATATCTGACCGTTTTAACAGCCGCCGCAATCAAAATAAACCCTCAAGAGATTAAATTTTTTGAGGAGAAAATTTCCGTTTCCAATTTTACTTGCATAACTATCAAATTTAACTATAAAAAACTGAAAATTTAAAGGAAAAGCATTTCTTAATTCAAAGACTGTCCCCGAACCCTTATAACGTCACCCGTGAAATGTCCCGATAACCCTTAGAAGGTTTATTTCAATGTAGGTTGACAATCTTTGGCCACTGATCAATTTTTAAGAGATAAAATTTTTTACACGAAAAAGCGATATTTATTTGTCCAAGCCACGATCAGCGATAAAATGTCAGATATAAAGTTCATCAACCTATAATTATTGCGAAATTGAGAAAACCGTACTTTTTAGAAAAAAATGTCGAAAACTGTTATTTTCACTTTTGAAAATGGTCAGAATTGCATCCACCACCCCCTTAAAAGGTCACTTTTTTAAGGCAACAATTTTTTTAAGGAACCAGGCCCTGGTCACCAGGGAGTGTAATCAATTTTTAAAGAACATCAGTTGTTTTGTAGTCATATGAACGCACTCTGATTCAGTCAAGTTTTGAGATTTTCATTATAGTATTTCGAGCGAATAAAATATATTACACAAAAAATTGGTTCCGTTATAAGGCCACTCCAACCAGTAACATCTTAACTGTAATTCAGTTAATATTTACAAATATAACGACACGTTTTCAATCAAAACATTACAAGTCATGGGTAAATTATGTGCACAATAAGCGCTAAGGAGCAAACACTAGTATTTAGTTTAAGGGAGTACCCCACGCGGGTTTTATTTCGGCTCTCAGTCATGGTAGAAAGCTAATTTTTATCGCATTCTCATTTTTGTTATCGGTTTCAATCCTAAAAAATTAAAAAAAAAATTTTCGATGTAAAAAAATTTCCAAAATTTCCTATTTTTTCTAAGTATAAATTTCCTTCTATTGTCTGTAACTTTCAAAGTTGAAATCCGTTGACGCTGATTTTTGTTGCATGAGTTCACTTTGATTTCAATCTTAAAAAAGAAATAAAAAA